>OZ022508.1:3861134-4461134 GCA_963989385.1 Ctena decussata
GCCCACCTATGATAAAACTCAATCAGTTGTGGACATTGCTTCAAGACAAACCAATAATAGGAATGAACATCTTTAGCAGTTTAACAACAAAGCTGACTGCCTAAACAACAACTAAAAATAAACGGATTACAAGAAATGTCACAGAATAGCTCAGGTCAGTCTTGTCAAAAACACCTGCACCAAATGTTCAAATGCAATAACCTGATACCAATGCCTAGGTGACAACAGCTCTGTTCAGTGCCGAGCTGAAACTGGAGCTTTAGGAAGACAAGAATAGACTGCCTTAAAAAATCTAAAAATTGCGACACCTAAAATAATCACTGTACTTGTCCTAGAAATGAAAGTGGTTTCACACCAAAGGATGCAGATAGGTCAACAGTGTAGACCCTGATCAGACTGCTCCTTTCGGAGCAGTCTGATCAGGGTCCGCACTGTTTTCTCAGACTTATATGTCCCAATATTTATAATTTTAATGCTAGCAGATGCTGTGAAATATAATACTTTTCTGTTTATCCTCCCTGTCAAGTTCTTGTTGTTCTGTAGAAAGAACTGGCGGCTTGTCTCCATCCTTCTTTCTGTTTTCACCTGCTCTAGCAGATTCTGAAAGAGAAATATACTTCTTACCTTTAGACGTACTAGTTTTACAAATTGATCATTTCACAATTTTTTGTTCTTGGAGAAAATAAGTGGCTGGAATATACAAGTAATGTGTCAAAATTTATCATAGAACCTTTGGAAGCATATTTGTCACAGGATAATATATAAAGTTTTGTATAAAGTCTGGTTTGTATAAAATTCTGGATTTTTGGCAATCATGTAGCATCATCAACTTGCATTCAAGTTGAGTGTGGCTTTTGAAGATAGTTTTGAGATAATTTTCATTCATTCTCCATGACAATGTTTGACCACTTATTCGAGTCATCTCACCTGGGTGATTCTATTACCGGAATGCAACATGTATTTTATATGAGAATTTCACAAATTACATTTATCACAAAATGGAAATATAACCAACCAGATCAGGTTCTCATAATAATTTATTCATTCTCCAAAATAATGTTTTCGACTCTCATCCTGCCTGTTCTGATGAGGGAACTAAAGATGTTTAATGGAAAACTAAGTACTTTATCCAGAATAGTTGTCAAAATCTCTGGGTTTTTTTTTTCAACAGCCTTCAATAGAAATGATGTCAAAGTCAGCAAAGAGAATCTATTTTACAGATATTTACTATATCTTTGTAGCTCTGTTTATTTCTGCTGGATATCTCTCAAGGAGAATATACAGAGAACCTCAAAACTTATTCGACTCCACAAAATGAGAAAATGTTTTGTAAGTGACAGAGGAAATTCAGTCAGAATACTGTATCAAATATACCTACATGTACATGTATACAAATATTTCAACAATCTCACCTGTGCCATTTATTTCTAACAATGGTTTTCTGTGAAGAGATTCTGATTTGGCAAGTGTATCAAACCGAGGAGCCATTGTTAAGCAACTGGTAGGCAATCTGGATGGTAAATAACCTACAAGCAGAGAATATTACAAAACTATAAACAGTCTAAAAATTAGAACAGATAGATAGATAGATAGATATTCTTTATTTCCTCCTGTTGGAGAGTTTTTACATGAACATATTATGAAAAGAGTGACTGAGTGAGTGAGTGAACTCGGGTTTAACGTCCCACCAACATCGAGGTCATATGGAGACGGGACCTCGGTTTAAAGTCTCATCCGAAAGACCTATTATGAAAAGAACGATAGAAAAATCAAATTTACAGTATGAGCAATATCCCAACTAGTATTTAACGCAGTTCAAATTAGCATTGAATCAACTCTGATTCAACGCCATGGTGTTGAATCAAGGTCAAATCAATGCGTGCCCGGTGGGATAGCTATGCAGCTGATACGAAAAAGTATAGGTATCAGTTGCATTAGATATTATATATACAGAAATCAGTGTTCTCCCCAGAAATTTCAGAAGGCATGTCGCTTTTAGCACAAAAATCAGACTTTGACTTGTTGATCAATTTTAAAAATTCTTAATTGTTACGAAATGGATCTAATCGTCCACTATGTCGTCGAGATTATTTTAATCCTTTCAATCAGTAAGGCTACAGTTTTTAGGGTAACTGTGGTAATAAAACATTTACGGAAATTGTGGCTACGTTACGCATGGGTTGTTTGTGAATACCTCTCGTGGACAGCGTATTGCATGATTTTAAGGTGAATACCTGCACGAGTCTTTTGATTGTGGAAAGCGTGTTGCATGATTTTAATGTGAGACGCATAGTATTTATACGCCTATCTTTTAATGAAAAGTTAGACGTGGCTGTTTAATTCTTGATGGATGTTATATTGTTGTGTGCCCAGATTCTGTGTTAAGACCTAGAAGGGTAAGATTTTATTATATTTATTTAGAATAGTTTGGCTAAGAATGAAAAATGTGACTTCTGATTGATATGGTATGATTATATGTGTCGACTGATTTGATTTTGTTGGCAGTGATCAGGCTGCGCATGTGTCGACCGATTTTGTTAGTAAGCATGCTGCGCATAATATTTGTATATTAGGAAGTTTTGTAAATTTCGGAAATAGTTTATATCACTGATGTTGGTTGCAATGGTGTGCGTCTATTTGACGTCCAGTGACGTCAGTTGCATTCATGTTATTCATGTGACGTCAGTTGCATTCATGTTATTGCGACGTCAGCACTTTTTATATTAGTTTCACGTATACGTGGCTTATAGAAGTAGATTGATTTGTAATGGAACTAATTTATATACTCGTGACGTCAATTGACGCCATAGCATGCACCACATTAAGGGTTTTTTCCATAAGTTATAATGGTAGCATTTGGTCATCATGCGTTTGATTTGCCTTCATTAGACGGCGTCATATGGTATAACATCATGGATGTCATGATGTCAGATCAAACGTTATGATCCCAAATGTGTTAGAAACGCTTATTCAGTTATTATATTCTATGGCAAATGGTATTACGCTTAGTTTAAAGAAATGAATTAATAAATATGCAAGTTAGATTTTGGTCGATCAATTTAATGTAAATAGGTCATTGTTTAGATTATTCATGTTTTATGTGGGGTATGTCATGGTGATGCCTGTTGACGTCAGTATACTTCTTGACAATGTTTGACGTCAGATCCTTCGACGCACATGCGTAGTAGGATCTACGTTTCTTCATTGGCGGAAGTGGTAAGCACACTTTTAGCTTTACATCGTGAGCGCGAGTCGTGTCTAGTGACACGGCTGGCGTGTGCACGTTATGCTCGGCATTCGCCGAGGGCGTTGTATGGTATTTCCAAGACAGGCCCAAGTCTTACGCATTGTTATTATGTAGTTACAATGTATTAAGTGTAAGTTCGTTATTTTTAGGCACATCAAGTCCGGCAGTCAGCTGTTAGGGCTTAGAGCCACGTCTCACCTGGAGATGCGATATACGTCTCCAGGTTAATACCAACCCGGGTAGAGGCAGTTACAACGCCGTTTGTGCAAGGTTCCCAAGCAGAGGCGGGAAGCACACAATGTAGGCGGAAGTGGTTAGCACAGTTTTGCCAGATTCTGTGATAAGATCTGAAGGTCACATCAAGTGTGGGACAGTGTTCGTCCACTAAGGTGTTTTAATATATATAGACTGGTCCCTGGTACAATCCAGGGAGCGACCAGTATATAATCGTGCACGTGTTTATATGAGTTGGTGTTCCTCATGATATATGGACTGGCCCATGACATGATCCAGGGAACGACGAATTGAAGTCTACCAACATAAGGCCTTGTTTTTTTGTATGAGCTCAAACTGACGTCTTTTGTTCTTTGTGTTTTCCTTTAGTTCATGGCGCTGAGCCGAGTACGGTGTTGACGTCAGACGGTAATCTATTTGCGTATTGTACGCAAATCGATTACAGATTTGAAACAAACACCTTACTTGGGCCAGCGACATGAACTGATATGTGTTGTATATTATTGTAATTGTGACAGTTGTAAATTGTATTGTTGTATATAGAATTTACATTATATATAAACTTCAAAAATTCTAACGTTGTTAGGGTTTCCTTGTTAGCGTATTACACTAGTAGATAACCCTTTAACCGGAAGTCACCCTCCGCCGTCCTGGCGACGCATAAGGCTCTACACCCGTGTCGACCGTGTGTAAAACCTTCTGCGTAACATTAATATAGCAGTGTTTTCTCAAAATTAGCCTAAATTTACATTATAAATAGTTTATTGATAATCCTTAATGCATTTAAAACAATTTTACTGGCTAAGAAATGAAAATAAAGGACTTTAATAAATTTTCATTGGAAACTAGAGCAAGTGAGCAGGGGCTCACATATACCCCTGGCCAGTGCCACCGCCTAATAGCAATAAACTTTAAACGCAAAAATTTAACACATATAAGATACAAATTTTAAAGCCTGTGACCTTGTCCTTTGGTCAGTAACAGCACACAGATGATGTCAACTAATCTGCTGCAAGCTGACAGTAAACCGAGTAATATATCAAAAGGTTCCATTGAAGGATATCTGAAATAAAGCAGTACATTGATGCAACTGTTAAAGTATGTGATCTTGACCTTATGTCAACAGCAGCATCCAGATGGTGAAGACTGTTGCAACCTAGAGGTGAACAAAGTCACATATCAAAAGGTCCTATAGAAAAAGATGGGAAAAATATGCAAATAAATTAAACTTAACTCAAAACTTCATCATGGAAAAGCAAGTCTTTGCCATTCACCTTGAGTCAAGGCATGTGTGGGGATGATATAGAGTTATTTTTTAGACCAATACCTATAACCATACCAAAAAAAACTAGAAAATGTGTTTATGAAACACTATGCCCCCAACCATATGCTTGTCTCTAGAGAAGGTTCATCCAATAATGCTTGTACCTTTGTACCATAGGCTTACAATGCACTAAGTCTAAAAAGGGGCTTAACTCAGTCAAAAATTAATGAATTGTTTTTGAAAGTTAATCAGGTCATCTACACCTTGGGCAATATCAACCTGCAAAAATCATGATCCTAGCATCAGGGGTTCTCCATATATTTTGTTCACAAGCTTCCATAGGCAAATAATGCACTAAGTTGAAAAAGGGGCATAACTCAATCCAAAATTTACAAATTATTTTCAAAAGTTAATCAGGTCATCTACACCACAGGCAGTATCTTCCTGCATAAAATCATGCTCCTAGCATCAGGTGTTCTTGAGATATTTTGTTCACAAGGTTCCATAGGCTTACAATGCACTAAGTCGAAAAAGGGGCATAACTCAATCAAAAATTCATGATTTCTTTTCAAAAGTTAATCAGGTCATCTACACCACAGGCAGTATCTTCCTGCAAAAGATCATGCTCCTAACATCAGGGGTTCTTGAGATATTTTGTTCACAAGGTTCCATAGGCTTACAATGCACTAAGTCGAAAAAGGGGCATAACTCGGTCAAAAATTCACGAATTTGTTTCAAAAGTTAATCAGGTCATCTACACCTTGGGCATTCTCATCCTGCAAAACCTCATGATCCTAGCATCAGGAGTTCTTGAGATATTTTGTTCACAAGTTTCCACAGGCTAAGTCGAAAAAGGGGCATAAATCTGGAAATACATGACCGGCGGAAAAAAGGGCATAACTTTGTCAAAAATTCAAGAATTCGTTTCAAAAGTTAATCAGGTCATCTACACCTTGGGCATCCTCATCCTGCAAAACCTCATGATCCTAGCATCAGGGGTTCTTGAGATATTTTGTTCACAAGGTTCCATAGGCTAAGTTGTAAAAGGGGCATAATTCTGGAAATACATTGCCAGCGGAAAAATAAAAAAATACGGGTCTGCTTATTTTCCATACTGATCATGTGTATAAAGTTTCAAGTTCCTAGCTCTTATTGTTCTTGACTATATGTAAGGGTACCTTTGTACCATAGGCCTCAATGCACTAAGTCGAAAAAGGGGAATAACTCGATCAAATATTCACGAATTTTTTTCAAAAGTTAATCAGGTCATCTACACCGCAGGCAGTATCTTCCTGCAAATAATCATGCTCCTAGCTTCAGGGGTTCTTGAGATATTTTGTTCACAAGGTTCCATCGGCTTACAATGCACTAAGTCGAAAAAGGGGCATAACTTTGTCAAAAATTCACAAATTTGTTTCAAAAGTTAATCAAGTCATCTACACATTGGGCATTCTCATCTTGCAAAGCCTCATGATCCTAGCATCAGGGGTTCTTGAGATATTTTGTTCACAAGGTTCCACAGGCTAAGTCGAAAAAGGGGCATAACTCTGGAAATACATTGCCGGCGGAAAAATAAAAAAAATACAGGTCTGCTTATTTTCCATACTGATCATGTGTATAAAGTTTCAAGTTCTTAGCTCTTATTGTTCTTGACTATGTGTAAGGGTACCTTTGTACTATAGGCCTCAATGCACTAAGTCAAAAAAGGGGAATAACTCGATCAAAAATTCATTATTTTTTTTCAAAAGTTAATCAGGTCATCTACACCACAGGCAGTATCTTCCTGCAAAAAATCATGCTCCTAGCTTCAGGGGTTCTTGAGATATTTTGTTCACAAGGTTCCATAGGCTTACAATGCACTAAGTCGAAAAAGGGGCATAACTCGGTCAAAAATTCACGAATTTGTTTCAAAAGTTAATCAGGTCATCTACACCTTGGGCATTCTCATCTTGCAAAGCCTCATGATCCTAGCATCAGGGGTTCTTGAGATATTTTGTTCACAAGGTTCCACAGGCTTACAATGCACTAAGTCAAAAAAGGGGCATAATTTTGTCAAAAATTCACGAATTTGTTTCAAAAGTTAATCAGGTCATCTACACCTTGGGTATTCTCATCCTGCAAAGCCTCATGATCATAGCATCAGGGGTTCTTGAGATATTTTGTTCACAAGGTTCCACAGGCTAAGTCGAAAAAGGGGCATTACTCAATCAAAAATTCATGATTTCTTTTCAAAAGTTAATCAGGTCATCTACACCACAGGCAGTATCTTCCTGCAAAAGATCATGCTCCTACCATCAGGTGTTCTTGAGATATTTTGTTCACAAGGTTCCATAGGCTTACAATGCACTAAGTCGAAAAAGGGGCATAACTCGGTCAAAAATTCACGAATTTGTTTCAAAAGTTAATCAGGTCATCTACTCCTTGGGCATTCTCATCCTGCAAAGCCTCATGATCCTAGCATCAGGGGTTCTTGAGATATTTTGTTCACAAGGTTCCACAGGCTAAGTCGAAAAAGGGGCATTACTCTGGAAATACATTGCCGGCGGAAAAATAAAAAAATACGGGTCTGCTTATTTTCCATACTGATCATGTGTATAAAGTTTCAAGTTCCTAGCTCTTATTGTTCTTGACTATATGTAAAGGTACCTTTGTACCATAGGCCTCAATGCACTAAGTCGAAAAAGGGGAATAACTCAATCAAAAATTCACGAATTTTTTTCAAAAGTTAATCAGGTCATCTACACCACAGGCAGTATCTTCCTGCAAATAATCATGCTCCCAGCTTCAGGGGTTCTTGAGATATTTTGTTCACAAGGTTCCATAGGCTTACAATGCACTAAGTCGAAAAAGGGACATAACTCGGTCAAAAATTCACGAATTTGTTTCAAAAGTTAATCAGGTCATCTACACCTTGGGCATTCTCATCTAGCAAAGCCTCATGATCCTAGCATCAGGGGTTCTTGAGATATTTTGTTCACAAGGTTCCACAGGCTAAGTTGTAAAAGGGGCATAACTCTGGAAATACATTGCCGGCGGAAAAATAAAAAAATACGGGTCTGCTTATTTTCCATACTGATCATGTGTATAAAGTTTCAAGTTCCTAGCTCTTATTGTTCTTGACTATGTGTAAGGGTACCTTTGTACCATAGGCCTCAATGCACTAAGTCGAACAAGAGTTGTCAGAAGACAACAAAGCGCGCCTTACAGAAGCTTGAGCCTCACAGCGCTGGTGGTATTGAAAGGCTCATGAAAACTAAATTTTTTTCCTTAAAAACAGTGTCAATCAGCAAAGTCAGTCAACCGTGACATATAGGTCAAGGACACATAATTGTGTGATGCAGCTGCTGCAGTCGTATGGATGTATATATGTACCAAGTATGATGACTGTAGCTACTGTAGTTTGTAAGATACAGAGTTAAACATTGAGTTAAACGCAAAAGTTAACATTGGTTAACCTTATCACGGACGCCGACGAGGACGCTGACGGAGACGCGAAAGCGGACGCTAACACTAACGCTAACGGATACTCGGACTACGACGCCGGGGGTATTGCATAAGCTCTCCTTTGCATTCGCAAAGGCGCGCTAAAAAGGGGAATAACTCGATCAAAAATTCACGAATTTTTTTCAAAAGTTAATCAGGTCATCTACACCACAGGCAGTATCTTCCTGCAAAAAATCATGCTCCTAGCTTCAGGGGTTCTTGAGATATTTTGTTCACAAGGTTCCATAGGCTTACAATGCACTAAGTCGAAAAAGGGGCATAACTCGGTCAAAAATTCACGAATTTGTTTCAAAAGTTAATAAGGTCATCTACACCTTGGGCATTCTCATCCTGCAAAACCTCATGATCCTAGCATCAGGGGTTCTTGAGATATTTTGTTCACAAGGTTCCGCAGGCTAAGTCGAAAAAGGGGCATAACTCTTGAAATATGTGACCCGCGGAAAAAAGAAAAAACACGTGTTCGCTTATTTTTCATACTGATCATGTGTATAAAGTTTCAAGCTCCTAGCTCTTACGGTTCTTGATATGACAGACGGACAGACGGACAGGCCCAAACCAATATGCCCCCACAATTTCTCCGAAATTGGGGGCATAATAAACCAAACCAAACAAAAGATTTGGATGATATGGGATCTAAAAACCTTTAACACAAAACATATATGAAAATGTCTAAGTCTGTGACCTTGACCTCTATGTCACAGTCATGTGTAACGTGGTACAAAATAAAACTTTGGACATATAAACCAAACTGAATGAAGAAGTTGAATGATATAATATCTTAAAATCTTTAACACAAAACTTCAGCATGAAAAGTCAAAGTCTGTGACCTTGACTTCTAGGTCACAGGTATCGGTGGGGATGGTACAGAATAAAACTTTGGACCAACATCTATCATCATGCCAAACATTAGCCCACCTCAAAAAAGGGTATGATTTATATAGAGATCTTAAAAACTTTAATGCCAAATTTTAACATGAATAATCAAAGTCTGTGACCTTGACCTTTAGGTCATAGGCATGGGTAGGGTGGTACATAATAAAACCTTGAACCATTATCTATCACCATGCCAAATATAAACCCAATCCATCAAAGGGTTTGAATTATATAGAGATCTTAAAAACTTTAACGCAAAACTTTAACATGAATAATCAAAGTCTGTGACCTTGACCTTCAGGTCATGGGCATGGATGGGTGTGGTACATAATAAAACTTTGGACCATTATCTATCACCATGCCAAATATAAACCCAATCCATCAAAGGGTTTGGGAAATATAAGATCTCAAAAACTTTAACACAAAACTTTAACCCAAATGTTAATTTACGGAAGGACGGACGGAAGGACAGACGAACAGACATCGGACGAAAGCTATATACCCCTCGTCATACTTCGTATGCCAGGGGTATAATTAAGGCATGTTGCAAAGGTAATTTGAAGAGGAAGGCATGTTGGATGGGACATGCCTTAATGGTCTGGGGAGATCCCTGACAGAAATTATATTACACAAAACCACTACTAATATAGTGAGTATGTAGTAGATACATGTACCTTCATTAACAATAAGCTTAGAATGGTATATGCCTGACGGGAACAAGACACTGCACATCGTATCAGTGTTGAGTCAACGTCTCGACGCCAAATCAGCACTGACACGAGGACTGGCGAGATTTTCAAAGGAACTGGCAGCCAGTGATGGAGTGCAGGGAGCGTACGTTCGAAGCCGGCGGTCGGCTAGGCCCCCGGAAGCTCTGAGGTAAACGGTGCAATTTCCTGCAATCTCAGCCTCTTTGAGTGAGTGAGCTCGGGTTTAACGTCCCACCAACAACGAGGTCATATGGAGACGGGACCTCGGTTTAAAGTCTCATCCGAAAGACCGGAGAAGCTGGGGATTGATCTTGCGACCCCTGGATTGGTAGTCCGGAGTGTTATCCACTACACTACAGCCGCTCCTCAGCCTCTATGAGGGCCTAAATTTGCTTCTGTTTTCAGGCAGTGTTTATATTATTGCTTTGTATTTCAAACAATCTTTGTCAGAAACTTGTGAATAAAAATTTGGTGTTGTGGTTTGCAGGGTTTTTAAATACCCATACAAGTCATCAGCATGATGAGATCTTGTTTAAATTCAAACTGTACAGTTATTATCAAAATCTGTTACAGCTCAAACTAATGTGGGAATCTATGACCAACATCAGAAATAATTATTCTTTATTCTTTATAACAAGAGTTCTGCAGAAGGTTGTGTTCTCATCTCTCTAGGCATTGTCACAAAACAGACTTAAACCAGAAAACAACGAAAGTTAATGCCACACCTGCAAAAGAATTACTGCTTTCATCAGGTAAGACAAGCATGACAAGGTGGAAATAATGCGGGGTCACAACCAATGATTTTATGGAGTAATAAGAAATCCCAGAACTATAACATCAAAAACAATTTTAAGTGAATGGGTACACTTTCAGAGGAAGCAACCAGGGTTCGAGGTTATAAAACTTGAGAATAATCTCAAACTCAAAATAAAGCACACCGATTGGCTGCTTCCTGCTCGGAAGCAGCCAATCAGTGTGCTTTATTTTGAGTTTGAGAATGTACTCAAGTTTTATAACCTCTGGGCCAGGTTGTACTCTTGACATTTGCATTTCCCCTCCCTTCTCAACTGAGGTCAACTCCTTAAGAAAAAAATTTGCTCCTCTAGGAGCAAATTCTTTCCTTTAAGAATAGACTACAATATGTAAGGGCTTCTTCACTGAGGGAAGTAGACAGGAAGTCACAGAATTTGTTTCCCTTTGTAAAACTGGCAAAATGATATGGAAGTGTACCCACACATCTTAATCCTGAACTGTGTTCCTTATCTGCCATACCTGAAGTAAAGAATTCATCCTCAAGAAGGCCGCCCATACCCGGTCTTTCTGCGGGATCAGACTTCAGAAGTTTGATGATGAGGTTTTTGGCACTAACACTAACTCTTGATGGGACATGGTATTCATTTTTCTTAATCTTTGTGTAAGTATCTTTCAGACTTGATGTTTCAAATGGTGGCTTTCCTACTAATAAAGTGTATCTGAAAAATAACATGATCCAAGTACTTGAAAGCAACTGATCTTGTTATTGTACTTAATCTGCTCATGCAATCCCTGGTCAGGCCAGACAAAGTTCATGCCACTTGCAACAGTGAGGCCTCATTGTTCAAAACTAATATTGTTGTTAGTTAACCAGAAATTACATTTTGCAGGCAAAAGCTCCTCATAATAACTGGTTCATGACTGATAATCTAAGCTTTGTAGAAACATGACTGAAATATTTCTAAGATGTTACAGGACTCTGGACTGTCTGGCACAGTTTCATTATTACTCACCATGTATTGTTTAATATTACAGAATAATTTTGAATTTACAGAAAGAAAACATCAACAAAAACTGCAACATACAAGACATTATACATGTAGATGTCAAAAGCTACAGCGTATGCACAAAAAAAATACTTACAATATACAGCCTAATGACCAAACATCAACCTCAAAACTGTGACCTTTTTTACCAAGCACTTCTGGTGCAATGTAATTTGGAGTACCACATAAAGTTCTGAAAATAATAAAACAGATGATCTGCTGGTTATAGTCCAACCTGTATTAAGCAAGCACCTAAGGGATTTATCATAATCTGTTTGCTTAAAACAGGTACATTTCAATGTATTTGCCTGTTCTGGGTACTGAATATATGCTTGCTTAATACAGGTTCAGGTTGCTTGTGTAATAAAGGTGGTCATTAAGACAGGTTTTACTGTACTGCAACAAGACCTGATAGGATAGCACAACTGACACAGCCTTGCCATCACGAAAAAAAAACTTCGACGTAAAACTTTAACACTTTGCTAAATTAATGACAATGCCAGCAGTAGACAGTAGCGCTTCCTGTTAATTTGTCCAGGCAAGCTAATAATCCAGCAGTTATTTTGAACACTAGTAGACCTCAAAGTAAGGTAAGTCAAACAAATCTTTCTCCCAAAAATGTGTTATAAAGAGGTCTGAGTAAAGGGCTTTTGTTTTTTAGTCATCAACACAAGCATATTTGGTGGTCATGGTCCCTTTTTTTAAACATCAGCGCTCAGGTATTTCAAAGAAGATTGAGTAACAACATAATCTAGTCGGTAATAACAGAAATACTCTCCAATACTTCTAAGTGAGGCTTTCAATACCAACCTTTTTCTCTCTCCATTGTAGTCTAGTCTAGTTGCCAGCCCAAAGTCTCCAACTTTAATCTCCATTTCATCATTAATAAACAAGTTACCAAGTTTGAGGTCTCTGTGTATGATATTATTACTGTGAAGATACTGACAAGCCAGGATCACCTGCTTTACAAAGTAGCGAGCTTCAGGCTCTGTTACAGCTTTTCTTCTCTTGTGTAACTCCATCATAGACTAAAATAGCAATGATATAGAATATGAACTTCTTAATATCCTTATTACCATGCATACACTGTCAAATGCAAAGAACGCCCTTCTAAAGGCCATGAAAATTTGCTACGGTCAACTCACTCACTGTCAGATAAAATATTCTGCAGAAAAATTGATTTCTTTTGTTCCTTATAACTATATGTTAAAACCGAGCAGTTAAGTTGCAGCAACTTAGGAATTCAAAAGATTCTTGACATCATTCTATATCAGAGCTGTACTTTGTAAACCTCACCCTAAGAAAGTGACCATAGCAGAGTCTTTTAATAATATAGCTGACAGGTACTGTTGAAGATAAATTTTGTGAGAACAATCAACTGAGGGGTTGTCTGTGAAGAAATGACTTTGTTCATTGTTATTTCTCATAGAATTTCGAACTTTTTTCTTGGTCCAGATTATACACATTTATATCACATTTATATCTGATGAACAAGTTTATATGCGAACATTCAACTTGTTGGACCCGGCCACTGCCCGGCATGTATTTTCACGGCAAAGCTTTGTCCGTGGTGCATGATTTCAATTTATCATTTAATGATGAGACCAATTTTGGAGGATATGCATTTTGATAATTTTTCCCTGTTCGCATCGACAATCTATGAATCCTGTGGAAAGTCTAGGGCGATTAGTGAAAATAAGAGTGTAGCCGCCTAGCCGTTGTAAAATTTGTATCTTACGAGAACAATACGGCTGATCGTCTTATGTCACTTGCGTTAAATCTTAGAAGCAACTATTCAAAAAGAAAAGAAAAAGACAAAACAAATTACCGTAACAACATGAGCTAACAATAAAAGCTAAGATCAGCCTGTGCATTTGCTCAGTCTGATCTCCGCTTTCACTGTTTGCATGGGTATTTCATGACTCAAGCAAACGGTACCAAGTCCTTATTTATATTCATACTTGCGTAATTACGAGATTCAAAAACGCGCTTGCAGTTTTCACATCCTCTCCTTATCTGACATTTAATTCCTACAAATTACACACTACCCGCCACAAAAATTGGCGCTCTCTTTTCCGTATAAAATTCTTCAGCCCCATTTTTGTCGTATTTTTTCTTTTGTCCAGTTTTATATATTTACCATTTTTCTGTCGCAAAACACTTATACGTTTGTTTCAACAAAGAGCCCATGTTGTCTTCGAAAGTGACATAAACGTTTTAGCGTTACGGCAAACGACGTCATGATAACCATAGCAGGAAACAATGACGCTGCGTCAAAATGTATGCGCACGAACATTGAGGCGATTTCCCTTTAAAGCATAGATATCAGAATTCATGGTATAGATCCTTTGTTTCATACTCATAGGAGAATCCTATAATTGCTAGCTGAAGCTCTCTTCTATAACACCTTTTATTCACCAAAACACATGAATGTATAGTAACACTAATTCTGTCATCTCAACGCCTCACGGTGCCTGTAATCATGTAATGCATCATAATTAAATACATACTAAGACAATAACCTTTTTGTTAATTTGTAACTACATGTTACAAGTACCTCATTTTGAAATGAGATGATGCTGTGCACATACAAACTTTCCCTATTACCCTTGGTAAATAGTCAATATGTCAGAAACCAACCAAACTAGGACGGTAACCAGTTGCCGATTATGCGCAGTAAGCGATCTCGCCACGTGAGTTGCTAAGGAAGCGTATATAGGCGACATTCGCCCAAAACGATTCGGCCGAGAGTATTGACTTTAATGTCAATCTCTGTGCAATTTGAGTGTTTGTTAATTGGCGTAGGATAACCAAACCCATTTCCTAGTCAGATATGACATTAACCCATTTTCCCCTTTGTTACCATAGTTTAATGGGGTATGAACAACGAAAAAGTACAGCAAAATGACATATTATAAGCGTCATGCTTACTGTCAGATCTTTATTACTCCGCTTTGTTATTTATATGTATGTAAAAGTTTTCTGTAAACCAAAGGATACAGCGATTTAAATGACAAAATCTGCCGGTGTTAACTTAAATGTTATCAGCATGATCAACAAACTTTGAGATGGTAAATCTATGATTGGATTTGACATCCAGAAAGTTTAATTCGTCATATCGATAACTAGTGCCCTACGGGCATTTGTGCATTTGTCCTTTTTATATAGATTCATGAATATCAAAACTAGGACAGATAAAGCAGCTAAATACCATTTATTTATTTATGGCATGCTTTTCTCACGTCAGAATAAATAAGACAATTTAAATATCTTTTATCACAAAGCTGACAGGTTGAAATTTAAACATCACAGTGGAAGCGCGTGGCAGTTTAGCCCCTGCTGTGACTTCAGAGCTAATGTTTACCTTTAAAACTAGCATGTTTACCATAGCAACAATATATTTTTATATTGTATATTCATCGGAGAAATAGGGAAAAATATCTGTGAACCAGGGAAAATTCGGAAAAGTCTTATTTTTTCATTAAACCAAGTAGATGTCGTTTTGTGGATAACGAAGCAGACTGATATAAAGTTGCATTTTAAGGTAAACGTTAACCGAAAATGTATCTTTTCTTTGTTTAAAATGTAATATATTATGTACGCGAAAGGTATTTGGCTAATGCGCACATGTAGATAATGTCTAAGATTTTAAGGATGCAATGCGCATACACTACCCGCAAAATGTCAAGGGAGGCAACACGAGCTGATTGCGCAACAAAATGGCGGATCTAAATTACCCAAGGAAGTTTGTATGTGCTGTGTCTACTATAAAATGATGTGAAAAAAGACCCTATAAAATGCCAGTGGAATGACAAACGATGCAATCTGACCAGGGTCTGCAATGTTTGCTCAAGCACTTTAGCCAAAATTAAGGGTATTCACAGTATATCTGAAATAGTTTACCCTTCTTCTACAGAGTTCCAGTAGGATGTAGACAAAATCTGAATCTTCAAAGAAACAGTGGAACTTGACAATGTGTTTGTAGCTCACATCTCGGTGTATACTGATCTCCTGGGTCATCTGCAATTGAAATAAAAAATTATTTTGACTGGAGCTTGTCAGCCACTCACTTTTACATTTATGTCTCCTCCCGTTCCAGTACTTATTCATGAACATGCAACCAAGCGGATAGCTCAAAGCATTTGCATGTAACGGCCAGGACTCCACACAACTCCGCCATTTTTAATCTCCTAAAAACAGGAAATATACATACTGAACCAAGCGTCACGCTCAACAGTAAGAAAATGGCGGATAGCAACGTCACCGGCGCCCGGGGGCCGGTCGACGTCGCCATACACGCCTACAATGGCGGATAGCAACGCCACTGGCCCCCGAGGGCCGGCGAGAGGCGCAAAACACGCCCACCGGCCGGTACAACAATGGCCGTTCACGCAGGCGCAATGGTGCCAAAAGGGCCGGTTCACCGGCCCCCCGATATGGTATATAAACAGCGCAAAAACCAAGGTTGGCAAAAAGGCGGGAAATACTCATATTTCCCAGGACGGCGGGAAATACTGGTAATTCCCGGGAATTACTGGTAATTCCCGGGAATTACTGGGAAATTGGTCTCTCTCCCCGTCAAAGTTCTATAACAGCCATAAAACTATATATGCAAAGCAAAAAATAATTAAACAACCCTTTATTTAAACATGCAATCAAATTATTTTCTTATACAAACTGGGTGAGAATGAGTTTGCATGTACAGTTGTCAGAACAGAACAAGTAGTTGTTACAACACACTGAGATTAGAAGTACATGTACCTACAGTAAATGTCACCTGTCAGTTTAACCAAGACAATTCAATTATTTTTCACACCTTCAGTGGTCTTTGGTCATTACTTACAATAGGAAGCATAGTTATTGTTATCACTTTTTTAATAAAAGTTTATTTTTCATTCAACAACAAAAATATAAGATAGATATTCTCTTGAGAAGCCCTTGGGGAAAAAAGACATTACAGAACTTCATCAGGTAACCACATACCTTTGTCTAATTAATCAGATGACAAACTCAGAGATACATGCAAGAAACTGGAACATGGTACACACTCTTTTTTGTGAAGTAGTTGTGAATCTATGCCCAGATTTGAAGACCCTCACAGTGTTCTGTCAAATTGGGGTAAGATCAAACTTAAGAACAGATTCAGTTAGCCTACAGAAAGCTATGGTCTTTAGCAGTGATAAACCAGCAAGGGTCAGCCTAGAGGGAGAAGTAGGAGAAATTCTCTCCTTAAGCTGACTGGCTTCTCCCTATTTCGAGCATGTATAGAAAATCCAAAATTAATTCTCCTTGTCTGAGAACCTAAGGAGGCAAAAATGTTTAAGTAAAACTGCAGCTCAGATTAGTTTATACATTTGTATGAGAACCAAATGATAATAAGATTTTGAGTTTACAAATGCAGTGCTGAAAAACTACTGTTTAAAAGTGATTAAAGTAAGGATTTTACAGTCTGTTATTTAACTTATTTTTATAAATAAGAATTTCAAAGTCATTTTTCTTTGAAATAATAGCCTTTGACACAACCAAGAATCCTCTGCTGTGTCCTCTAGCATGGACCAGTCCTGAAATTTACAACTGTATTTGCATGAAATGAATATAAGGGATAACAAATATGTGCTATCAACTTAAATTTAAAGAAATGTGATAAAATATTTTGAGAAAAATAGCTCTAAAAGTTCATATTTCCCAGTATTTCCCACTTTGGCCAAATTTGGAGTATTTCCCAGGACGGTAATTACCGGTAATTACCACTGGGAATTCCCGCCACCGGTATTTCCCGGCCAACCTTGGCAAAAACACAGCTTGCCAGAATCGTGACAATTCCTCTGAAGAAATCCATATTATTGGAAGAAACTAGTTAGGAAAATTGCGAAAGAAAGCCATGAACCAGCATGAGCAAGACCGAGGAGCGCCTGGCCCATGTCGTCAGTCACAATCCTCTAGCGTGAAATAAAAAATTAAGTCAAGACAGGAAAATAGTTCTTGGTATCTTTTCTCATGAAATGGTCCATTTTTATTAAGGTCTATGGATACATGTCAGGGATTTTCCTAGGCCTAATTTGGGGTCGAATATTAGCCCCTAATTTTCCCAATTTAGAGTTAAAATTTCACAAAATAAAGAAAAGCTTTCCCAATCTCTCATTTAGTTCTACATTTTGATGAAAATTTCATGAAAATTCGACCAAAAATAACAAAGTTACAGATGTTTACATTCACATTTGTAGCAATTATGCATGCATAATTCTGTGTAAAGGCAAATTCAAAATAGTTTAGCATGTTAAAGCTTTACTTTGTTATGATTTAACTGAATTTAAAACAGAGATCTTGTTTTTATCATCCAGTCAAATTTTCCCAATTTCTATGATTCCTGTACTGTTTTCCCAAATTCAAGGGCCCCTGGCCCCGAGTTCAGAAAGGTAGGAAAATCCCTGCATGTCCACATTACTGCCATTTTTCCAAAGGGAAACAATTTTGTGCTTCCCTTGATAACAGCCCATTGAAATGGGGTCTACTTTAAAAGGAAAGAATTTGCTCCTAAGGAGCAAATTCTTTCCTTTAACAGTTGACCTCCATTGAGAAGGGAGACAAAAATGAAAATGACAGAGCTGTTTTCTCTGACATTGTACCCATTCAACTTAATGCCAATTGTGCAAATAGCAAAGACTTAAGACTTGCTACGCCGCTAGTGTCAGAAAGATGCAGTCTGATAATCCTTCTCTGTTTCCATCATTAACCTATATAAATTGCTGAAAATCTGTATGTGAAAAAGAACTGTCAGTATTTGATGCAAAGGTTGATATAAGCTTTTTATACCCCGCCACACGTTAGTGACGGGGTATTATATTTTCACGTTGGCCGTCCGTGTGTCCGTCCGTCCGTAGTACGTCCGTCCGTCCATCTGTCCGTCCGTCCGCACTTCGTTTCCGTTCGATAACTTAAGTATTTGTAAACGGATTTCCTTCAAATTTTGCATATGCATTTGTACCAAGAATGTCTCGCTTGGGATTGTTAATGGGCAAATTTTGATAATTTCTGACAGAGTTATGGCACTTGTCAATGTACAAAAAATGGTTTCTAGCCTCTAGTTCCTTAACTACTAGGAGTATCATGATGAAACTTCATAAACAAGATTAAAGTAACAAAAGCTTTGTATGAGAACAGAAATTTTATCATTAGGGGTTATCTGCCCCTGCCCTTGGGCTATATACATGTATAAAATCATGAAAAATTCCATATAAAATCAGAGTTTGAAGCAGTTTTTCTGAAACTTACAGCAAATGATCAGAGTGATGAAAGCCTCCAGTGATGCTCAAATTTACCCCATGGGAGTTATCTCCCCCTGCCCCCGGGCCATATACATGCATAAAATGATGATAAAATCTATATATATTGATGTGAAACAGATTTTCAGAAATTTACATCTGATGATAGAAGTAAAAAAAGGTTCTGGTGATTAAAATTTGATCCTTTATGGTTTATAAGCCCCTGCCCCGTGGTCACCAGTTTAACATCACTAAGATTTTACTTGAGTAATGTGGTAAGTGATTTATCGGAAGCTTATTGTAAGTGATCAGAGTAATGAAGTGTCCTGTCATAACAAAGACTTTTCTCTGTGTTCAGTGGGGTTAGGCTGCTCCCGCCCTGGAGTCATACAGAGAAAAAACAGATCTGTAAAAATCGGTGTGTGAAAAAGGCTTGCAGTGGCGGGGTATCACGCAATCGTTTGCGATGCTTTTATTGTTGACTTGTTCACAATTTCTTTTCCGTTACCTTGCTTGCCAGCAAAATCTGGGATATTTTTTCAGTTCTATTTAATATCTTCACACTAACAAGTAGCTACTGTCTCCAATATAACGAGGCCAGATGATGTAGCTAGGGTATCTTATCATGTAAATGGGAAGCTACATCAATATTTTCAAGACACTGGAAAAACAGCTTCATTACCCCAAACATTTTGCGCAAACACTGTGAATGAGGATTATATATTCTGCAAAGTTACTTTAAGTATGGTACACATAGTAGGGTAATGCACTTGGTGTGTAACACCATTTGAATACTCATGACTTGTATATATTTGATAAAAATGAATGCCGGTAGCCTAAATTACCCTGAATAACAGCTATTCAATTTTAAGTATGGCTATCAATAAATAGGGAATATATATACACTGCAACCAGTCCTGTACAATGAACAAATACAGTTTTATCCTGTGGCTCCATTTCTGTCCCATTGAAGTACATACCTTGTCTTTCTGATGCTGTTTCACAAGCAGGTTCTTTGATACTATCTTTCCTGCAAAAACTTCTTTGGTGTCGATATCCTGAAGTTCGTAGCATTTTGCGAAACCTCCCTGTAAAATAACAAAATAACTCTGAGTGATTTGCAAATACATGTACATGTCAATCAAATGCTCTCCGTGCTCGTATGACTCGGACTGGCTTCCAAAATACCATAATATTTCTAACTACTAAGACAGATAAGTCTCCGCAAACAATGTAGACTCAGATCAGACTGCTCTTATGGGACCAGTCTGATCAAGTGTCTATACTGATATTCCACCTACATCTAAGATGCAGCTGGAATGTCAATGTAGACACTTGATCCATAAGAGTCTCATGGGAGCATTACTGCACAGAAAAACCAAAGTGTCCAATTTTCACAAGTTATGGTAATTATTGTAGGTGTCCCAATTTTTAGAATTTTCATGGAACAGATTAATACAAAGTTTGTATAGACAAAAAATCAGTTGTCAACTTGTCATTTTAGTCTTTTACTTTATCTTTGAATTTTCATTGAATGTGTAGCTATTTTTTTCTGTTGTTTCTAATACATAATGCTTCTCTCCCGAAGTTTTATACAGACGCAATCACTGAGAACTTGCTAAAGCAATCAGGACTAAATCATTGTCCTGCCTATTAAGCATCAGATGCACTAAGGTTATTATGCTATCTATAGATGTTTTTTATGAATTTGTTCAACAGAATTTCAGTTCTTAAATTCACACCACAATGAGTAAAGAATTTGAGGAGTATACTCAGGTTCAACATCCAAGCAGGGTTTAACATCCCACCAACAGATAGGTCATATGGAGATGGGGATAGCAAAGAAACCGGAACCATAAAAGGTGGCCATGCGACATGGATGCCTATGCCTTGTTTTCCTTCCATATTTTATAGAAAAAAAAAGTTTTGGCCCAGTCATTTTTGTTCAGACAGACTGGGCATAAACAAACGAGAGCTGTCTCTGATATTTGAGACATATTGTCTCAAAAAGACAAACCCGTCTGTAAAGTTTCATGAATAAATACTATAAAATCAAGGGGTTATCATTTTATGGCCCTAACAATGTAATTTGGGAAGGGCAGATAGCAACAGTTGCCTGCCTTCCTCCGACCTCATTATACTGTTTCGAGAAGATAAGCATTACTTAGTTATATGCGTAGCTTCATTACTTAATTTCATGTTGATCAGGATTTTTGGCAAGGACAGATTTAGTCACTAAAATACAAAGGCAACTGGTGTCTCCCTTGTCCACAAAATAATTTCTTGATGTATGATTTGTCTGTGAAGTTTCATGACTAAATTTCCAACAATTCAGAAAATACGGCCCAAATATGGCTTTCTGGAAAGATAGGTAAAATTCTAAAAGAGCAAAATTGTCTTACTTGTATGCAATAGATTGTCCTAAATATGATAAACCCATCTGCAATTTTTTAAATTTAGTAAGTTCCTGGGTTGTAGGACAATTTGTTGTGGTTGATATGTTCTAGATCAGATGCCTGTTAGTCAAATAAGTCATGTCACAGTATGTTGGAAATGCTTTGACAAACAGCTTGCCACTTCTAACGTATTTCTTTTTTCTCTCTCTCTCTCTTTTTTTAACTTTTTCTTTGCATGTCCCAAAGAATGGTACAATTGGTTGGAGGCAATGGTGGGTAACTTGGTACTAAGTCCCAATCGGCCATAGTGATCTCTCAGTGTTTCTCTGAGAATTTTTCCCTTTGGCAGACTTAACACACTTGTATTCAAGCTGTTCTATCGAATGTAGGAAGGGCAGGATCATAACAAGACCTGTCTGCGTACAGGATATGCCCACTCCAACATCAGGGTGACAACAATAGCTCCCTGTACTTTCGTATAGGTAAGTTAATAAGGAATGAAAATTACAAGAAAAGCAGAAAAGCAATGCTATTGAATTCACTTTCGATCTTAATATCTAGGCTGAGCATTTGGAAGCTGCAAAAAATAAAGCATATACTTGCATAAAAAATACTTCTGTAGCGTTTGCTGGGTTGTCCATGAAGTCAAACAACCGGTTACCCATCCAAGTACTAACCACAATTTCTGTTGCTTAACTTCGTAAAAGATTCAGTTTCACCCACTCTACCCACGTCACCGCAAAAGCCGGCTTCTAAGGCAAGGCTGCAGAAGTGTTTATAAATATACCTAAACCCGTACATTTCTCCCCTCTTCTCTTGACTTTGCCCCGAGGTCACCAACTGCTCCCATGTTTTATTATCTGTGAGTAAATTACTATATATGCGTTCTCTTACAGGATTATACTGTGAGTCATTAATTTGACTTTACTTATACATGTAGTAGTTTATACAAGTGAGACAGCGCGGCTAATTATGGCCTTGAAACAAACCAAACCATAACAGACCCAAGGGCGGAGCCTATATGCAATGCATCTAGGGACACCTTTTCCTGCAAGCCTGGATCCGGAGACGAAGGTCATGTCATCTCCCATCCTACCGCTGCCACTAAATGTAGCGTTTGACGGGTCATCCATGATGTCAAACAACCGATCACCGATCCCAGGGGTTTTATTAACCAGAAGTCTGTTGGTCATGGACCAGTGATTTTTGGGCACGACCAGTTGATGTCTTTGGTAGCTGGTCCTGCAGACCAACTGATTTTGAAATCAAATGAAAACACATGATAATAAAGAACAGCCGAAACATAGGGCAGACCACTTAAATTGTGGATAAGTTGGTCCTGTGGACCACCAGTCATTCAGTCCTTAGCAAAATCCCTGCCATCCAGGTATTTACCGCAATTTCCATTTCTGAACTTCATGAAAGATCCACCCACTTTACCCGTGTCGCCATAAAAGCCTGCTTCTAAGCCTGTAGAAGTGTTTACATACCTAAACCCGTTAAAGATATAAATACAAATACAACTACAAAGACGTCAAAGATGATAAACATTTTAAAAAAGTAAGACGTCAAAGATGATAAACATTTTTTAAAAAAATCACTAACAGTGTGAGAGCCCTTGTAGATCAGTAGGTTAAGAGCTGGCCTGCTGATCTAGTGGTCCTGAGTTCGAGCCTTGCTGGAGGGAGTCCGGGTCACCTCTTCCTGGGGTCATCTTGGCTGGGTCAACTGCTGCAATATCACCCACCCATCATTCTGATATGACTGAAATACTATTAAAATGACCTAAAATCGCAAGTCATCCATCTATCTGACGGTGTGAAAGATTGTTTTGTCAATTTGGGAAGACTCTGAAATGGATAGATTCCTTTCTCTGTTACAGGCAGCAGCGTGTGGTGGTAAATGGAGTTAAGTCGGATTGGGCCCCGGTTTTGTCTGGTGTACCCCAGGGCACTGTGCTTGGACCATTGTTGTTCTCGTTATACATTAACGATATAACAGAAAATATTGACTCGGAATTAAGACTTTTTGCTGACGACTGTGTTTGCTATCGTGAAATCAGAGATATTGAAGACACTGTGAAACTTCAGGAGGATATAGATCATTTAGGTTGTTGGGCAAGGAGTTGGGGCATGAGATTTCAACCTGTTAAATGCAATATAATGCAAATTACAAGGAAACGGATCAAGAAGATCAATGCTTCCTATACCTTAGAGGGAACGGTCCTCAGTAATGTAGAAACTATCAAGTGGCATAACCATTGCCAATGATTTGAAATGGAACACACATGTCAGTAATATTTGCACAAAGGCTAATAGGACCCTCGGCTTCCTCAGACGTAACTTGGCAGCATGTCCACAAGATGTTAAGGAGTCAGCATACAAGGGACTGGTGCGTCCGGTCCTGGAGTATGGCAGTTCAGTTTGGGACCCTCAAAGTATACTTCTTCAAGATGAACTTGAGAAGGTGCAGAAAAGGGCAGCTAGATTTGTAACGGGAAATTACACATATGAAACTGGGAGTATGACTGGCATTCTGGAGAAACTTAAGTGGGAATCCCTAAAAAAGAGAAGGAAAGACAGTAGACTCATAATGCTTTACAAAGGTCTGAGGGGTGCAGCCAGTATACCCATAAATGACCTTGTTCCCCCAAATAGGCGTACCAGGAATCATCATTCCTTGACATTTCAAACCCCATCGGCTGGGACTGACATTTACAAGTCCAGTTTCTTCCCCCAGACTATTAGAGATTGGAATTCCCTGGAAGATCCACTTATTTCTGCTGCTGAGTGTGCAGAGGATTCAGTTACTAAGTTTACTTCTCTTATAAGGGCTAGGGACTAGCTTCCCTGATTCACAGGTCCTGGTGAATGATTGTCTTTGGACGTATCACCAGTAAACAATTCTGATTCTGAATCGGCCATTTGCAATGCATGTCCAAACATGTCACAGTTCAAATACAGCTGATTCTCAGATGAGATAAATCATTATTAAAGCATAACAGGTAAGAGTATTTTAATGTCAACATTTCTACTTTGCACGTCGGGTTAAAAGAGGCAGCACAAGCGCTCTGGACTGAAAAAAAATCATTGATGAAAATACCTTGCCGAGGAATCTTCCTTTCAAATATCGTTTCCCATTACCAGGATTTATTATCATATCTGGAATATTTTCCTTCCGCATTTCTTCTCGTTTTGTTGCACTGGAAGTCATCTTTGTGTCTGTTAAATTTGTTTTCTATGTCTCGGTCGAATAAGGTTGTTTTCAGAAAAATATTTTATCAATTTCCGACAGGTGAGTTCATTTTCTGTTGTGCATACTTTCAAAAATTGTTGAAAGCACACAGAAATACAAAACAACGTCTGATTGGTTCATTTTGTACACTCGCTGTCTGATTGGCTACAGATTCCGCCACCTAGCGAGCATGTTCGTTCCCGTACTCTGACGTCAACTTTCCGATTTGCAACAGTTGTTACTATTGGACAGAGTTCAAAGACTAGCCAATGAAAAGGAGTCTAACATAATTAGAAAATCAAGGTTGAACAAACGCTTGACTTATTTAAAAACCGGTATCTGACCGGACCACCGGGAAGTGCGGCCATAAAGACATTACGCTGCGACGTTACGACCGATTATTGACAGGAGATTCACTCTCGGGAACATCTTTAAGAGAAGTGGGCAGCAACATCTGAACGGTATAGAAGTAGAAGATAATACACGATATTGTCGATCGAAATGAGGTATTCTGTTGAATTATGCAGCATTTTTCTGTGCAAAATATGTACTCTGAATTCTTTTTTTGAGGGGCCATAGGATTTCACTTCTGAAAGACTTTCAGTTGTTAACAAAAAAGAAAAACATAAGGAAAAAAAAGATAATGTGTACAGTTTCCGCCTCTCAATATTTGCCTTCTGTACAGCGTCCGCTTTGCCCATGCACTGTAACCGGTTGAGACATACATGGTAGTTTGTGCTAAAACATTACTGAAATCTCCCCAGTTAGTCAGTGGCCTCAGGATAGTGAGAATACACCAATCAGAATGTATACCATACCCTAGTTTGCTACACAAACAGGTAACAACTCCGGTATTTTAACAAGTGCTTTAACTCAAAGCAAACTGGTTCAGAATGTGACATTTGAACAGTTTATTCAAGTTTTTGTAAAACGATTTTGCACAAACACAATAATATATATCCGATTAATTAGCTTTGTTAGTCATTTTGGCTCCACAGGTGACAAATCAGAGGGCGTATGATCCTTAATTGTTGGTTAATATGTTTGTATCCATCGAAAACATATATCTCCATCCTAGTTTCCTTTCGACTGAGTAGCCTTGTTGAGGCAGTTCGGATTAGGGGTCACAACAATGTGTTATGCCCATTTAACAAATTATCCCTTCTTATCACCGAATTCTCTCTCTCTCTCTCTCGCTTTGGTTTGTATGTACTGCTAGCTCCCCATTTCTTCTTAGGGATTCAAGGGGTCATAAAATGATAACATGCGTGTACGATTGCTTATATCCACACATGCCTTAGTATATGCACCAGGCGTTGAATTTCACTGTTTGCAATAAGCTAGCTTCTACTTGATACAGCATGTACATGTATAATTTGCGTCTGTTGGGGGTATGATATGCAGGCTGATACCCGAGTCAGTCTGCATTTTGAAATTATGCCTGTGTTAAGCTTAAGACGGCTAATACAATAATTTTGTTCATCAGAGAAGCAGGCAGTTGCAGGTATACTCTATACATACAAGACGAGAATAGTTGTCACCGTTTGGTTATCAAGGCAGTGCCAAGTTTCAGGCAATGTAGACAAGTCAAATTAATTGGTACTAAGCTTCTGGACTAGGTCTTACATTATTCGGGTAATACCTAAAACACCATGTGATAGTATCTCTAATATAGTCGTTTCTATTAATCTTTGTTGTCTTCATTGCCGGAAAGCTCGGCACTGTCTTGATATTCAAACGGTGACTACTATTCGCGTCTTATATGCACAGAGTATACCTGCAACTGTATGTTTCTCTGGTGAACAAAATTATTGTATTAGCCGTGTTGAGATTAACACAGGCATAATTTCAAAATTCGGACCGATTCGGGCATCAGCCCACATATCATACCCTCCAACAGACTCAAATGCATGTAAGTATACTGTGTTATGCTGATATCACGCCAATGCTGTGTTAAGTCTTTTAATGAAGAAATAGTGCAGATCCCTAAAAAATAGATTTTAGATCTATCAGCAATGATGGCTAGAGTCGTCAGTTGTGATTAGGAAACGACTATTTCAGAAAGACTATCACATGGTGTTTTGGGTATCACCCGAATTATCATCCCAATGTCCCATTATCAGCAAGAGAGGTTTAGCACTCATGCTGATAATGGTCGATGATTGATATAGATGGTGATGATCAAAACTCCCTGTTACATTAATTTTCTATCACAAATTCAAATCCACTTTTGTTTTGTTGTGAATGTTATGCACGTCAAAGAAGTCAGCGAGTCTGAGTTTTAAAATTGGCGGAAAAAGACACCTTAAGGCGACTGTGCACACCTTCAGGTAACTAAACTCTGTTTTCATTTTTTGCCTCCTTTCTCAATTTGGAGCGACTTAAAAGAATTTGCTCCCTAAGTCCCTCTTTCTTTTGAGTAGATCTTTTTTGAAGGAGCACTAGTCACACAGGCAGCAAAAATGCACACAAGTTTTCCCCCTTTGTAAAAAAACAGCAGAAAACAAGGAGGTGTATCCATACACCTTAAGTCCATGAAACACGCAACGTGAGCCACGTGACAATGTCATCAACATGCCAACGAATCCACAAAGTCAGAACAACGTCATATAATTTAGGGTACAGTCCACTAAATGTTCATGAGGACTTGCCCCGCCTTTTTCGGGCGAGCATTAGGTTTACACTGGAATAGAGATGACGTCATCTGTCAATCATGCATGTTACATCTCTTGCAGTATGAAAAAAGACCAACAAATGATAGCTACAAAAAGATATATTTAATTGAGAAATATTTTACCAGAATGAGATTGGGTTCATTTTGGTAACTGAGCCCCCTAGTAGAAAATATGCCATTTTTTCGGGTACGAGTTGGTGGTTGCCATACTCCGGCCAGCCTAGCAGCTTACTGAGTGGATGTTTTCATCTCAAATTTATAGGCTAGGATGACACTTTAAAACAAAACAGGGTTAGAAACCTTTGTATGTACAGTTTTGTAATAAAATGACCAGATGTAAAAATTGTCGTCTATGGAAAATTAATAGTGCAATGCAGCCATAAACTTTCCAACGACGAGACAACGTTAGCATGTCAACACAATGTCGTATCATTATGCCACCGACGTCACAACGTCAGCACAACGTCGTATCAGTTTGCCGCCGATGTAACGTCAGAACAACGTTGTATCAACGTGCCACCGACGCCACATTGACAATGTAGTAATAATGAAATACCTTTTTAGCTCATCTGAGCCAGTGGCATACTCCGTCGTCGTCCGTCCGTCGTCGTCAACAATTTCAAACAACTTCTCCTCTGAAATCACTGGGCCGATTGTAACCAAATTTCATATGTAGCTTCCTGGGGTCTTAGGAACGGAAAATTGTTCAAACGGTCCTTATCACATGACCAAGTTGGCCGCCACGCCCATTCAAAAAATCTTCTCCAGAACCAATAGGCCGATGGCCTTAAAACTTGGTATGTAGAATTGGGGACACAAGTACTACCAAGATGATTCATATTATGACCTTGTGTTGACATTGACATTTTTTTACGATAAGGTCAAATTTGCTTCCTTGTGCTTTAATATGGCAAAATGCAAGAACATAAGATATCTTGAAATCTGTTAAAGATTTTGGGCTAAAAATTTGTATCTACAGTCATCTTAATGAGTATATGAAGATTTGTGAGTACAAGAGGTCAAGGTCATTCTTTGACCTTTGAACCAGAACTCTCATATTTTGATAATTTCAAACAATCTCCTCTAAAGGTACTGGGCCTATTGAAACCAAATTTCATATAGAGCCTCCAGGAGTTGAGGGAACAAAAATTTATTTATACTGTGCAGGTCACATGAGCAACATGACCGCCACGCCCATATATGGTAAAAACCTTTAAAAATTTTCTACTCCGGAACAAATTGACCGATGGCCTTGAAACTTGGTATGTAGCATTGGGTACTAAAGTACTATCAAGATTATTCAAATTCTGACCTTGGGTTGACTTGACCTTTTTTATGACAAGGTCAAATATGGGAAAATGCTAGAATATACGATTTCATGGAAAGTTTTTAAGATTAAGGCCTAAAACTTGGTATATGCAGTTATCTTAATGAGTACATGAAGATTTGTACAAGAGGTCAAAGTCATTATTTCACGATTGACCCAGAACTCTCATATTTTGACAATTTCAAACAATTTCCTCAAAAACCACTGAACCAATTGTAACCAAATTTCATATAGAGCCTCCAGGGGTTAAGGGAATGAAAATTTGTTCAAACGGTTCAGGTCACATGATCAACAGGACCGCCATGCCCATATATGGTAAAAAAACTTTAAAAATCTTCTTCTCCACAACCAATTGACCGATGGCCTTGAAACTTAGTATGTAGCAAGTGGTCTGTGTCACATGATCAACATGGCCGTCATGCCCGTATATGGTAAAAAGCTTAAAAATCTTCTTCTCCAGAACCACTTGACTTATAGCCTTGAAATTTGGTATGTAGCATCGGGTACTCCAATTCTATCAAGATTGTTCAAATTATGACCTTGGGTTGACCTTGACCTTTTCTACGGTAAGGTCAAATATGGGAAAATGATAGAACATAAGTTTTCATGGGAAGTTTTGAAGATTTTGGCCGAAAAATTGGTATATACAGTCGTCTTAATGAGGTCATGCAAAATTATGAGTACAAGATGGCAAGGTCATTCTTTGACCTTTGACCCAGATCTCTCATATTTTGACATTTTCAAACATTTCGTCAGAAGCCAAAGGGCCAATTGTAAACACATTTCATATAGACCCTCCAGGGGTTGATTGAACAAAATTTGTTCAAGCGGTCCAGGACACGTGACCAACATGGCCGCCATACCCATTTATGGTATAAACCTTTAAGGTTGCATTCCACCATTAATTTTCCATAGACGACAATGTTAACATCTGGTCATTTAATTACAAAACTGTACATACAAAGTTTTCCAAACCTGTCTTGCTTTAAAGTGTCATCCTAGCCTATCAATTTGAGATGAAAACATCCACTGCCTTCCCATCTCAGTGAGCCGCTAAGCTAGGCTGAGTATGGCAACCACCAAAAAAAAAAGAGCATACTTTTTCCTAGGGGATCAGTTACCAAAATCAACCCCATCTCCTTCTGGTAAAATATTTCTCAATTAAATATGCCTTTTCGTAACTATCATTTGTTGGTCTTTTTTATACTGCAAGAAAGCTAACATGCATGATTGACAGATGACGTCATCTCTCGTACAATGTAAACCTAATGCTCTCCCCGAAATAGGCGGGGCAAGTCCTCATGAATATTCAGTGGACTGTACCCTGAATATTTTTCCTCTCCAGAACCAATGCACCAATGGCCTTGAAACTTGGTGAGTAGCATGAAGTACTAGAGTATTATCAAAACTGTTCAAATGATGACCTTGGGTTTAGCTTGACCTTTCTTGCGGCATGGTCAAATATGGGAAAATACTAGAACATAAGTTTTCATGGACAGTTTTGAAGAGTTTTGGCCTAAAATGGTATATATGGTTGTCTTAATGAGTACATGAAGATTTATGAGTACATGAGGTCATGGTCATTATTTGACTTTTGACCTAAGACTCATATTTTGACAATTTCAGACATAAGAACAAGCCACTTTGCCAATTGCTCAGGTGAGCGATTCAGGGCCTCATGGCCCTCTTGTTAAGTGTCTGCTGGTGGTAGATTTCCTTGGCACAGTGCATCATATATATAGAGAATATAATGAGGCAAAAGTTAACAGTCATATTGCTACAAAGTAGTCTCTCTAGATGTGATATTGTGATTCATAAGTGTACACATCTATGATATTTTCATATCTCCACTGCATTTAAACCACGTATGCAACATCAACAAATGGTATTCAATTCTCCCGCAGGTTGCTGCATTTAAGAAATGCTGCTTTCCATAACTTGAAGATAACCCAGAAAACAACAGCTGCCAGGAAGACATCTCTACATATCATTTATGACCAAATACATGTAAGTAATAAATTCAATTATATTTAGGCAAAAATATTGATTTATATGATATTTTGACAGCGGAAACCATACAGTGCTTCATAAAATGCAAGGAAGCCGTACATCCTGGCAGAAATCGTTGTTCTTCGCAGGAAGCAAAATATAGTGTACAGTCTCGGCGGAAGCAATATACGACGGACAGTTTCTGCAGGAAGCGAAAATTATCGGGCTTGATTATACCTGTGATAAATGGGTATATAAGTACGAGTATAACCCAATATTTAAGGTAATACAAGAGATAGCAAAACGAATACCGCTATATCAGATACATATATGCCAGCGTTTAAATTTCTGTATTTTGGGTTTTCACTTTTCTTTATACAAAGTAAAAATATAGGCAATGATCCAATCGGACATCCTCGCCGATATCTTCGGTTTAATTCAGGATGCGGAACTGGCCGAAGTGTTACGATTGGCAATGATCAGGAATTAATACAATTAAATCCCACATTCCGCTCTCAAAACCAATAGGGAAAGAAGCACACACACACACGAAAAAATTGACACAAGTTCACGAAAGACACGCACGGTAAACCGAATGAGCAGCTCTTTCCCAAACAGGTGGTCATTCAGCTACCCTAGTCAAAAACAGCATCAACACCTATTTTTATCTATTTTATTTTTAATTTACAAAAAGGCAGATTGGGTAGCAAAACAGGTGACCAAACCGCCAAAGAACGTAGACAAGCGGACAAAGCACAATGTAACATCAAGGAACCACAACATAAGTGCCACCTTGGAACGGTCAGCAAAGCCTACAGTTCTGTTAGCACTGGCAGTAATATCATATTATGAATATGGTGTTTAAATTGTGTTACTATTTTCTTTTACCATGATTTAGCAGTTTTTAGATGTTTACTAGGTTTGAAATAAACAAGTTGTTTACATTGTACATAGAATATTCTGGAAAATTGGGGAAACTTTAGAATGTTCCCGAAACAGCAAAAAATTGTCTGGAAAGTTCTGGAATTTGCTCCCCATTGTCAATAGAATGTTGTTGAAGCTTAAGGAAATTTAGGGAACATTTCAAGAACTTTCTGGAATAACTAATTTTACTACTGAAGAAAATGACAGAACTTTCTGTCGTAAACATTAAGAATCTTCTGGGTTAAAATTATGTCAGAACTGAGAATTTTCTGGTAAAATCTATCTCTGGTTTATTCCTGAATTTTCCTAGAAAAAATTGTACTCATAAAGAGCACAAGTTTTCATTTAATCACCTTTGTAAACACTGACTAGTCTATAGTTGAATAAGTTTATACTGGAATTTAAATATATTGGATTACTTTGTAATTTTCATCTCTGGATTTATTCTTCAATTTGGAAATACTGTGCATACAACTGACTTAATCTTCTGGGATCAGAAACTGTTAAAGGACTTGTGTTTCAAATTCTGAGAGACATTCAGGCTAAAATAAGGTATTGTAAATTACATTTTTCTTGATTGATTAATGACTGTTTTAATTTTGATGTACATGTAAATAAATTTTGTTAAGTTTTAAAACAGGCTTGTTGCTGGTTTACTTCCATCTTACTTGTTACCACTGCCAGGTCGTAACAATCATTAATGTGTGAATTCCAGCTAAGGTCCGTACTGATGCTTACCCCAAGGTACTTGGCTGAATCAGTCTTCAATTCTTGACCATGCATATAATATTTAGCCTTAAACGGTTTCTGGACTTAGAACTGTGGAGCACCAGGCATTGCTTGGGTTGAACTTCATGTCCCAGGCTCGTTCCCAGTTCTGGAGAAAGTCAAGATTATACTGAAATACACTGCTCACAGTATGCCACTAAATGACTTCTTAGTTTAAGCGTCAAACTGTCAGACTTTGTAATGCTCCACTGTGTTAATTATATGTATGTATAAATCATTCTAACAAAATATTGTTTAAACCAGTGACTCCTTCTAAGGATTACTAGACATTCTCATTTTCACTATTAGCTGTTGAACAATGGAAGTAAAAAGTATGCAAAGACCAGGAACTGAAACAATCAAAATCCAAATCAAGCCCTCAAACCATAGTTGGAAACAACTAAGATTACAAATAATCAAGATACAGAGAACATATGGCCAACCGAGTGAGCAGCTTGTTCCCAAAAGGTGGCCACTCAGCAACCCAAACCGAACCAAAAATAATAAGAACATACATAAGGTAAAACATCACAGAAACTCTGACACCAAAAACAGGCAACAGAGAACCACAACAGAACTACCGCCTTGGAACGGTCAGTAATGAATTACTGGGGGGCTTAAATCGATTTTACAGGCCCAACCTCACCCTCAGTTTCTGAAGTGGTACAAAACATTTAGTTGGTTGTTCGGTTCGCATGATAACCCTCTAACTCGTCAATGAATCATCACGGTAAACACATAAATCAAATTTCAACACCATGAAAAAGCAAAGACGAGGACTCAACAGATACAACGGCCGTCTGACAGGTGGAGATCCCTGTCCTGCCAAACAACCCCACTGGAAATCTGAAGCAAAAGAAGGTCACCAGTTGAGCCCCGGTGGACCAAGCAACAGACAAAAAGGCTCCGGTCCCAACCAACTAAAATATATAGCTTTAGGTCGGGGCCATCATAGAGTCTGACGACCGATCCCCCGGTGTGCAATTAAAGAGTGCAGCAAAGTTATCAACCGTGATTGGGTTAATCACTAAGCATGCAGACTGTCGCATAACATTTAAATTATAGCCAATACGTTTGTGACGTATTATTATTTTTCGGAATTGATCAGAAAAATCAGTCCTACCCTTAATCTTTTTGAATTTGTATACTAAGTCACCATAAAATTCTGGTTCCGATAGGCCTTGGTGTAAAAGAAATTTTAATCCGACATCAAATGCTCTACCTAAGTAGGATAAGGTGGGGCAAAACGCCCATGCGGAGTAAAACCCCCTTGCCTTTTATATCAATATCCATATGGTTAGGGTGTAAAGTGTTATTGAAACAAATATATCAAAGTAAAGGACTCCTTATCTACAGATACTTCGAAGAAGCGCATCTACTTGTAGCTTTTTATCATGAATATAAAAATTTGGTGCAATTTTCTGTAAATCGGGATGATTGTTTTTTTCTTGCAGTTCATCTTAGTGAGAAAGTTTAATACTTTGTGACAGTCTGTTTGCAAGACAAAGTCCAAACAATGTATACCCTGTTGCGAAATCTTATTATGCGCATTTGATAAAAATCTGTTTATGGCCTAGAAAATAATGCCTATATGGGGCAAAACGCCTACGCTCCGTATACTCTAATAAATCATTATATAGATGTTCTTTCGCAAAAATTACAGCTAACTGTGGGCGTACAACATTGCATGATAGTAAATATCAAAGTGTGTGCCCCTGAAGCTGGATGAGCTGCGTTACACGGTGAAGGTGTACAATAGTGTGAGTGTGTGTGGGGGTGGGGGGGGAGGGGGCGGCAAAACACCTGTCTTGAGGAAACGTTTTCATAAGAACCAAATAAAGTACTTGCTCGAACTGGAATGCTCTTTTCGGGCAAATGATCTGTATTCTCTACAAACTAACAATCAGATCTTGAAACAAGATAAGAAGTAGCCCTGGGCAGACCTGTATCACTGACTTATGTTTGCTCCAAAGTCCTTGAGCGCACCATCCACAGCCATTTGATGAACTTCTTCGAGGACAACCAGATCCTTTGTGACCAGCAGCATGGTTTTAGGAAGCAGAGATCATATGTATCACAGCTACTAATAACTATCCAGGATCTCGCATCTGGTTTAGACAACTCGCAACATATTGACGCCATCTTGCTTGATTTTTCAAAAACATTCGACAAGGTTCCTCATCAAAGGCTTTTGATCAAGCTGGAACACTGCGGAGTTAGAGGAACAACTCTACAGTGGATCAGAAGTTTCCTGTCTGACAGAACCCAGACGGTTGTCATTAAGGGCAAGTCATCAAACTCAGTCCCAGTCACCTCGGGTGTGCCAAAGGGTACAGTGCTGGGTCCCCTCCTGTTTCTTGCGTACATCAACGACCTGCCATCAAGAGTCAACGCCAAGGCCCGTCTCTTTACTGATGATTGCCTGTTGTACCGCAACATCAAGATGGATGAGGATGCAGTGTCACTACAAGACGACCTGAACAAGTTACAGGACTGGGAGACAGTCTGGCAAATGCACTTCAACCCTGATAAGTGCGAAGTGATCAGGATTATGAACAAGCGTAAAATCATCAACGTAGTGTACCACATCCACAATATCCAACTGAAACAAACGAAAAGAGCAAAGTACTTGGGTCTCACTTTCACCAGCACATTGTCCTGGAATGCCCACATTGACACCATCACCAAAAAGGCCAACAACACTACTGCCTTCCTTAGAAGAAACCTGTCAACGTGCCCAAAGACTGTCAAGGACACCTGCTACAAGACATTTGTGAGACCTCAAGTGCAATACGGTGCCACAGTATGGGACCCTCATACGGCGAACAACATCACCAAAGTGGAAGCTGTCCAAGGAGAGCAGTGAGCTTTGTGACTATCGCCACACCAGCAGTGTCACAGCCATGATCAATGACCTTGCTTGGGAAAGCCTCCAACACAGAAAGCAGCAAGCCAAGGAAATAATGATGAACCGTATTGTACACTCCATGGTAGCTATATCAGCCTCCCAACACCTCCAGACAGTGGGCGTTGCTACAAGAGGCCACCAGTACAAATACAGATTTCCATACAGTAGAACATATATCTACAAGGAATCCTTCTTCCCATCCGGCATCCGATTGTGGAACCAGCTACCAGAGGAACTGACAGCCGCTGAATCCCTGGAGGTCTTCAAGGCAGGGATTTCAGCCGCCATACAGCCCTAAACTCTGAGATGTTTTTAGCCTGTTTTTAGCCTGTTTTTAACCAGTATTGGGCCACTCGCCATGTGTATATAGTTTTAATCATCAGTGCGACAATGTTGGTTTCACCGGTTTTTGCACTGAAGAAGACGAAGAAGAGTTTTCTCCATCTTAAAAGGCGAATTACCCCAGTGGTGGGGCAAAACGCCCAGAATATTAAAAAAAAATAAAAAAATCTGTAATTATGTTTAAATCCTGACATATTTACAGATTTAAGTTTATGGACAACCTTGCTTCCTTTAAGAGAGAAGTTTATTCGGAATCAGATCAGGCAGTTTCTTAAATAATGGTAAAAAAGTTTCCTTTTCATTATTTCTTCATTATTTTAACTAAATAATTTAAAAGTAAAAAGTATGCAAAGACCAGGAACTGAAACAATCAAAATCCAAATCCAGCCCTCAAACCATAGTTGGAAACAACTAAGATTACAAATAATCAAGATACAGAGAACATATGGCCAACCGAGTGAGCAGCTTGTTCCCAAAAGGTGGCCACTCAGCAACCCAAACCGAACCAAAAATAATAATAACATACATAAGGTAAAACATCACAGAAACTCTGACACCAAAAACAGGCAACAAAGAACCACAACAGAACTACCGCCTTGGAACGGTCAGTAATGAATTACTGGGGGGCTTAAATCGATTTTACAGGCCCAACCTCACCCTCAGTTTCTGAAGTGGTACAAAACATTTAGTTGGTTGTTCGGTTCGCATGATATTTTATTTTACTTTATTTTATCTATTTATTTATTTGTTTTCATTTATTTTTTGTTTTATTTTTAGCTCACCTGAGCACAAAGTGCTCAGGGTGAGCTTTTGGGATACCCTGATGTCCGTCGTCCGTCGTACGTGTCGACGTCTGGATGGACGGACGTCCGTCCGTAAACTTTTGCTTGTGTACACTCTAGAGGGCACAGTTTTGATCTTATCTTTATGAAACTTTGTCAGAATGTTAGTCTTTATACAATCTAGGACAAGTTCGAAACTGGGTCATGTCGGGTTAAAAACTAGGTCACTAGGTCAAATATTAGAAAAACCTTGTGTACGCTCTAGAGGGCATAGTTTTGATCCAATCTTTTTGAAACTTGGTTTGAAAATTATTGTCACAATATCTAGAACAAGTTTGAAAATGGGTCATGTTGGGTCAAAAACTAGGTCACAAGGTCAAATATTAGAAAGACCTTGTGTACACTCTAGAGGGCACAGTTTTAGTCCAATCTTCATGAAACTTTGTCAGAACGTTTATCTTAACAATATCTAGGCCAAGTTTGAAACTGGGTCATGTATGGCGAAAAACTAAGTCACTAGGTCAAATCTTAGAAAAACCTTGTGTACACCCTAGAGGGCACACTTATAATCCAATCTTCATAAAACTTTGTCAGACTGTTTATCTCCATAAAATCTAGGTTAGATTTGAAACTGGGTTATGTCGGATCAAAAACTAGATCACTAGATTAACTCTTAGAAAAGCCTTGTGTACACTCTATAGAGCACAGTTTTGATCCAATATTCATGAAACTTTGTCAGAATGTTTATCTCTATAAAATCTAGAATAGGATTGAAAATGGATTATGTCGGGACAAAAACTAGGTCACTAAGGTCATTAACATGTCTACATGCATGCACAATCTTATGTCAACTGATTGCATAACTTGCGACCTATAGGCCATCGAAATTTTTTTAAACAAAAGTTTGTGCGACTTTAGCTCCCAAACGGAATAAAAGCTAAAGCTGAAATAGCCTTCATTCTATTTCACTTATTTGTGTCTACACATGTATATGTTTTGCAGAGACTCAAAGCTCTTGAGAATGGAGAAAATGAGGTGTCAATTTTGCATTGGACCCTATGGGAAAATGCATTAAACGCCTACTGCTCCGACGTTCAGCGACCGATAACATCCATCTTTACACTGTAAACGGTAATTACATAGGTACATGCCTGGGGCAAATAACAGCGCAAATAATTGTCCATGTGCAGAGTAATAAAGGAGCAAACTTTTATATATGGGCCTGCAGTGGAAGTTATTCTTAAAAGGTGACTTTCACGAATCGTTCTGAAACTGTGCTAAATTACAGATAATTCCCATATATTTCTTGGGAGAAAATGCCCTGAAATTCTCCTTTCTCCGTTGTCGAGATATTCGAGGGCAAAGTCGTGCAGTTTTCGACTTCCAGGGGCTATAACTCGAAAACTAAAGAACGAGAATTTTTGGCACATATGGTCAATTGAATGTTTATCCCAACCTTCTCATTTGGCACTAGTTTCAGCCCGAATTGTGCAAGTCACCTAAGGTCACGAATCGTCCCGAACGTGTAGCCCAAATTGTGAAAATTTCAAACCGCTACTGCTTGCTTGTATGAGTAGGTAGCCATCTGAAACTTGGCATATATAAAGGTCATTAACATGTCTACATGCATGCACAATCTTATGTCAACTGATTGCATAACATGCGAACTATAGGCCATCGAAATTTTTTTAAACAAAAGTTTGTGCGACTTTAGCTCCCAAACGGAATAAAAGCTAAAGCTGAAATAGCCTTCATTCTATTTCACTTATTTGTGTCTACACATGTATATGTTTTGCAGAGACTCAAAGCTCTTGAGAATGGAGAAAATGAGGTGTCAATTTTGCATTGGACCCTATGGGAAAATGCATTAAACGCCTACTGCTCCGACGTTCAGCGACCGATAACATCCATCTTTACACTGTAAACGGTAATTACATAGGTACATGCCTGGGGCAAATAACAGCGCAAATAATTGTCCATGTGCAGAGTAATAAAGGAGCAAACTTTTATATATGGGCCTGCAGTGGAAGTTATTCTTAAAAGGTGACTTTCACGAATCGTTCTGAAACTGTGCTAAATTACAGATAATTCCCATATATTTCTTGGGAGAAAATGCCCTGAAATTCTCCTTTCTCCGTTGTCGAGATATTCGAGGGCAAAGTCGTGCAGTTTTCGACTTCCAGGGGCTATAACTCGAAAACTAAAGAACGAGAATTTTTGGCACATATGGTCAATTGAATGTTTATCCCAACCCTCTCATTTGGCACTAGTTTCAGCCCGAATTGTGCAAGTCACCTAAGGTCACGAATCGTCCCGAACGTGTAGCCCAAATTGTGAAAATTTCAAACCGCTACTGCTTGCTTGTATGAGTAGGTAGCCATCTGAAACTTGGCATATATAAAGGTCATTAACATGTCTACATGCATGCACAATCTTATGTCAACTGATTGCATAACATGCGAACTATAGGCCATCGAAATTTTTGTAAACAAAAGTTTGTGCGACTTTAGCTCCCAAACGGAATAAAAAAAAAACCTTGTATACACTCTATAGAGCACAGTTTTTATTCAATCTTCATGAAACAAACTTTGTCAGAATGTTGAGCCTCACAATATCTAGGCCATGTTTTAAAATTGGGTCATGTCGGTTGAAAACTAGGTCACAAGGTCAAATCTTAGAAAAACCTTGTGCCCACTCTGGAGGGCACAGTTTTGATCTAATCTTGATGAAACTTTGTCAAATTGTTTATCCCCATTAAATCTAGGCCAAGATTGAAACTGAGTATTGTCTGGTCAAAAACTAGGTCACCAGGTCAAAACTTAGAAAAACCTTGTGCACACTCTAGAGGGCACAGTTTTAATCCAATTTTCATGAAACTTAGTCAGAATGTTTATTTCCATGAAATCCATGCCAAGTTTGAAACTGGGTTGTTCGGCCAAAAATAAGGTAACTAGGTCATATCTGAGAAAAACCTTACGTACATTTCATAGGGCACAGTTTTTGATTCAATCTTGGTCTAGGTCACTAGGTCGAGTCTTAGAAAGCCCTTGTTTACGCAATAGAGGCTTCATTTTCCATTGAATCTTCATGAAACTTTGTCAGAATGTTAGTTTGAATAATACTCAGCTTATGCTTGAATATGGATTATATTGGTTCAAATACTAGGTCACCAGGTCGATTGGCCAACTGCAATGAAACTTGATATATGGCATTGGGGACTCGCTCCCATCATAGTTTCTTCATATTATGTGTGAGTGAGTTAACTCAGGTTTAACATCCAACCAACAACTAGGTCTTATGAAGACAGGACCGCATTTTAAAGTCTCATCCAAAAGACCGCAGATGTGGGCGATCCATCTTGCGACCCCTGCATTGGTCATCCAGTGTGTTATCCACTACACTACCAGGGCTCAAATTATGACACTGGGTTGACCATGACCTGTTTCATGCCAAGGTCAGTAAGATAACTCTAATATTCTTGGTGCACATGATACTCAGGTGAGCGATTCAGGGCCATCATGGCCCTCTTGTATTTTTTTTTTCGCCTTCATCAATTTCGCGCACCAGAACGGAGACAGATTGAGTACCGGCTTTTAGTCTCGCTTTACAAGCGTTTCAATGATGGAGATTCTTGGTCACATGGTTCCGAAATGGCGATGCTTGCGGAACAACGTCGCAAGAAAAAAATGTCAGTGGATCCACGTGGTTCAAACTGGACAAATGGTAAGAACTGTCGAGAAAAATTTCAACAGGTAGATCTACCAAAATGCAATTTAAATTATAGACTACGGGCTTTTCCGATTTGCTGTGGTGTAGGTAATTTATTGTTATTTTGTAGTTGTTGTTGTTGTTGTTACAGCCCTCTGGCCGAAGTATCTCTCTGGTATGTTGCTGGTTTCTCTGGTATTCTTCTTCACAGGTAGAAACTCTCATTTTGTACCCTGGACGTTTCGTATCCTAGTCGTTCGTACCAAACCACGAATTATTCATACCGTGACACGGGCCGATTATGTATCTTAGCATGGTCTTAGCATATATCTTAACATGGTCAATCCTTACCCAGGCTCTAGTCCATTTGTGTCACATTGACTATGGCAAGCCAATTTACAATTTAGTATATATAGTAGATATAGTAGATCTATATTAGATATCTATTATGCCATTTAAGATATCTAATATAACATTAGATATCTAATATAACATATAAGCTATCATATCCTATATAAGATATCTGATATAGGATATAAGATATCTTTCATAGGATATAAGATATCTTTCGTAGGATATGAGATATCTTATTTAATTTTTCATATAGGATATAAGATATCTTATATAGGATAAAGATATCTTATATAGGATATGAGATATCTTATTTAATTTTTCATATAAGATATATAACCTATATAAGATATCTCAGTGTTTCCCCTAAAGCAGAATGGTGGGGCGCCGCGCCCTGCCCCTTTTTGGTCCCGCCCTTCTGCCCCCAAAACGTGTCATAAGCGCCCTCCTGCCCGAAAAATATCAGTAACCAGTCCCTTTTCCCGCGCTGCTATTACGATTCGGTTCCATTGTGTCCCATACCTGTAAAAGCTGACAACTCAAGTCGATCGATAATCTGTACATATGCTCATCAATAAACACCAATCACGGTGAATAATCTGTGGCAATTATCACCTCACTATACCCCGGCCGTCATGTGTTAATTGGAGCGGAAAATTACCTCGCCAACTGAAAACTTATGCTCGTTACCGGCTTTGAAGATGTCAAATGCATTGTGGACATGGCGATAGTAACCAGGACAATTAAAGAATCTCGTTAAAGTGACCAGCCTGTTCCGACCGTGAAATTAACGGATAGCACCGTTAATCTCGTTTGCCTCGCTCCGATAATAACACGGGCCTAGTTCAGGGTGTGGCAGGTGGGGATTCAATCGGCATAACGGTGCCGCTTGCCACATCAATACCGATAACTATCTTTTCACCGTATCACGTTGCGCTATACTACAGAATTCGAGGTCTATTAGACGCGTACGACGATGCAATGATTCAATGTCTATTTTCCCGGTAAACATGTCAGATACGTAATGTACGGTCATCACAAATACGGATCATGCTAAATTTGCGCAGGCTGATCAGATCATACATGTTTTCATGAAATCGTCACAGGTGCCGACGATTTCTGTTTATGAAAGTCGGTTCGTTCACTTTAAGATTAGTTTCCCGCGTTTTTCTATGTAGTTCCCGCCGATTCAGGTGTACTATCTGTGGAACGAGAACCAGTCAATATTTATAAATAGTACCTCGGGAAATCCGCGAACTTCTCAACAGCTCAGCTGTCACCATGCAGTATTTTGCGATTTTACAAATTTACAGGCCCAAATATGCAACAATACGCGATCCTTATTTGATATTTAACTATTCTAGAGAGGTCTTACGGTAGGTATGTTCATCTAAGTGTAGAATTAAAGGTAGGTTCCTGTACTAGCGATAACAATTATGTCCACAAAATAATTTCGTCTTTTTCTGTGCAGTATTGGATTCTCTTATTTTTCTGAATTTGTTGCTACTGAGAAACTCGTCAGATGTTGAAGAAAATAGTCGTTTTCCCTTTTGGTTTATTTTTTTTCATTGGAATTCCAGTTCTAAAAATAACTATGTTGATTATGTCTATAAGTGCGCGATTTCTGATGCCATTCTCCAAAGGTCAATTTTCCCTTGTCATGAGCTCTCCTGGAGGTCCTGGCATGGTGGATGGGTTAAAACTATCCCAAAATGCAATGCAGCATGACCGCAGGTGTGTTATCTATTTTTGGAGCGAACTAAAATAGCGCTAACTGGTGTGCGAAGCAGAGTTAGGAAATCCCTTGCAAAACAGCTTTTCTAATATTTTTTTGATTTACACTTTTTAGTGAAACTTAATCATTCCCTTTTATAAGTGCTTTCCAACAACTTGGATGAAAGATCATCAAAATTATGATGCATTCCAAAGTACAGGAACCTACCTTTAAACTCGGTTTTGAGATAGGCAGATTTTGAGTGTAAACAAGTATCAGCTTTGATCAAAATCACTAGAACAAATCAGACCCATCATCCGAGGTGCAATTTTGTATGTGTATATGGAGGGTGAGGGAAAGGTGGGGAGGTAGTGGTGGTTTGTCTTTTTTTTTTAGCAGTTCAATTTTTATTTGAGTATTAAATTCAACAATGGACTGGTCACACTAACACTATGAACAGTACTGCTAAATTACACTACATATTAACACATAATGGTAGTGTTACTGCACTGAAATGTCATACTTTTGAGGTTAATTATTAGATGTAGGCCGAACAACGTAAGTAACATTGCCTCTCCAGATGCCTTTCGCCACGCTAAAAGTGCCCTTTTTTCCAGCAGCACCCTGCCCCTTTTTCAGTCTGGGGGAAACACTGTATCTTATATCAATTATCTTATTATTATCAAGATATCTTGTATACATTTATTAGATATCTTATATAGTTTATAAGATATCTTAATACGCATAATAGATATCTAATATACTATATAAGATATCTGATATCTTATATTAGATATCTTATATAAGTAATATTAAATAAGATATATCCTATATAAGATATCTTATGTCCGATATAAAATATCTGATTTACTAAATAAGATATCTTATATGTTATATCAGATATCTTATATGTTTTATCAGATATATTGTATATTGTGCTGTGTCTTATGGAAAAGTCAACTAAGATATCATATATACCTATATTAGATATCTTATATAGTTTATAAGATAGCTTATATGGCATATAAGATATCTTCTATAGGATAAAAGATATCTTATATGGGATATGAGATATCTTATTTAATTTTACATATCAGATATCTAAAATAATATATCAGATATCTTATATAGTCTATTAGATATCTAATATGCCAATTAAGATATCTAATATATCAAATAAGATATCTTATATAACATATAAGATATCTTATATAACATATAAGATATCTTATATGAAAAATTAAATAAGATATCACATATCCTATATAAGATATCTTATATCCTATATAAGATATCTTGTATCCTATATCAGATATCTTATATAGGATATAAGATATGTTATATGCTATATTAGCAGTGTCTATTCTAGGATTGAAAAAATAGGCGGGATTTTCGACAGAGAAAAGGTATCACTCACACTTGTAACTCTAAAATTTGGCTTAAACTACAGAAAAACAATTGTACCTAGTATTTTAGCTAGAATTTAGTATCAATGAGTACACACAATGCTTTTAGATATTATTTAAATCTATTTTTTATGAATAAAATAAAGAAAATAATTCCCCCCTTCTGCTAGGAATTAGGGGGGAATAGTCAGAAATGTGGGTGAATTCCCCCATCCCCCTCTCTAGAATAGACACTGTATAATTAGATATATGAATTGGCATATTAGATTAAGATATCTTATTTATTATATTAGATATCCTTTATATGTATATATAATATCTTATATAATAAATATCTGATATAATAAATTAGATATCTAAGTTCCATAATAGATAGTATAATGGCTTGCCATAAATTACCTATAGATATAAAAATAGTTACGAAAACTATCTTAATTGGCATATTAGATATCTAATATACTATATAAGATATCTGATATCTTATATTAGATATCTTATATGTAAAATTAAATAAGATATCTCATATCCTATATAAGATATCTTCTATCCGATATAAAGATCTACCAAAATACAATTTAAATTATAGACTACGGGCTTTTCCAATTTGCTGTGATGTAGAAATAGTTACGAAAACTGATGACTACTAACTTTTCATCCAAAAGTTTATTTTTCAATTTTTTGAATTGGCCTGAAGCGTATACGTGTTGGAAAAGAGTGAAACATGTTTGTCAAAGTTTGACATTAAAATTCCTGTGTTTGTTTACTTTTATTAAAGTTGATCTTGTCTTTTCACAGACCCTCACAATTAATTAAAGTTAATTGGCTGTTGTGCGGTGTACACATTGGTATCCGGTTGCATCGGCCACATTATTGGCTACTTAATAATGTGTTAATTAATTTCAACAAACATATTTTTTCTCCTCAAGAGAAACTATCTTAAGCATCAAAACATCAAAGCTCAACAAAGGTCTTTTGATTTCAATTCAAAGCAGCTAGCGTAATGGGTATTTAGGTTGCTAAATTCTCGCGAAAGGTAAACGAGATCGTGTTTTTCACGATTCAGTAACTGTGTAATGACAATGTATTTACAGCCGACCCGTGCATGAATATTGAATAATTATGGAAAGGGTATGACACTAATCTAGGTGATTATGTCATTATACATCCACAAATTGTGTTTTTTCTGACCAAAATAAAGGTGTCTTATGCCAACTGAATCAGTTTTTTAACTCAAATTCGGTCAGAGCCAATAAAAATTTGGATCTCTGTAGCCCTGATTGGGGTCAAAGACTGCAGCTCCCAAGTTTTTGATAGTCATTTTTTGCTGACAGGATAGCTGTCAGGTGAGGTATCCTGTAAATGGACAGGCATTGTTAGTGATTTTATGATAGCTTGTTCTGTTTCAGATGATTCGAAGTTTGGACAAAAGTTGATGGAAAAGATGGGCTGGAGTAAGGGAAAAGGACTGGGTGCCAATGAAGATGGAATGAAGGAACCAGTTAAGGCAGTCCACAAAACAGATAATAGAGGTATGTGAATGTGTTAAGACACAGTACAGTCCCTTTATTATGCTGCATTTGGGTCTAAACATAAATTCTAATTCACTTACTTATGTAATGTGATTCTGATTGGATAACATAAAAAATTTGCGACAGTATATTCTATGATATACTGTCGCAAGCCCAACGTCATTATAAAATGTCGCTTTTCATTGGCTGACATTTGGTTTTATGCTATTGAAAGCGCTTGCAATGGGTGCTGAGAAGTACACTTTGAAAGGTGAAAATGTGAAAAAGTGCATTCGAATGGGGATATCTATATCGAAAATTGTCATTTGGTGAGGTAATTCGTCGGTTTTATGGTCGAAAATTCCGTTTTACGGCTCCGCTGGCATGTCACCATAAAAGGAAATTTCTGACCATAAAACCGACGATTTACCTCCCCAAATGACAATTTTTAATAATTCTAATTCTAACCTGATGTTAACGGTTTTCCCATTGAGCGTACAGGAAATGGTATCATGTCACATGATGTGAAAATTTATGATAAATCACCTTACTAGTGTTGCAGTGTGCAGGTTTCGCACAGTGATGATAGCACATGTAAACATGTACCTCTGTTGACATCCCCAGTAGCCTTGCATTTCATTCTATATAATGTTAGAATCAAACTAATTTTTTCTTGCCTGTGAATTATCACTGATTAACACGTGTTGGTGGGCAGATAGGGATATTAATTCACTCTGGCTTTGCTGTCGTGAATTAATATTTCGTAATATGCCCTCCAACAACATGTGTTAATCAGCAATAATTCAAACAAGACGGTTCAGATGAGGGGTCACAACACATGTTTTTATCCAGAATTTACAAATATTATCCCTAAATATCGCCAAATACTCCCTCTTATCTAGGGCTCTGTATATAATGTTTTTGATACCATTTTACCTATGTTGCAGGTGTGGGTTGTTCAAAAAGTAATGCTGACAGTTGGATAGCTCACCAGGATGACTTCAATGCACTGCTAGCTAATCTCAGCCAGGATCATGGAGTTGGGGGTGGGGATAACAGTTCTGAGGATGATACCTCCAGGGTTAGCAGTCTGGAACTGAAGTCTAAAACTTCCAAAGGGAGAGTGCAGTAAGTATTCACTCTAAATTGCTGATATCCTAAAACTTTAGGAGCATCATGAAAAGGTGGGATAGAAATTTTCCAAGAGTAATCAGTAGAAACCTTGATCAGACTGATCAGGTTCTGCTCTCAGTTTTGCTATTCAGCCAGTACTTTTGTGAAGCATCCGCTGATATGACTACCATGTTTATTGGGTTATAAGTTATAAGACATGGGGTTGGTGGGGGTGGGGAATGTGGTATTGGGGCATTTGGGTTAACTGTAGAAGGGAAAACTTTCATAGCCAAATAAATGTGGTAACAGCTTTGCCATTCAGCCAGTACACAGAGCTCTAGATAAGAGGGTGTATTTGATGATAATTAAGGATAATTTTTCTAATTTCTCATTGAAACCATATGTTGTGACCCCTCATTTGAACCGTCTCGTCGAGACGGTTCAGATGAGGGGTCACAACATATGTTTTTATGCAGAATTAACAAACATTATCCTTAATTATCACCAAATACTCCCTCTTATCTACAGCTCTGAGTACAGCCAGTAGTTTTATAAAACGTCCCCTGATATACCTACCATGTTATAGGGTTAACAATTTTAAGACGCGGTGGGGTGGGGGAGAGGGGAGCGGCATTTAGGGTAACTTTGGAAGAGGAAATCCCCCATCTTGTAGCCAAATAAATATGGTAACAGATTGTTGTGTTCATATTTGAGGGCCTTTATCCTTTCCCAATCCAAAAAAAGCTGGGTTGACAGACAGTTTTCAGTTGATGGACTGTCAAATGGCATTCAAACCCAGACCTTCTGCACCATAGCTGAGCACCTCTAACCACTCAACACACGCCTCTGTTCAAATCAAGTCTTGCTTATCTTTGCAGCTACCATAAGTTCACAAAAGGAAAAGACTTGTCATTAAAGTCCTCCAGTGACCTAGACTGTGTTTTTGGAAAAAGAAAATCTCAGTCAGAGAGTAACACACCAGTAAACCAATCTGAGGTAAGTTTTTTTGTGTTGATGACATGCAAAGGAAAACAGATAAGGTGGGACCTTAATACAGACATATGATATGGCCTCTAATTGGAACTGCCTTGATAAAGCAGTTCTAATGAGGAGTAACAACATATGTTTTACATGTATATATTTACATTCTTGGTGTATATACTGAAAAGCCCTATAGTAAACCATTGGAACGTAATGTAGTTTACATTCCAATAATTACATTGAGACACGCGACGTCAATGACGTCAAAATAAACAACGGTTCTCTACAATCTGATTGGACGTCAGCAACGTCATGACGTCATGCATGCTGTTCTGCTGTTAGCAGAAAAAAACTGCGTGTACATGTTTTACTGCTTCAATTTTAGCGCTTATATATGATTTTTCATGAAAGATTTGATTGAAACGGATGTAAATATAAGCAATGAACTTAATTTTTCTGATGTTAATCGAAGTGTAAACTACATTGGGTCACTAGCAAAGTTTACATGAACCCCTTCGGGGTTCATTCACTTTGCACGTGACCCAATGTAGTTTACACTTCGATAAACCTCAGAAAAATGAAATTCATTCCTTAAATATAATAAAAGATACCCCATAACCTTGTCCGGAGCTCTGTGCAGCCTGCACAGGTAATGTTTATGTTTCTGTACATAATAGGTGTATTGTACTATCTTTTGTCCCTGAGGATACTGCTGAAACACCATATTTTGCGGGTTATCTGGGGAATCTTTTTCTGTACAAACAGAAAAGAGTCAGATCAGCTTGCACAGCCATGCAGTCTGTTCAGAGAGTTCCTTTTCTGTGCATACAATGTAGGGGGTAAACAATACATCAGTATATTGATTTATCATGATAGGTCTATTGTGATGTGTTTTCAACTATTGATAACTATGATTGGTAGTGTCTTCAGCTATCGATAGTTTTTGACAGTTTTTGCACCTTTAGATTTTACCACGTATAATGTCGGTTTTGTTGAGCTCGTTTGCTGTGAGCGAGACATATTAGTTTGGTGTATGTGAGTATGTGCATGCGTACATCCATCCAGATTTGTCAAATCATTCTGTGCAGCGGAGCAAACTGTCTTCAACATTCATGATCCTTTCTTTCAGGCCAACTCTGATGCTTCAGATGAAGAGGAAAATATACATGGACTTAGAACTGTGAAGAGCTCAGACAGTGTGCAGGGTTACTTTGCCAAGAAAATGGCTGAAAAGAAGTTAAAACTAGCAGAAGACCCAACTGAAGTTAGTAACGATTCTGGCATTCTAGATTGTAGTGAGGACATCTTAGACACAACTGACAATTATGAAGAGGGGAGGATGGTAAACTCACATGAAACCCCTGAGGTAGAAAGGAAAAACAAGAAAAAGTCAAAGAAAAATAAAAAATCGAAAGATAAGGCTCTAGATATGGAAAGCATTGATGAAGTTTCAGTGAAAGCAGATATGGAAGAAAATGGTAATAAAGCTAACTCAGACAGTATTTTAGAAATCAGGAATGAAAAAGTGAGCAAAGACTCAAGTGGAGATGTTGGAAAAAAGAAGAAAAAGTCTAAAAGGGGCAAAAAGTCTAAACTTGATAATGATAATATTGGTTATGATATTTGCAAAGAAGAAACTGAAATTGCCGGGCAAAAGTCTGAAGCTGATGTTGTTACTGAGACTGATGAAACTATGATTAAAAAGAATAAAAAGTGTAAGAAAAGTAAGCAAAAGGATATAAACCATGAAACATTTGGAGGTGCTGAGAGTAAAGACAGTAAATTGTCAGTAGATACAGAAAGAACTAGTGCTAATGTGGATAAAACTGAAGATTCTAAGATAAGTTCTCAATCTGAAGTTAGCCAAGAGGGTTCTAATGAACCTGCAACCTTATTAGATAACGATGTATCTACGCCAATGACAGATAGTGCAGAGGAAGATAGAAAAGTTAGGAAATCTAAAAAGTTGCAGAAAACACAAATGGAACAAGAAACTAAAACTTCTACAACGCAAGATGAGGCTGTGAACATTAGTGCCTCAACAAAGAAAAGAAAGTTTGATGAGACATCAGAAACAGAAGATGAAACTAATATAAGCTTATCAAAGAAAAAGAATAGAAAGAAGAAGCATAAAAAAGTACATGGCAGTGGTTTATATAAAGATAAAAAGCAGTTTGAAGATGGGTCCCTTGCTAAAGCAAGTTCAGAAGCATTTAGTGGTTCTAATATTTCAAAAATAAAAGGATACAATGGTTTAAATGATAAAACAGTCCAGACTGGCTTAAAGAAGAAAAACATTGTAGTAACTGCTTCCTGGGCACCCTTGAGTTAACCCTTCAAGTGCCAAAAAGCAGACGACAAAATTTACGTCTGCAAAAATTTCAAAATATGTTTCATCAAAACTATATCGTATTGAAAATTCACCAACTGGAGGGCAAACAGTGTAGTTCTAGATGAGGTGGCTCATTATGAGCCACCTCATCAGGATCTGCACTGTTTGTAAATTCTGCCATTTTCATCACTGGCGCTTTTAGTGTTATCTATAGACAGGATCTGATCATGAACAGAGCTGCAACAAAGTTTTCCAGAGTTCAAGACAAGGATGGGTATTGAGGATAAATTTGAGACAATTTTTCTTAATTTTCAGTCAAAACATATGTTGTAACCCCTCATTAGAACCATCTCAATGAGATGGTTCTAATTAGGGGTCACAACTTATGTTTCTATGGAGAAACAGGGAGAATTATACTTAAGTTATCCATGTTCCCTTTGTATCTGGAGCTGCTGACTGCCTAAAACAAAAAGAGTGCTCAGGATACATTTTGTATATGGAAACAGCAAAAGTTCAGACCAGCCTGCACATCTGTGGAATTTGATTGGAGCCTTTGCTTTTCTTGCTCACCATGAATAGGCATTGAGAATCTATAGGGACAAAACCAAGGCTGCAGCCAGGCTGCACAGTTTCAAGACTGTTCCACTTTGAGTTGTCAGTGCTTTCAGATACACTAAGCAATCTTTTTGCTTTAATGTTTGATTGATGTTGCCAGTGGAGAATAAGAATTGCCAAGTATGACTTTGTTGTGTTGTTATTTTAAATCCAATTTTTCAACATTAAACAGTGCTCATGATAAGGGTTACAGGGTTAATTTGGGGAAAACTTTCCTTATTTATTCATAAAATCATATACTGACCCAAACAAGAAACGTCCGCTTTGCAATTGTGTCTCTGAATTTCAAATGCAAACAGACATTTCATTCAAATGTTTTGTTTCAATAGCGTCGATTATTCCGCAATGGTGTGCGCTGAACGGAAACCCGTTCAATGAACATCGGCGACAATGACAATGCCGCAAGCGACATTACCCAAATTTCGAAATTCACAAAATTAGTATCTCGTGTGTTCTTCTCGTTTTAACCATCGCAGCTCATCCTAGCATCACTGAGCATACACGCTGCTGAGATTTTATGGGTGCTGGATGCATTCTTAATTGTTACAACCACTGGCATAGATCTGTCACGTAAAATGACGTCATAAAACGTCGATGACGGCCGTGCGTAGATACACGCAAACATTACCTTGTTGGTCCATCAGTTTGGAAGTCAATGCCATAGGACTACTTTAAAAAGTCATTTTGAGCCATCAAAAACATTGAAATCAGCATCATTCAGCATTGCAAAACTTTGGTTACAAAATTACTTGATTACTTTTCAGTAAGAGGTAGGGTAATAAAACTGAGTTTTAGTGCACGGGGATTTCGGATTCCAGCGTTAATTTTTATTTTCTGATGCATGTTGTCATTATTGTACACAAGTAAAGTCAATTGAAACAAAAACGGTGTCAAAATGATAAACCGTTATGGAGATACGGAAGTTCTAAAATCGTTATCAATTTAATCAAAAGGGAGATAATTTTATTTATCGAATACTTTGGGCTGCTTTCTCGTTCGTTTAATAAGCAGTCTTGTTTTTTAAAGTTGATTTTTCGTTTCTCGATGTTTCTGACCCTAGTTTAGCGCAAATCGTTTCAGGTTTTGATGAATAAAATGCTGCTGAGGAAGAAAAATAGTGTTTTTACATTAGGTTCGATAAATCTTGTGGCTATGGAGAAAAATTAAAACGGTTGCAAATTTATGTGTGCCAGTTGCTCGGGACACACTTTGTTTAATGATTTTATGCTACAACTTTACCGGTTGAAAAGATACAGAACCTTAGAAAACGGACGTTTCTTTATAGTGTCAGTATACATTGTTACCCTTCAGTAGAAGTGTCTCAGCATATGTTGTCATTGAGAAATAAGGCAAATTATTTCTGAATTATCTCTGTTCCACCTTCTTATCTGGAGCTCTGAATTCAAAGCTGACAATGTTAGTAAAGGTGAATGGGTTCATCTTTGAAGTAAGCAACTCTGCAGTCTACATTTTGCCTCCCTTCTCAATGGGGGTAAACTCTTAAAAGAAAGAATTTGCTCCTCTAGGAGCAAATTCTTTACTTTAAAAGTAGACCCACTTTCAAAATGGTTTTGTCATCCAGAAAAGCAAACAGGTAAAAACAAAAGTTGTGTCCCTTTGTAAAAGTGGCAGTAAAGCTTAGCTTGGAGGTACCTTAAGAAGAAAGAAACTTGACTTACCCGAACTATTTGGTCACCTCAACTACTTTAACACAGTAATTATCCTAAAATTTAAACCTCCAGTGGTGTCAACAAATTGCAGGAGAAATAGTAGAAATTTTGATTGGAGCTACCCAGCCATTTTCATTTTTATTCGCCCGTTTTGAAAAAACAGACTATTACGGCATGGCGCTGTCCGTCAATCTGTCTGTCTGTCCATCAATGTTCTGGTGCGCACCATATCTCAGTAACTGTTTGAGATCTCTTCTTGAAATTTTGTAGGCATATATGTTTGGATGGGGCAAAGTGTCGCATACAGTCTTGTGCATGCTATAACTAGATAACCGTTTGGGATATCTTAATGAAACTTCGTAGTGATGTGTACAAGGGTCCGACGATGTGTCGCATATAAAATGGTTGCTCTCCCTTTCTTTGTTATGGAGTTGCATCCCTTTGATTAGATTTTTAGGCTATTTTTGTGTATACTAATCTTGTGCATTCAATAACTTAATAACCATTTGGAATATCTTGATGAAACTTTATAGCAATGTGCATGATCACAAGACGATGTGTCACATATAAGAATGGTTGTTCCCCCTTACTTAATTTTGGAGTAACCTCCCTTTGATTAGCTTTTTTAGGCTAGCCCCATTCCCCCATTCACTCCTTAATTCTTTGAAATATTTTAATGAAAATGTGTATAATAATGGAGCGATGTATCATGAGCATGAACCACAACTCTGGTTATTTTAACAAAACTTTATGGTGATGTGTATATTGTCAAGGGAATGTTTCATGACCAAGAATGGTACTCTAGTTTACTTAGTTTATGAATTATCACTTGTTGACTTGGGCATTTCTCAGCTTCTGAGCCACTTTACCCTGGAAGCTGTTTTTTGGTATACTTATAGTATTTGATGTGTTAGATGTTTTAATAAAATGCAGTCATTAATTACAGAGTTCTTTCCCCTGTTTGTCTGCCTGTCCATCCTTCTATAAACAATCTTGTTCATTCTGTAACTCCTTCATGACACTGAAACAGGCGTATTATGGGCCGCTTGCAAGCTCTTATTACCTCCTTTCTCAGTGGGATTCTACTTCAAAGGAAGAAAAAAGAGCAAATTCTTTTCTTTAAGAGCAGACTCTTTGGAAGGGCTACATCATCCATGGAAGCAAACAGGAAGACGAAAACTTGTTTCCTTTGTAAAAATGGTGGAAAAACATAATATTTTTACTCAGGCCACAGGCGCTTGAAGTTTAGACAGTAAAACACTTCAAAATGTCGAAAATCAGAAAGATCATGTGTCGTTAAAAATATTATTGTACTATGTTGTATTGGACACTTTGGATCTACTAGGGAAGTAAATAGTATACTATCCTGTGTCAGTCCCCTGCCTTGTTAAATGATGGCCAAACCATGACACTGTATCCTTACACCTTAAAGTGAATGTGTTTCTGCCGTTTTTCAAAGGGAGTAACTTTTGTGACTTCCAGTTTGCTACTGGACAAAAAGCTATTCCAGGATACAAGGACTGCTCTTCAAGGATATGGGGAAGTAAATAATATACTATCCTGTGTAAGTCCCCTGCCTTGTTAAATGATGGCCAAACCATGACACTGTATCCTTACACCTTAAAGTGAATGTGTTTCTGCCGTTTTTCAAAGGGAGTAACTTTTGTGACTTCCAGTTTGCTACTGGACAAAAAGCTATTCCAGGATACAAGGACTGCTCTTAAAGGATAGAAAAGCTTCCTTAACAGCTCACCCCTGTTGAGCAACGAGAAAAAAATCAGCAGCGAGATAAAAATTAAAATGGTGTAGTTGCTTCCCCTGAAAGCATCACCATACACATTTAAGGCCTCGATGGAGTATAAAAGGCAGAATTAGGTAGCCAATCTCAGTACTCCAGCAAAATCCTATTATAGATCAAATCTGAGCTGTGGTGGGAACGCCATATTGACGGCGAGATTGTCTGCGTTGTTTCCCTAACGGGCCATTGTTCCAGAAAGGGTGGCTACCATGATGAGTTGCTGATGTTCTTTGGTGGTTTTTAATTGTCAACACAGGACAGCCATGGTTTCATGCAGCTGAGTTCAAGGGACCAACATTGTTATGAGAATGGAAATACAACAACTAATCTCAGTATATCTCTTGATACCAAAGGGTAAACATCTCCTGCAGATCATAAAACTCCAAAAACTGATCTGATTGGTTGCTGCTTGTGTAGAGATATTTATTTACCTGAGAAATGATCAAGTTTATTATGTCTACTCCACTAAAGTGCTGATCCTGTTGGTATTGGCGTCTGTGTTGGCTTAAGTTTTTACTATCTCTTTATTCAGTGAATGGAATTTTTCCAAACTTTCATGGTTACATCATTGGGATGAACCAAAAAGGTGACATTGACCCCGTTTTCAAGGTAACAGGTCTAAGACTTAAATTTTCTGTGTCGGTGTGCCAATTTCTTAGACCCATGATATCTCTTGAACCAACTGGGGCCGTATTCATAAAACGACTTAAGTCGTTGCTATGCGGTTGCTAAGGCTAAGTATCTATAAAGGAGAATCCCTACACCTATGAAATTTGGTCTGGAGGAACAGTCTTTGTAAGACTGTTCCTCCAGAGCAAATTTCATAGTTGTAGGGAATCTCCTTCAAAGAAATTTAGCCTTAGCAACAGTATAGCAACCACTTGTCATTTTATGAATACGGCCCCTGATGGAATTTCACAAAACTTGCATGGATTATCATTTGGGCAAGTTGATGACGTGATTAGATATTGGTGATCTTCACCTCATTCAAGGTCACAGGTCTTCAATATCTGAAATTGATATATCTTTTGAGCCTTTGGCTCGAGTCCCACCAAACTTATACAAGTGCACTGTGAAGACAATAACAATAGCTGTCTATATTTTGTGACCTTGATCCCATTTTCAAGGTCAAACGCCAACTTAAGAGTATTAAATTTTCCCTAAAAATGAGAGATTTCTTGATCCAATGGATGGATATTCATCAGATTTGCATGGATATATCTTTGTGTCCGTTTTAAAACATTAACTATTGGATGACCTAGACCTCTTTTTCAAAGTCCGTCTTAAAAGACCTTGGCCTCTTTTTCAGTCAGATTCTTAAATGTAAGATATCATTGGAACCAGAGGATGCTTGTATAGATACAGCATTGAGAAAAGCTTGAGCTGATTAGAGTTTAATGACCTTGACCTCATTTTCAAGGTCACAGGACGACTTAAATATGTGAAATATTCTTTAAAGTTGATATATCTCATGAGCCTTTGGTTTTATTTCCATAAAAATTGCATAGATATGTCTTTGGGACAGTCTCGAGTTGACAGAGCTTTGATGACCTTGAACCCATTACCAAGGTCAAAAGCCAAGGTACAAATTTTAAATTTTCCCTAATATGTGATATTTCAACAAGTATACTTGAAACCATTAAAAACGCAACTTTTTACTTGTCATAGATTCAGATCGAAAGTAATGTCACAAGGTTGTAATATACTTCATGCAATTTGTCTTTCGTTCGGCAAGATTTTAAAAACAGTCTAGCTCAGGTCGATTCGTCTGAGAAAAAAAATGAGAGAAAAATGTTAAAAGCAACAAATTTCAATTTCAAGTATTCAGTAAATTAAGATTCAGTCTAATTTTATTGAAAAAAATCTTTAGTTTGATGCCTGAAATTGAAAAACAACGCAAAAACTAAAATTATACTGCGGGTGCGTTTTTAAAGATTTGGACATTAAACCAGTTTTTCGTAAAATTTTCACACATTTTGAGAATCATGTAAAATCTCATCTGAGGCCCATAAATGAGCATTTGAGAAAAAGACACATGAAATCTTGCCAAACACTTCACATTGGTATCTGTATCTGTCCAAAAAGTCGCTCCCTTTACAAGCACTTCCGGTTTGAAGGCGCAAACTTTCGTCGGCATTTACGCGGGCGGTAGTCCTGGAATTTTAAAGAAAACAACATGCATGCAGAGACGTTGGACTGTTATTGAAAACATCGAGAAATTTAGCCGAAACGAGCCAGTGTAAACGTTACATGGAAGCATTCATTAAACGTCAATTTCGCTTTAGCCTCAATAAAAGTCGGAGTTATGTCCCTTTATATACGAATGCAGTCCTCATTAATTGGACGGTTGTCAGCATTCCGACAATCCTGCGGTTAAAAACTAGTGTGATAAACACCCTGGTTTCCTTGATAAAGAAGCGTTTCTGTCATAAATCCCTACGTGGGCCAGAATCAGAAAGTTGCGTTTTTACTGGCTTCAAGTATAGATGGAAATTGATGAGATTTGCATGGATGTATCTTTGGGTCAGGTTTGAGACAAGTATAGTTTTAGTGACCTTGACCCTTTTTTCAAGGTCATAGGCTTCTATGTAGGAACCGGTCTTCAAACTTGCATAGATATCATTGAGACAAGATTAGATTTTAGTGACCTTGAGGACATCTGTTTTTCTTTTAAAAACTTTTCCAGTGGGGAACGTCCTTACCAGAATTGAAACAAAACAGAATTAATTTTTATCGATAAGACAATCCATTGGAATTGATTTTATCAGACTTTCGCAACACTAAGTACATGTACTCCCCCATGAGAAGCAATACCTCACTTTCATGCAAATGAATATTTATCTGGAATCTGAATAAAAAAAACAAAAGTGTGATTTCAACATTATTATTTATTGCACATATTGTAAGTAACTTGAGCCTCAAGTCCAATTGTATTTAACAGGATTATTGACATTTTAATGTGTAAATACAAATTAACCGCAACATGAGAAAACCAACAATGTGGTTGTGCACCCAGCGCAGACTCAGATCAGCCTGGGCATCCACCCAGTCTGATCAGAGTCTTCGCTAAGCACTTAAAAGGTAGCTAAGGGTCTAAGCTACCTTCATGCGGACAGCGAAGACTGATCAGACTGGCCGAATGCCCAGGTTGATCTGAATCTGCGCTGGGCGCACAACCACTTTGTTGGTTTACTCGCGCTGCGGCTCAAATTATGTATACATATAAGGCAATCGCTGTTGTCAACAGTGAGCTGACAACCGGTTGTCATTAGCCCCTTCCAACATATAATTATTATGTTTCATTGACAATAAGTCAACAATTATTATGCTTCATTGACAATAAGTCAACAAATTATTCAATAGAACACATAACACCCACAAAAACAGGCACTCTCTTTGGCCAGGTTTCATGTCGATATTTAATATCAATTTACCATTATGCTAAGATGATATTATATTTAGGTTACTGGAAAGCATTGGTGAATTATCAACAAATCAAGACAAAACAGCAACAAAATCTGGCCCCGAGGTTATAAAACTTTTTTCATGCTCAACTCAGCTGAGCATGAAATTTTTTCTGCTCATAAATTTTAAAATGCCAACAATTGTTGGCATTTTAATATTTATGAGCAGAAACAATAGCCTTCTTGGCTTATCTGAACCTGAAAAATGCTGAATTTCTTGGTATTTTTATATTAATGGGCATTTTTAATTTCATACTCAGCTGAGTTGAGCATGAAAAAAGTTTTATAACCTCGGGGCCTGGTCTACAAGCTATGATTATGTCTTCCTATGTTTCTTGAGAGTATAAGAAACTTAAACTGATCACAACAGAGTCTACACTGATTTAACTGAATATACCAAGATGTTTGGCTGATTTACAATGATACTCTTAAGAGCAAATTGGTCTGGGCCTTAAAAGCATATTGGTTTGGGCCTACACACACTGCCTTTCTAGACATTTCTCTTCCCATAAAACCAATTTTTTTCCCCCCAGAACATATGAAACAAAAAATAACAAGAACACATTTTGTATTATGCCCCAAAACAATATACATATGGTACAAAAGAACAAGAGCAAAATCAAACAAAAACTTTAAACAAAACTCAGTTAATGTAAAGTGTAAATTAGTGTAAAGCGTGTTGTTTCTTATGGTCCCAGAAACTGTTTTGGCCATCACGTATAAGTTCATATATAAGCTGTGCCACACAATGTAAAGACTAACTCAGATCAGCCATCACATCTGTTCAGTTTAATAAGTGTTCCCATGAATAATCTATAAATCCTGAATCTATAAGGCTAAGTAAAGATTCTGATCTGTCTTACAGAAGTGCAGGCTGATCTAGGTATTTACTGTTAATGTATGCCATAAGACAATTTATCAAATGACACAGCTTCAACTTAACCTTAAGGCGAATAAGTACACCTCCATTTTTTCCACTAGTTTCACAACTGGGGACAACTGTGACTTCCTGTTTGCTTCCCTTGAGAACAAAGCCTTTCCAAAATAAGGTCTCTCTTATAGGAAAGAATTTTCTCCTAAAGGAGCAAATTCTTTCTTTAAGAACTGACCACAAATTGAGAAGGGAGGCAAATATGTAAATGGCAGAGTGGCTTCCCCTGAAAGTATATCCATTCACCTTAATAGATCTCTTGATGATCCCAAGTTCTGAACTTATTTCTAGACAAAACGTGATCTCATTAGAACGGCTGGTGATATCTCACAGAGGTGCAGAAAAAAAATTTGCTTGCTTATCTAACAACGAATATGCAGAAAATTTGTTGTTATTAATTATAATGTATTGCAAAAGGTGAAAAACAGTTATTGCTGAATATAACAGTTTATAGTGGCAAACCTTAATATCAAATACAGTACAAAAATAAAAGCATCGCAAACGACTGCGTGATACCCCGCCACTGCAAACCTTTTTCACACACCGATTTTTCTAGATTTATTTTTTCTCTGCATAACCCCAAGGCAGCCTAATCCCACTGAACACGGATAAAAGTCTTTGTCATGACAGGACACTTCATTACTCTGGCTTCCGATAAATCACTTATCACTCTAATCAAATACAACTTACGTGATTTTAAACATGTGGCCATGGGGCAGGGGCAGATAAACCCTAAAGGGTCAAATTTCAATCATCACCAGAAGCTTTTATTATGGTACTTCTATCATTAGATGTATAACTTTCTGACAATCTGTTTCACATAAATTTTTATTGATTTTATCATCATTTTATGCATATGTATAGCCCGGGGGCAGGGGTAGATAACTCCCATGCGGGTAAATTTGAGCATCACTGGAAGCTTTTATCACTGATCATTTGCTGTAAGTTTCAGAAAAACTGCTTCAAACTCTGTGTTTATATGGAATTTTTCATGATTTTATACATGTATATAGCCCCAGGGCAGGGGCAGATAACCCCTGATGATAACATTTCTATGCTCATACAAAGCTTTTGTTACTTCGATCATGTTTGTGAAGTTTCATCATGATACTCCTTGTAGTAAAGAAACTAGAGGCCAGAAACCATTTTTTGTACATTGACAAGTGCCATAACTCTGTCAGAAATTATCGAAATTTGCCCATGAACAATCCCAAGTGAGACATTCTTGATACAAATGCATATGCAAAATTTGGAGGAAATCCGTCGATAAATGCTTAGGTTTTCGAACGGAAACGAAGTGCGGACGGATGGACAGATGGACGGACGTACGTACTACAGACGGACGGACGGACACATGGAAGGCCAACGTGAAAACATAATACCCTGCCACTAAAGTGTGGCGGGGTGTAATAATGAGAAAGTTTTAGTGCAAATAGCAGTATTGAACAATGTTTATACACAATATCACACTTTTTCTGAATCAAATATCAAATACAACAAATGCTGCCAATGTATTAGTAATTGCTTCCATTGCCCATAAATTACATGAACATACATGAAGCGGCACAGATTTGTAGCTACATGTATAAGTTAGTGCTAAATCTAATGTACTCATGACTGACAATGAATCTTTTTAGTCTGTAATGGCTTTTCTAAATAATGTTTTTTGACTGAGCAAATACCAGAGCTCTAGATAAGAGGGCGTATTTGGTTATAATTAGGGATAATTTTTGTTAATTCTGCATAAAAACATATGTTGTGACCCCTCATCTGAACCGTCTCGACAAGACGATTCAGATGAGGGGTCACAACATATGGTTTCGATGAGAAATAAGAAAAATTATCCTTAATTATCATCAAATACGCCCTCTTATCTAGAGCTCTGAATACATGCATATGATGTCAAATACATGCATACGATGTCTATGGTGAAGCACCATCTTCGCTAGCCACTTTGTTCCTTCTGTACCCTTTGCCAACAACCTATTCACAAATTGGATTTCCCACAGCGCCACCTTTAGCTCCAGCCAGTTGCTCCCTTTTGCCCATGTTATTTTTAGACCAATCAGAAGATCTATTGCAAAACACAGTTGTCTCACAACTTTGCATAATTGTTCCAAAAGGCTGATGAATTGGTTAAATCATGACCGTCTACCCTCTAAGGTAAATACGCTATTTTTCTATTGACAAGAGCATCTGTTATGCGGAAAATGTTTTGTTACTGATAATTTGATTGGATGCAATGGAAATTGCTTGCATCCAAAGAAATGGCGCAGTGGGAAATTCAATTTGCTAATAGGCTGTTGGCCAAAGATACTTTAGGAAGAAAGTAGACTAAGTATGCTTGGCTTGCAAAGATGGTGAAGTGCATATATCCTATATTTTTTCTGCTTTCCCATTTATTATGAAATACATTTGCCAGAAATTTTTGTGCAAGCAATAAATTTAAAGCAGCGACAACACTGGCAAGTGAGCAGTACAGATCAACAGATAGTGAACAGATCAGATCGCAGTTTGACTGTACATATCTGATTAAGTATACATGGACAGCTCCTAACCATTCAGTACAGATCCATTTAGACCGGAGCTCAGTTGTTCAAAACTTAAATGAGCCGCGACAAAACAAAACCAACAGTGGCATGGCGCTCACTGAAGACTCGGATCAGCCTGGGCATCTGCCCAGTCTGATCAGTCTCCACTGTGCACTTTAAGGGTAGCTAAGGGTCTAAGCTACCTCCAGTCCGACATAAAAGACACTGATCAAACTGAGTGGATGCTCAGGCTATCTTAAGCTTTGCTGGGCACACATGCCACTTTGCTGGTTTTGTCATGTCGCGATTCAAATGTTGTTAGTTCACTTGATATTACATTTTCAAATGTACACAAAAACACTGCTATATCTTTTTGGCCGAAAAAAACAAATGTTAGGAAATTTTGCAATGCTAAAGTACCTCGTAATTTTCTGTAAAAAAGATCTGCACACTCAACTTTGTGTACTAGAAGACATAACAAAACCTTGACTGATGACTCTGTTAAGCTAATGATGCTCTAAACAACTGGGCCCCACCCCCAGATGACTCAGCAGATGTGCTGGTTTGTTAGCATCAAGATTATCTCCCCTGTAGTTTCTTCTTTCTTCTATCACTTAAACAGCCACTGTAGGACAACCTGAGCTAGGAGTATCACCGCTAATAATATCCAGTGTCTGTATTGCTCCAGTGTTCCCTGAGCTAACTGTAGGTCCTGCTGTTCCTGCAGCAAAGCTATTTGTCTTTGTAATGTTTTCACAAGTGCATTTGTCTCTTGCTGTAACTTTGACAAAGGGTCTATTGCTTTTACAACATCTTCTGCAAGTCTTAACCGTGAAGCAGAAGCCGTTCGGGACACTCTTTTGCCTGTAAAAGAAATATACACCAATTATTGGACCACTTAATACTAACTTCCAGTGCCTTTCTTAGCCCACTTGATGGTGCACACAAGAGCCTATGTCTCCTCTCCTCCAAGCTATTTTCGAAGGGTTTTTAGCTAGTGGAGCAAACCACTCCTTATATGAGCAGCCCCCTATGAGAAGAGATTCAATTATTTTCTGTATGTGGGCAAGGTAAAAACTTTTTAACATAATGCTCCAATTTTGAGGGGTATGCAGCCAACTTAAAAGAACATATAAATACAGGTATTTTCACCTTTTACCCACAGGACTGGATTGTTCATACAAGATCCTTGAAAACTGTCTTCACTCTCATAGCACATGTAGAGGTTACAAAATGTAGAGATAATGGAAAAACAAATTAGCTGGAATCATGTTACCTCCTAAAATACAGCAAAACATTTATAAAGTACATACCGAAAGCCTATAGTGTTGGTACAATGAAGGGGTAAGAAAATGATGCAATAACAAAGCCAACCCTTGGGTCAGCAGTCTGCAACTTTAAAGACCCATTTCCATCACAATCTGTCAAATCTAAGACTTTTTTTTTCTGCCTGTCACCTACTGCCGACATTCTGGTCATTCCACAGGATAGCAGCAAAATGTTAATCAGATGCAATTTAGAATACACTGTTTTCACAGGCTCTGTCTCAACTGATTAAGTATTTATTCTGTTAGAAGTTTTTGTACTTCTTAACCCCAAAAAACTAGATCCATCCTATAAGACGAATTTAGATTTTGGGGTTGATAAGGAAGAGAAAATCCCATCTTACAGAACAATCAATATGGTACACATATACTTACGAAGGTTGGGTTCAGATGAATCACTATCGTGTCTTGCATCTATTTCACCTGTAGAACTCCCACTTTCCTCCCCTACCACATTTAATCTCTTATTAACTGATGGCCGCTGGAGGTTACGAGATGCATGCCTTTGAACTGGATTAACTGTCACAGGTTTACAAGTGTCAGGTTTTTGTTCAAGACTAGTTATACTTAAAGTTCGAACCACAGGAGTTCTATGTTTAGTCCATGTTGTAATTCTGTAGTCTAACTCATATTGCAATTTGTCATTTGTTAAATCCCAAGGCCTCATACTGGAATAAGAAGAAATACAGTAATTAGGGAAGAGTCAGGTAACTTCAGACAGCGGATAAATTCGGACACTGACATTTTTTCCTTTATATGTCAGTTGTCTGGAACTAAAACAAAACACTAACTGGCCAAACAGTGAGAATCCTGATGAGACGGCTCATTTTGAGCCGTCTCATCTGGATTTACACTGTTTGCAATGGTATGTCCAAATTTACCCGCCTGTCCAAAATTACCCGACTCTCCCTTAGCCTAAACATTTATATAGCAAGGTTGTTGATCATCTTCCATTTCAAAATTGCCTGACTTTTCCCTGATTTTTCTCATGTTCCAATGTTCCCTATCTTTTACAGATTCTAACATTGATTATACTCTATACTTTAATGCTAAAGTTGTCACTTGAAAATTTGGGGTTCCCCATGGGAGAAAATTCTTTCCTTTATGAGTAGCTCCCAATGAGGGAGACAATGAAGGGAGACAAATACTGCTATGCATGGATTATCTTTCCTGATAGTATGTCCTTTTTTCCTTGGGCAGAAAAAGCATATTTTTGGGAGACTACCACAGCCATTAATTTTGTAATTCAGTCCTGACCAATCAGAAAATTTCCTGACATTATCATTACCTGGAAAAATTCCCAGTTTTTTATTTTTTTCAAAAAATTTTGGCAAGCAGCCCTGCCACAGGTTAATGAAAGAACTGGTTCAAGTGAAAAGTACCAGAAATTACCTACGCAAACAGAGACAAAATATATGAACACTGTGTCTACAGAAGATATTCTGTTAGAAACAAGAAATTATTTCGCGATTTTAATATTAGGGGTTTCTAAGTGACTGCGAAATACCGCGAAAAATGGGACACCACAGAAATAATCTTGTATGCGGTAATTGGTTTTTTTTCTTGGCTGGTTGGACAGTTACATAACTCTAAGATCTTAAAGGGCCCTTTTGTTGTGTTTAACATCAAATTTACACTTACTCTATATATTTATATACCCATTCCCCAGTGATACTATCCCTCTCAAACAAGTTCGGAACCCACTCAATCATCTTCATCTTCCTTTCCTTTGCCTCATTTCGCTGCCGTTCTTCAAGGATAAACTTCTCCTGAGTGGCGGAATGCATGTCATTGGAAACTATAGCTTCACTGACATTCTTCCATAACCTTGAAATAGAAAGCATTTGGATAGCTCTTGAGGCTGAAAACTTTTACGAGTATCTTCTTATTTTTCTCAAAATTGATAAGGTGATGATGCTCATAGTCCTGGTTAATGGTGCTCTGGTCCTAGTAGACATCAGGGCTGTGTTTCACTAAACTTTTTACAAAATTCTTAAATTTACAAACTTATATTGCAAAAACACTACAATGGAATTTTTAAAACTTTTACTATTTTAGTTTCTTGGAGGAATTCCCATGTAACAGTTTTGAATAGCTCAGTTTGAGTTTTAAATGGAATTATTCTATTAAGACTATTCAAACCTTCAAAGAAATTTGTCGTATGAAATAAGTAATGCAGGTCTGCTTCCCAACTAGAACAAAAGGATGCTTTATTATGGAAACTAATTCATCTGTCTTTAACTCACATCTAACACTTACAGAACCAAAAGTGAGAATAGTTGAATTTGCCAACTGTGTAGATTTAGAAGAGGTGGCTCTCATGTTTGCCCTCTACTCTCTGAATGTTCATAAGGATTTAGATTGGACAAAACATTTTTTTGAAAATTTTTAGATGCAAATTTTGTTATCTGCAATACAGCAATACCTCTCTGACTCCATGTCTCCCTGTAAATCTATTGGAACACTGAAACGTTTTAACCTTGAGGCTTTCACATCAGCTGTTGGTGACCAGAAAATTTTACTCTCCTGAAAAGCAATCAAAGTACATGTACATGACTGGCATTGCGTGAAAAAGGACCACATATCATCTACATATGGTAAACACCTCAATCAGTCTGCCTCAGCTAAGACTAATCAGAGTCATTTGTTGTCACATTTTAGGTTGCTCAGGATTTGTAGATTCTATACTCCAAAAAGGAAGTCCCTGATTGGATTGCAGACCCATAGGCTGATTTAAGTCTTCACCGTTCACACTCATCATAACATCCCTTTTCATGTGAAAGCAATCAAATGTATATATATGAGCCGCGACATGAGAAAACCAACAAAGTGGTTGTGCACCCAGAGCAGACTCAGATCAGCCTGGGCATCTGTCCAGTCTGATCAGAGTCTTCGCTGAGTGCTTAAAGGGTAGCTAAGGATCTAAGCTACCTCCATGCGGACAGCGAACACTGAGTCTGCACTGGGCGCACAACCACTATGTTGGTTTTCTCGTGTTGCGTTCCTATAACAAGCAAATTCGGTGAATTTATATCCCCCGCCGATGTGGCCATGATTTGTTTATCATGGTTATTTCAAGTTTCATAAAATTTTGTTCACTTGTTACTTAGTTAAGGCTGAACTTGTGGATTGTACATAAAATCAAGGGCAATAACTCTGGGATAAGTAAGGCATAAGCTGAAGCTGTTCTTAAACACTTGCCTCAGTATCACTGCACTATGATGATACATTTTTAATTCAGTTACAAGAAATTTTGTTCGTCGGTACCTTACTAATGGCAAATTTATGGATTTTAAATCATTGGTTGGTTGGTTGATTTGATGCTTAACGTCCACGGTAAACAACTAAGGTCATGTCGGGACGGTCAGTTAACCTAACCACACTATTCCTGGGCAGGCTTAGACCTCCTAAGCGGTTAACCAGTACTAAGTGCACATACTTTCCCCAGTAACTGACAACTGCCCTTCTTGAATCAGCGGAAGGAGAAACGGAAGTATAAATCAATTCAAGGGCATTAAATCATGCACTACTGAAGCGATTATGACAAAACTAATGTGCACTGCTGTGAATTCCGACAAAAAGTAAGATGCACCAATGTGTTATGGTGATACATATTTAGTATAAGTTTCACAGAATTCTATTCATTGGTAACTTAGTTATGGCTGGAAATGGCAATCTCACATTGATTCAAGGGCAATAACTCCTAGTGATGCCATTCTGATAAAACTTTATGTGCATATCCACGTTATGGTGATACATATTCAGTTTAAATTTCATGAAGTTCTGGTAATTGGTTTCTTAGTTATGGCTCATTTCAAGTCAATTAAAGGGCAATTACTCATGCATTACTGAAGCTAGTCTGACGAAACTTCAGGTGCATCAGCGCTTTATAGTGATATATATTTGTTTTAAGTTTCATGAAATTCCATCCAGTGGTTACTTAGTTATGGCTCATTTCATTGATATTAAGTCAATTAAAGGGAAATTACTCATGCATTACTGAAGGCAGTCTGACGATACTTCACGTGCATCAGCGTGTTATAGTGATATATACTTATTTTAAGTTTCATGATATTCCGTCCAGTGGTTACTTAGTTATGGCTTATTTCATTGAGTTAAAGTCAATTAAAGGGGGATAACTCATGCATTACTGAAGCCAGTCTGACGAAACTTCATGTGCCACAGCGCGTTAGTGATATATACTTATTTTAAGTTTCATGAAATTCCGTGCAGTGGTTACTTAGTTATGGCTCCGGACGGACGGACTGACGGATGGAAGGAAGGACAGACGGAGGGACATGGAGAAAACTATATCCCTCCGCCTTAGGCGGGGGATAATCATTCACACAACATGACCTATTACAGTGGGAACGCGTATCCATGGCGGAGTGATATTTTTATACAGATAGCAACGAAATAACGTTTGATATTTCTCAGACTCAGATTCAATCGACGAACGTGTCGCAGTTTCAGTGATGCTTTGTCGGCGAATCAAGCTACACAAAGCCGAAAATAAGATATGGTTTTATTCCTTACATCTTAATTTAATTCTCTATGCCTTTAAGAGCAGAGCTAAACACCGAGATATTCTGCAATCGAACGTTTTACGTGATCATGTAAAGACGACTCTTATCCGCCAACTTCAACAGCAATTTTTCAAAATAAATCGACTTTCTCCCGTCGGCGGACATATGCCATGAAAAACCATGGTGTCTGCCCTTTCTCCAATATAAAAATTAAGTAATTCGGTGTTTGGGACAATTTCCTTTGCAAAATAATGTTTTGGTACCCTATTTCATTTTCTCAAATAAATGGCGGATTTTTAACCTGATCGATAGACAGCAAAATAATCTGTAATAAATATAAACATTACCGAAATGTTCTTGAATCCTGAAATCCGACACACAAAGAGGAACGCATCTAGTAATTCAACATACAACAATATTTTTTCTGTACTTTCTTCAGAATGATTGGGAAAAGAATTCTGATCAGTAGCCTACACCATACTGTAAACAAATCAATCGATTTATGACAGTTGTGACGCAATTACAGAACTGCGTCAACTGTTTCAAACTTCGCATTTACTTGCTTATAAGTTATTAAGACCGGTACATTGTGGTCACAATCAGAGGGACTGCTAGAAAAAAATAATTTTGCCATCCAATTAATCCTGCACGTGCCAATATTTCAAAGCCTCTCCTGCAACTCACACGATCACCCTACCCAACTTAAGGCCCCTCTACCCCCCCCCCCCCTTCTTCCTCCACCCTTCCTCCATCCCCAACCCCCACCCCTACACACACACACACACGCACACAACTTTTAACCTTTCTTTTACATGAAAAACTAAGCAAAATATACTTAGTAAAACAATTGAAGGATATTAAATTTGAATCCTATATGTGGCTTTTAATGGAATATATACCAAATTAAATATGCATGCATGTACTTGTACCGGGCGTATGCAATTGATGCGCAGGATTAAATAACGTCACGCTACAGTGGTCACTGGACGGTACCATTCCAAATGTACTGACCCCCTACTGCAAAAAATCACAAACAATTAAAATTGAGTTTAAATCTCCTTTTTCGCATGTAAATCACATAGGCAGCTTGCCTGATCATTTAAGCGCCATTTACAATATTCTGATGCCGACTACTCTGCTGCTGATCAAGGCTAAACTAAAGAATATTCAGGGCAGTGAGTAGGAGTAGTCTTGATCCTTCAGATCTTCACATGTGTCAAATGCTTTTATTGTGTAACTAATGTTTTATGGGAATAATAGCCTCCTTATGGTAAACCATTCAACTCCTTAAAACCGGTATTAACAACAATATAGCGATAAGTATGCATGTTTGTGAATTCATGATGTAGGGGGTTATTCCATTTGGAGCGGTACTGTAACGTAACCACTTAAGCGTGACTTTTAATTGGACAGGCTTTTAATTGTAAATACCCGATACTATTGAATGCATGCATATTGAAAATTGTAAAGATTTCGTCTTAAGCAAAAATAATCATAGAATTTTAATATCCTTCAATTGTTTTACTAAGTATATAATAGATGTTTAGCCATAACAAATACTTGCAAAACTTCATTGACTAAAATCCTTGATTAAAAAGTGCAGTGTAGACCTGGGTTAGACTGTACTATCAAAACAGCAGTCTAATCAGGGTCAGTACTATTTGATTTTCCCAGCAATTTCGACACACTGTCAGATGGTGAAAGTGGTAGGACAATTGCAGTAATGAAGATTTTGTTTCAACTTTAAGCTTAGAAAATAACTTGGCCATACATACTTATACACTCCTTTACACTCCATATAATTTCAGCCAACATTGAGAAGCAGCATATGTACTGTTAAATGAGCTTTTGAGCATTAAAATTGCAGTATGCATTTTTATAACATAGGTTTTGGCCCTCTGTGGAACTACCTTAATGAGGAGTTCTAATGAGGGGTTACAACATATATATTAACTTGTTAGTTGTTTACCCCCTTTTTAAGAGTGTAAACAACTAACAAGAATTTATTGATTCTTCCTAAGAAGAAATCAGGGATTTAATACCAGAGGGCCAATGGCCCTATATCGCTCACCTGAGCACTGAGGTTATGTTGGAAAAACAGCAACAAAACCACATGCCCAACAGCAATAAAAAAAAATGAAAATCTTGCCTTTCGGTTGCCATAACAACCAATCAAAATCAGGGATTTAGGCAAAATTCATATGGCTGGTAGAAGACTATACTCCAGAAACATTTCTGTAAAGCTTTATCAAAATATCTGCAGTAACACAGAAACAAATGCAATATTTCCAATTTCCCCATTGTAAGTCTGTGGAAACTCTAAGTTGCCATAGCAACAAATTCACATCAGCAACGGTAAAATAAAACATAATTTAGAGAGAGGCTAATGTAATTGACATGTATGCAAAGTATCACCTTCATCCCTTTTATGGCTTCTGAGGAAAAGATTTTGTAATATTTTCAAAAATTTACCCTTTATTTTGCCATGGCGACCAATCAAATTCAGCAAAATTCATATGAATCATAGAAGACTACCCAAGGAACATTTTTATTGAAAAAAGTTCTAAATAACTGGTGTGAGACAGCAAAAATTGCCAATTTTCACTTTCCCCATTATAAGTCAATGGAAACTATAAGTTGCCATAGCAACCAGAGTTCTTATGGGATTGAAAGAAAAAAACATAATTTATGTAGAGGCTAATGTCATTTACATGTATGCAAAGTATCAGCTTCATTCCTCTTATGCCTTCTGAGGAGAAGATTTTTGAATATTTTTGTCTAAAATTTACCCTATATTTTGCCATTGCAACCAATCAAATTCAGCGATTTAGTCAAAATTCAAATGAATCGTAGAAGACTACTCAAGAAACATTTCTGTGGAAAAAAAATCCAAATAACTGCAGTGAGATAGCAAAAATTGCCAATTTCCATTTTCCCCATTATAAGTCAATGGAAATTATAAGTTGCCATAGCAACCAAACTGCTGGAGCAATTGCCATGAAAAACAGTAATTCTATAGAGGTTAGTACTAAGATCATTTCTGTAAAGTTTGAACTTTATTGGCCACAGAGTTTCTGCGGAGATGATTTTTTAATATTTTTCTATTTTTAACTATTCGGTTGCTATGGCAACCAGTCAAATTGAACATTTTGCCGTAATTTAATATGGCTGGTTCGGGACTACTCATGGGACATTTCAATAAAAGTTCTGTCAAAATATCTGCAGTGACATAGCAATAAATGCAAATTTTCCATTTTGCCATTGTAAGTCGATGGCAACTTTAAGTTCCCATAGCAACCAAACTGCTAAAGCAATTGCCAAGAAAAACAGTACTTTTATAGAGGCTAGTACCAAGATCCTTCCTGTGAAGTTTGAGCTTTATTGCTTGCATAGTTTCTGAGGAGATGATTTTTGAATATTTTTTCTATTTTTAACCATTCGGTTGCCATGGCAACCAGCCAAATTGTGCAATTTACATAAATTTCATGTGGTTGATAGAAGACTACTAAAGGAACATTTCTATAAAAGTTTTGTCAAAATATCTGCAGTGACATAGCAATAAATGCAAATTTTCAATTTTTCCCATACAAGTCAATGGCAACTTTAAGTTGCCATAGCAACCAAAGTTCCAAAGCAATTTGGATAAAAAACAGTATTATTGGTTCCCCCTGCCTATAGATGCTACACATGAAATTTGGTAACAATGGGCCTTGTAGTTTCAGAGGAGATGTCGTTTGAAAATGTTGACGGACGGACGGACGACGGACGACGTACGACGGACGACGGACAACGGATGCCTGCCTATACTATAAGCTCACCTGTGAGCCTTCGGCTCAGGTGAGCTAAAAATACATATTTATTATGAAATGCCAGGTGTGTCAAATACTAGCTCATCAGGTGGGGGTGGGGGCTGTCAGCTCTGCAATGCCCTTGGTTCATAAATTAAAATGCCACAGTGTGTTTATATACTCAGTGATCTTTTGAGGGATTTGCTCTAACTGTTGCCAAAAATCTCATGGAAATCTATCAGTAGGGGCAAATCTCATGCAAAAATTATATAATTTATAATGAATGGTACCTTAACTTTTCATTGAGAATGAAGAATTTCTCAAAATTTTAGTTCAATGTGATGTGTTCTCTAATATGATTCTGAGTCACACTCACAAAAAAACAAAACAAATAAAAAGCACAGCTGTCCAGCAAACCAGAAATCTTGATTAAATATGTGGCAAAGGCTCAGGACTTGGTAATCTATTCTCTAAGTTGAATAATGGTAAGATATAAACATTATTAAACAAGAAAAATAATAGGCCAATATCTAGTGAGCCAAAGTGGAGTTATTCTTTATCATTTCTCTTCAAGTAAAATGTACAGTATGTTGTGGTGTCTCATCACAGTTGCTTTTGATCAAAAATTAAAATTTAACACAATTTTCAAATGAACAAATTCGTACTATATAGGTATTCTAAATGTATAAAGCTCTGATCAAATTATTATATTCACATGCAGTCTGACATTGCCCTTCAGTGTTTTTCCTATAAGTATAAATAAATAAATAGCCAAAATAAATTATAACATATGTACATAATAAGAAAAAAAAATTCTGGAGACAGTTCCACAAGTGATGGTTTTATGATAATGATTATACAAAGACTCAGCTGGAGCATGATAGCAATTCTGGGAACTCTGTCTTATTCAGCCATAAAAACATTTGTTGTGATCCATTAATAGAACCATCTATGCTCTTGCTGAAGTGCTTCTAATGAGAGGGCACAACAGGTGTTAATATGAAGCCCATTGATGCTGGTGCAACAATTATGGTGGAACTGTGTAATTGTTTTCATTCTAACATAGTCTTGACTTGTAGAAGTACAAACAGCATTATGCAACATTCCACATAAAGTGCAGGGTCCATCAGTTAGCAGGGCATGCCCCATTCATTATTTTGTGCACTTATAATGATATAAAAAAGCTTGCTAGCATAATAAAGTCCTAAATATTTGGCCAATAAAATCCTCTGTGAAAATGCTTTTTAATAGGTTGGTGTGAGTGTGTGTGTGTGTTTGGGGGGTGGGGATAGACAGGAAGGGGCTACCTCTCATTCAACTGCACTAAACTGCATCCCTCTACAGTCATGACTCATCATTTAATGTCTGTCATCAAGCTTTTCTCTCTAGTAACTTAATAACTGATTAGTAATTACAAGTTTCTTCGCTTTGGTCAGAAGCTGCAAACATTTAAGATGGATTAAATTAATCAGGAAATATAATTTTTTTTTTTTTTTTTTTTCAGTTTATGGTATCATTTCTATTAATATAACTTCAATATGAGCCTTTTAATTTTCTTTATGAGATTTAAGCTAAAACATAACTTTTGGCATTTAATTCTATAGAATATGTATTTCTTCATGCCCCTTTCCCCTCCTCCCATCTCAGCCACAGGCCAATCATAAAAAGTATTTTGTTTGCAGTTGCCTATTAACTAGGATTTTTGGAGAGTACTTAGGTAGGTAGGCTTTCTTTTTAATCCCTGCAAACTATGAAAACAACAAAAACAAATAATAGTTCTACAAAAAAATGTCACACACAGTTACAGTAATTACCCATAATACTAAGATAACAGCATCCTACATTTTGAACATATCTATATCACCCACAAATGGACTACCCAAAATGTGCAGGTATTAAGGAAAAATTGCTGACCCAGATCAGATTGCTCCTGGGTCTACACTGCTTGCTCAGACCTGTTTGTCTTACTATGCAGGTTGATCACGGTAAATGTGCCGTTAAATAAAAAAAATAGATCTAGGGTGTCCCAAGTGATCATCTTTTTTTTTTTTTTTTGGGGGGCGGGGGGGGGGGGGGGGGGGGGGGAGGGAGGGGTAAGGTGAATTTTGGTGTGTAGGTAAGCAGTTGCTATCTACCCACCAAAAGTGCAGGGTCCAGACTCAGGGGTAAGGTGAATTTTGGTGGGTAGGTAGGCAGTTGTTATCTTCCCACCAAAAGTGCAGGGCCCAGACTCTTTGTTTTGGAAATTTTGGGTGGAGCCAGGTTATTTTTTTTTTTCACCGATTTTTGAGGCCAGATTATTTTTTGAAATCCCCTTATGAGCTGATTTATTTTTTACTTGCATATTTTTTCTTCCAAAGACAGGGATTTTTTTCAAAAAATATACCAGCCCCCCCCCCCCCCCCCCCCCCCCCCCCCAAATCCCTCCCAAGCATATCAAATGGTCGGTCCCTTAGCGCCTAGCGGGACAGGGTTTTGGCAGATTTATGAGGAAGGACAAGCTGTCTCATGTACTTTTTGTTGGATGACATCTGAAATGGTACGTGTGTGTTGAGGGGTTAGGGGGGGTGGCGTCGTTCGGGACAGAATTCTTTAGAAGAGCGAGTGGTCTCAGAATGTGGGGCGCGTTATCTTGGGGGAAGTTGTCTGGGGGAGTTTTCTTAGAATCTGGGGCGAGTTGTCACCTGAAGATGGGGCGACATGTCTTGTGGCTTTTTCGTTTGTCAAACTTTGTGGTTGACCAGTGTGTTTGTTTTGCTTTCTCTCGTTCTCGGCGTGTAGCCTAAATTCAGAAGCCCAAAAAATCGCAGGCAGACAGACTAACGCAAAATCTTAATAAATTCACAGTATGCTAAATGATTACAAGCTTTACTATACCATAAATGAAGAAACAGTTGGTCTCCTCAAGTCGATCCAGCTGAAAAAAAGTCTGTGTGTTGACGAACGCACGTGCCATGTTTACGTAAAAATGACCAACTTCATTATCGATTTTCAAACTAAATAGACTTTCTCCCGAAGATATACCACGCTACAAGACGGTCGAATGTATGAACTACGGTTCAGTTATAATGGCATCTAATTTGGTTTTTGGGACAATTTTCTTTGCAAAATAACTTTGGGGTACTGTCGTAGGGTTTTACTTTTCTGAAAAACGGTTGTCAAACTGTGATCGTTGTTTTGGGTGTGCAAACTGCATTGAGGTACCGATATGCGTCTGATTTCAATAACAAAACATCAAATTTCATTCTGATCTGGTCCGTTGGAAAATTATGACTGCATATCTTATCAAACGAGCATTATTTTGGGACTGTTTCTGTTCAAAATTTCCCGCCATTTTTTTCCGGCGAAAAAAAGGGATTATTTCTTTGTGCGTAGACGACCGCTCAGAAAATGATTTACTCAAATGTGATGAGTCTGCATTCCCACTGTTACTATAATTATCTTTAAGTTGGAGCAAGCTGATTCTAGTAAGACTACAATGTGTCAAACAGGAATTCCATGGAATGCTGCATCTCACCCAGCACACACTTCCACACTGGGGCTGTACATGTACTACCAGAAAAATCGACAGAAGTTTCTGCCACCATTCTTGCGCTGTTACACAAAACTGATGGTTAAAATATAATATACAGCTTTGTCTTTGATAAAAACATCCTGACCCCAGTGCTAGAGTATCTGATAGAAGAGTATGACGACATTCTCTCAGAATTATCCTCCCTCAACATACTTGCCTTTACATTTCCAAACTGTTGTGAAATGAAAGTGACACCTACCCCTGTGGTTTTGTCTTTGATAAAGATATCCAGATCCCAGTGACCATCAAGGCGAGCCAGAGTATCTGATTCCTTCTTTATTTTCCCAGTTATCTTGTAACATATCTACCCCTGTAGCTTTATCTTTGATAAAGATATCCTGATCCCAGTGACCATCATGGTTAGCTAGAGTATCTGATCCCATCTTTATTTTCCCAGTTATCCTTTTGGATACCTACCCCTGTAGCTTTATCTTGGACAAAGATATCCTGATCCCAGTGAACACCAATTACCAAGAGTATCTGAGCCCATCTTTATTTTCCCAGTAATCTTGTTGGATACTTACCCCTGTAGCTTTGTCTTTGATAAAGATATCCTGATCCCAGTGACTATCATGGTAAGCTAGAGTATCTGATCCCATCTTTATTTTGCCAGTAATCTTGTAACATATCTACCCCTGTAGCTTTATCTTTGATAAAGATATCCTGATCCCAGTGACCATCATGGTTAGCTAGAGTATCTGATCCCATCTTTATTTTCCCAGTTATCCTTTTGGATACCTACCCCTGTAGCTTTATCTTGGACAAAGTGTTACGAAATGGATCTAATCTTCCACTATGTCGTCGAGATTATTTTAATCCTTTCAATCAGTAAGGCTACAGTTTTTAGGGTAACTGTGGTAATAAAACGTTTACGGAAATTGTGACTACGTTATGCATGGGTTGTTTGTGAATACCTCTCGTGGACAGCATATTGCATGATTTTAAGGTGAATACCTGCACGAGTCTTTTGATTGTGGACAGCGTGTTGCATGATTTTAATGTGAGTACCTGCACGCTTATATTCGATTCCCATGATTTAAATGTGAGACGCTTAGTATTTATACTGCTATTCTTTAATGAAAAATTAGACGTGGCTGAATTCTAATACGGAGTATGTTAAAATATTGTTGTGTGCCCAGATTCTGAGTTTAGACCAGAACGGTAAGATTTTATTATATTTATTTTAGAATTGTTTGGCTAAGAATGAAAAATGTGACTTCTGATTGATATGGTATGACTAATGTGTCGACTGATTTGATTTTGTTGGCAGTGATCAGGCTGCGCATATGTCGACCAATTTTGTTTTTACTGACCATGCTGCGCATGGTATTTGTATATTAGGAAGTTTTGTAAATTACAGAAATAGTTTATATCACTGATGTTGGTTGCAATGGTGTGCGTCTATTTGACGTCCAGTGACGTCAGTTGCATTCATGTTATTCATGTGACGTCAGTTGCATTCATGTTATTCATGTGAAGTCAGTTGCATTCATGTTATTGCGACGTCAGCACTTTTTATATTAGTTTCACGTATACGTGGCCTATAGAAGTAGATTGATTTGTAATGGAACTAATTTATATACTCGTGACGTCAATTGACGCCATAGCATGCACCGCATTAAGGGTTTTTTCCATAAGTTATAATGGTAACATTTGGACATCATGCGTTTGATTTGCCTTCATTAGACGGCGTCATATGGTATAACATCATTGATGTCATGATGTCAGATCAAACGTTATGATCCCAAATGTGTGAGAAACGCTTATACAGCTATTATATTCTATGGCAGATGGTATTACGCTTAGTTTAAAGAAATGAATTAATACATATGCGAGTTAGATTTTGATCAATCAATTTAATGTAAATAGGTCATTGTTTAGATTATTCATGTTTTATGTGGGGTATGTCATGGTAATGCCTGTTGACGTCAGTATACTTCTTGACAATGTTTGACGTCAGATCCTTCGACGCACATGCGTGGTAGGATCTACGTTTCTTCATTGGCGGAAGTGGTAAGCACAATTTTTGCTTTACATCGTGAGCGCGAGTTGTGTCTAGTGACACGGCTGGCGTGTGCACGTTATGCTCGGCATTGCCGAGGGCATTGTATGGTATTTCCAAGACAGGCCCAAGTCTTACGTATTATTATTATGTAGTTACAATGTATTAAGTGTAAGTTCGTTATTTTTAGGCACATCAAGTCCGGCAGTCAGCTGTTAGGGCTTAGAGCCACGTCTCACCTGGAGATGCGATATACGTCTCCAGGTTAATACCAACCCGGGTAGAGGCAGTTACAACGCCGTTTGTGCATGGTTCCTAAGCAGAGGCGGGAAGCACAAAATGTAGGCGGAAGTGGTTAGCACAGTTTTGCCAGATTCTGTGATAAGATCTGAAGGTCACATCAAGTGTGGGACAGTGTTCGTCCACTAAGGTGTTTTAATATATATAGACTGGTCCCTGGTACGATCCAGGGAGCGACCAGTATATAATCGTGCACGTGTTAATAAGAGTTGGTGTTCCTCATGATATATGGACTGGCCCATGACATGATCCAGGGAACGACGAATTGAAGTCTACCAACATAAGGCCTTGTTTTTTTCTATGAGCTCAAACTAACGTTTTTTTGTTCTTTGTGTTTTCCTTTAGTTCATGGCGCTGAGCCGAGTACGGTGTTGACGTCAGACGGTAATCTATTTGCGTATTGTACGCAAATCGATTACAGATTTGAAACAAACACCTTACTTGGGCCAGCGACATGAACTAATATGTGTTGTATATTATTGTAATTGTGACAGTTGTAAATTGTATTGTTGTATATAGAATTTACATTATATATAAACTTCAAAACTTCTAACGTTGTTAGAGTTTCCTTGTTAGTGTAATACACTGGTAGATAACCCTTTAACCGGAAGTCACCCTCCGCCGTCCTGGCGACGCATAAGGCTCTACACCCGTGTCGACCGAGTGTAAAACCTTCTGCGTAACACAAAGATATCCTGATCCCAGTGAACACCAATTACCAAGAGTATCTGAGCCCATCTTTATTTTCCCAGTAATCTTGTTGGATACTTACCCCTGTAGCTTTGTCTTTGATAAAGATATCCTGATCCCAGTGACCATCATGGTAAGCTAGAGTATCTGATCCCATCTTTATTTTGCCAGTAATCTTGTAACATATCTACCCCTGTAGCTTTATCTTTGATAAAGATATCCTGATCCCAGTGACCATCATGGTTAGCTAGAGTATCTGATCCCATCTTTATTTTCCCAGTTATCCTTTTGGATACCTACCCCTGTAGCTTTATCTTGGACAAAGATATCCTGATCCCAGTGAACACCAATTACCAAGAGTATCTGAGCCCATCTTTATTTTCCCAGTAATCTTGTTGGATACTTACCCCTGTAGCTTTGTCTTTGATAAAGATATCCTGATCCCAGTGACCATCATGGTGAGCTAGAGTATCTGATCCCATCTTGATTTTCCCAGTAATCTTGTTTGATACCTAACCCCGTAGCTTTAACTTTGATAAAGATATCCTGATCCCAGTGACCATCAATTAGCTAGAGTATAGTCCGTTTGGTCCCAATTGCAAATGGCATCCCCAGTATTTTCTCAAAATTGGTGAGAGGTAGAAGATTTTCGAATTGCTCATCCTTAATTATCATCCTATACATAACAAAATCATAATTTTGCAGAAATGTTAGGCTTTGCATAAAAAAGTTTCTTTACAAAAAGGACCTAATATATTTCATTTTCACCTCTTAATTACAAGGGAGTGAAAGTTGGCAATTGCAATTCCCATTTAGTTTTACGTATTAGAGCATGTGACCAATGTATGCTATCCCTGGAACAAAATTTGCATAATTAATTGAAATTTATTCTGAATCCATTTTTTCCACTTTTTGTTTCACCCATATATTATCAAAGGACCAGTCTCTATAAGGCCATTTTCATGGCTAAAACCGATTTTCTTTAAACTTTGTATACTTTAACTGATATGTATTGACTGTCTTATGGTGCAATACCAGATTATTTGGTTCACTGGTTTTCGCTGTATGCACGATTTAAGTGGGTGGGGTAATTCCACCCCATTAAAAGTATAGTTACAAAAATGCTATTTTTTCTATTCCAAGTTCATGCTTCGAAATGGTGGTTGCAATAGGAAAAGTACACTTCTGGACTTAAAAGGTGATGATAATATTGTTCTGAAATTCATACCAGAATAGAGTTCATATTCGCTTGTAAGATGTACCCCAATTTCAGTATTTTTTGTTCTCCGACTTTACGAAAAACCACAACACGTTCACAGTTTTCAAGACTTTTTAAAAATCTTTTGCTATTATTATGTTTATAAAATAGGCATTGCAGGCATATGTCAGAATTTATTTTATGATCATTAATATGAGAGTTATCCCCTCACGAAATTTTATCTTGTCCGTTTTTCAATATCAGCATGCATTTGTCATTCCATAGTACTCCAAACTCCATTTGGAAGTTAATAACACCTTTTAATGCAAATATTTGTTGATTTTTGTAGGCATTGGAGTTACTTTTGCATGCGACGATGTCATATTTTATGTAATTTTGAAAAACGGATACCTCGCATCTGGAAAATTAACAAATTGCCAATGACTTACAAGCAGGGTTTGCTTAGTTTTGCAACCTCATTAAACCCATGCTAAATGCTTAAATTAAAGTCCTTATGGCCCATTCGTGTTTTACGCTGGTTATTATTCATCTTCTTCAGAATCGCTAGACGTACTCCATGTGTCAACAGCATCTTTTACATAATCAATGTGCATCCTGCTCGGTTTGGCTTCACTGTTTTCTGTTTCGTTGCGGTAATATCCTAAATACCAAAGCACTGAAGCCACATGTGCACAACAACCAACGGTTACAAAGGTAAGATGGGTTGTTGAATCAGCCAATAGCAGGATTAAAAAGTGGAAGGCCCTCAGCAACACAATGCCCAATAGCCAAACACCATATGTTGGAGACTATGTAAGAATAGTATGCTCTTTGTGTAATACATTTAGATCTCCTTTGGTAACGAGCACAGATTCAGACAAAGTCATTGCCAGACGTATGATGGCTCTAGCAAAATCTCCAAATAAGCTGCAGGATAAGGTTATGAAAAGTGATTGGGATAAAAAACGGGTAATATGAAAAAAAGATTCCCGTACGAAAATTCTGACATGATTACAGCAGGAGTCCTGCTGGACATTGACAGGAATTTCATTTTCAGGCTGAATTATAACAGTATGTGGAAAATGATAAAAAAATCCACTCAAGATTCCAGCAGGAAAATTTGAAAAATTCATGCCAGGAATCCTAGCAGGAAAACAGAACTGAAAATTTTGCAAAATTATTGAATCTAGCATAAAGATTTTGGCGGTACACTTCAACTACACAGTGAATCATAAGTGATAAATTCAACTTGAAGACTGGCCATGCTGTTTGTTTGTACTAAACATATCAAAAGGTTTTCTGTGTTATTTGAAGGATGAATTAATAACATCTAGTATGAAGAGAATGTAAGTTTAATTAATTTTTGTATCATTAATGCATACATTTCTAAAGGCAGATTTAAGTTTAGGGGTAAAATATTCAATTTATACACAATTTCATGTACCCCACCCACATCCCTGGACATTAAAATGAAAATTAGTTCAATATATGTGTGATGGTAACAGAATTGCTTTCTGTCATAAAATTGTGTTAAAAGAGCAATGGCAGTACTGATCCATGTCTATAATATAATCGTAATACCCAAGAGATTGACAAGATATGTGTTCTGTTGTGTTTTATAAAGCCACTGTGTATGTGAAAGTTTTAAATAGCATGTTGAAAGAGTATGTCAAGGTCTTTGTGTAATATGCAACACAACCAAATATATGCCAACAATCCTGTCCATATTCCTGGTAGGATTCCTGCCAGGAATTTCAAATTTTACAGTGAGAATACTGCTCATTTGAATATTCCTGGTGGGAATCCTGCCTGAATTCCTGCCTGAATTCCTGCTAATTTAAATATTTCGATTAATATTCCACACTGAGTCCTGCTGGAATCCTGTAGGGAATTTTATATTATAGTGAAAAGTTCACGTGGAAAACCCATTGGGAAACTTTTTCATGTCCAGATTCCTGCCAAGAATCCTGTTACAATTACTGCAGGAATACTGCTACTGTCCTGCTGGCCAATTCCGTACAGGTTGATGACACAAAGCTTGACAATTTCCCAGAGTTGACTGAGGATGAACTCAGGGACCTGGCAATGGGAATATACCAACTTAAACAGGCCAAATCCTACACGGATGAACACTTTGACGAAAAGGGATCATATGAGATAATGGCACACATAGAAAATGACGGTGTTCTCAAAGCACAGATACGTTCTCGTCACACATCAAATAACACATATAACTTGTTGGTTGAATACACTCAAGGGCTGAACCCAATCACTGGATGGTATTGTGGGTGCAGAAGTGGTGCTCGCACCGATGGGTGTTGTGCACAAGATGCTTCAGTGCTTTGGTATTTAGGATATTACCCCAACGAAACAGAAAACAGTGAAGCCAAACCGAGCAAGGTGCACATTGATTATGTAAAAGATGCTGCTGTTGACACATGGATTATGTCTGGCAATTCTGAAGAAGATGAATAATAACCAGCGTAAAAACACGAATGGGCCATAAGGACTTTAATTTAAGCATTTAGCATGAGTTTAATGAGGTTGCAAAACTAAGCAAACCCTGCTTGTAAGTCATTGGCAATTTGTTAATTTTCCAGATGCGAGGTATCCTTTTTTCAAAATTACATAAAATATGACATCGTCGCATGCAAAAGTAACTCCAATGCCTACAAAAATCAACAAATATTTGCATTAAAAGGTGTTATTAACTTCCAAATGGAGTTTGGAGTACTATGGAATGACAAATGCATTCTGATATTGAAAAACGGACAAAATCAAATTTCGTGAGGAGATAACTCTCATATTAATGATCATAAAATAAATTCTGACATATGCCTGCAATGCCTATTATATCAACATAATAATAGCAAAAGATTTTCAAAAAGTCTTGAAAACTGTGAACGTGTTGTGGTTTTTCGTAAAGTCGGAGAACAAAAAATACTGAAATTGGGGTACATCTTACAAGCGAATATGAACTCTATTCTGGAATGAATTTCAGAACAATATTATTATCATCTTTTAAGTCCAGAAGTGTTCTTTTCCTATTGCAACCACCATTTTGAAGCATGAACTTGGAATAGAAAAAATAGCATTTTTGTAACTATACTTTTAATGGGGTGGAATTACCCCACCCACTTAAATCGTGCATACAGCGAAAACCAGTGATCCAAATAATCTGGTATTGCACCATAAGACAGTCAATACATATCAGTTAAAGTATACAAAGTTTAAAGAAAATCGGTTTTAGCCATGAAAATGGCCTTATAGAGACTGGTCCTTTAAAACATTCACTTTTTAGTCGCAAAATGATATAATTGTTCAATGTTTGTTTACAACAAAGTATCACCTGACCAGTGAAACTCTGCGTTTCGCATGCGGACAGGTGAATACATTTTACTATTTCATTCATGTAGTAAACAACGAGTTTACCCTATTGCCTATGAACAATATTTTGGCTGTTCTAACAAGCATATGACGCCCTTGACTGAAACTGCTCAGACTTTGCATTACTGTCAATGGAAAATATTTTACAAAAGCATAAAAAAGTTTGGACTTTCCGTATTCTGTTACGTATAGTTATAAGAATCATTAGGACATTAGAACATTTGATGGAAGTTTCATCGTTTTCGAGAAAATAAGCAAAACCTCGTTTGCACTTGGGAGCAAACGGACTATATCTGAGCCCATCTTTATTTTCCCAGTAATCTTGTTGGATACCTACCCCTGTAGTTTTGTCTTTGATAAAGATATCCAGATCCCAGTGACCATCAAGGTGAGCTAGAGTATCTGATCCCATCTTTATTTTCCCAGTTATCTTGTAACATACCTACCCCTGTAGCTTTATCTTGGACAAAGATATCCTGATCCCAGTGACCATCATGGTTAGCTAGAGTATCTGATCCCATCTTTATTTTCCCAGTTATCCTTTTGGGTACCTACCCCTGTAGCTTTATCTTTGATAAAGATATCCAGATCCCAGTGAACACCAATTACCAAGAGTATCTGAGCCCATCTTTATTTTCCCAGTAATCTTGTTGGGTACCTACCCCTGTAGCTTTATCTTTGATAAAGATATCCTGATCCCAGTGAACACCAATTACCAAGAGTATCTGATCCCATCTTTATTTTCCCAGTAATCTTGTTGGGTACCTACCCCTGTAGCTTTATCTTTGATAAAGATATCCTGATCCCAGTGAACACCAATTACCAAGAGTATCTGAGCCCATCTTTATTTTCCCAGTTATCCTTTTGGATACCTACCCCTGTAGCTTTATCTTTGATAAAGATATCCTGATCCCAGTGACCATCAAGGTGAGCTAGTGTATCTGATCCCATCTTTATTTTCCCAGTAATCTTGTTGGGTACCTACCCCTGTAGCTTTATCTTTGATAAAGATATCCTGATCCCAGTGACCATCAAGGTGAGCTAGAGTATCTGATCCCATCTTTATTTTCCCAGTAATCTTGTTGGATACCTCACCAATTCCTAGGAAAGGCTGAAAAAAGTATGACAAAATGCATAATAAGGTTCAGCAAAAATGTAGTAAATCCTTAGAGTGCTAGAAGCCAACAAAAGTTGAATTTGCAAATAGTGCAGATCCAGACGAGGCAGCTCATAATGAGCCGCCTCATCTGGGACTTCACTGTTTGCTCTCTATTCTTTGAATTCTCAATATGATATAGCTTGGACAAAATATTTTTTTGTAAATTTTGCAGAGGTATATTTTGATGTTTTTCGGTGCTTTAAGGATTTAAACATGAGAAAGAAAACTTTTCTTAAGACAATGAAGCACAGCTTAAGAAAGCCTGCCATTAATGACCTGGACACAGAAGATGGAATGTTTAATCATGTGGATTCACTTATAATTCTACACTACTGAAACGTGTATTTCTATTATTCTGATTTCTTTTTTTACGAATTAAAATGCTAAATCTGACCAATCTACACCATTTTATTTTTTGGTCTGAAACAAAATACACAAATATTATTTCCCTTGCCATTGAACCATCATAAATAACTCAACAAGGTGCTAATGCGGAATCCATAAATTATACCAGAGATCCACTGTACTCAATTTACCTTCAATTTAAATTCTAAATCACACCGGTAGCCAGTTTTTGGACAGTTGATAGACACTTTGCCACCCATTTCCATTGTTAATGTACCAATTAGGATACCTGCAAAATAATTTACAGTTCCATTTCACAAATTCAAAAGTGATTCTGAGTTACACTCCAATCAGGGCTACAGAAATCCGCATTTTTCACGATAAATAAGAACATGGGGACTAAATGGCTACTTCAGCGATGATTTTCTTTGTGTCAGGCTAGCAGTATATATGTTTATCTACCTAGTTATGGCTGAATAAGTGCTACAGACATGTAAACGTGATTTTTTTCATTAGTGGGTGGGAGATTCATTGGTTTTTGTTGACCACTATTTTGGATTGTGGAACACGTTTGTATGACATCATCGGCCGTGCGGACCAATTTGGATTTCAAAATTTCTGTATCCCTGACTCCGATTCTTTTAGTATACAAGACCATACATAGCAAACACCTGTTAAAATGGGCAATTCCAGTCTTTCTTGGAAATTAAAGTTCAAATGTCTGCAAATGGATTGCCAAAATATAGCAATGATAGTTCATACTGTATCTATCTCAGTGATACATTCACGCAAGTTTGGTGACAATCCATCCCTTGGTTCAAGAGATATCCTGACTAGAAGCTGCCATGCCCATGCTAACACCTACAGAATCTACACTAACACCATCATGCCCCCTTTCCTCTCCTGCCCACCCTCCCCTTCAATGGGAGGGAAGAAAGAGGTCATAATTACTTCAGAATTAACTTGAGCTCCAATATACATGTACAGTTATACTAGCCAATAATGTTACAAACAGATGTGAAGAATGTATGCAGAACAGGTGACATAAAACATGCAATTTACCTTTACAATGAGCATAAGGCAGGGTAATATAATAATCTTCCCCTCTCTTTAAGAAGGTCAGTTTGGCAGTACCATCTAATATTGCTGACAATGAATTACCTGAAATAAATGAATGTTATGAATCAAATGGGAAACCTTACAGGCTGTTTGAGTCAGTGAATCATAAATCCTGTTAGGATGAATAGTCTAGACTTGCAAATTGAAATTTTTAATTTTGATTTATGAATTATTACCACATGATAAACAATCCATACTTACAATTCAACAGCAAATTTCAACTTACAATGAATAAATCTGTACTGGCATACAAGTTAACAGAACTTTTGAATCAAACTGCTCCAGATAAGAAAGGGTAAAAGAGATAATTTAGGGATAATTATCCATATTTCTCAACAAATACATATTTTGTGACCCATCATTAGAACCGTCTCGTCGAGACGGTTCTAATGAGGGGTCACAACATATGTTTTCATTGAGAAATAAGAAAAATTATCTTTGAATTATCCTCAATACCTCCTCTTATCTGGTTAATAGGTACACCTTTGTAGGAAGCAACTCTGTTGTTTTCATTTTTGCTTCCCTTCTCAATATAGGTTTACTCTTAGGCTTAAAATAAAATTTTGTTTGTTTGTCCTCGACCGCCCGACCCACTGTTTACCCCCCGACTCAAAAAATTATATTGCAATTTCCTGAAGAAAAATTATTTTTATCGTTCGCAGCCGTCAGTATACCGGAATCCCGGTTTTTAACATCAATGGACCTGCAAATGTGTCATGGTCTGCCAGAAGCTTGCAAATGTGTCATGGTCTGCCAGAAGCTTTGTTGTCAAATTGAATGGGATAGTCAAGCGCTCATACACTCAGGATCGATGATAGTCTGTGTTTCGCAATTTTCAGGAAAAAAAAATCAAAATTTACAGGCAAGAAAACCAAATGAAAAATGTCCGCTGAGAAAGTGGTCGATTTCTCATCCTAGCAACCCCAGTACCTGGCCAATGGAATTACTGTGAATTGCACGGGTCACTGGTCTTAATCCTTATTTTAGCAGATTTGTCATTACCTAAGGTCTAAATGATGTATACCATTAAAAAGGCAATAAAATTATCTTTAAACTGATATAAGATATGTTGAGGTTGTTTATTTATATAATTGATCGATACAGGATTAAAATCATAACAATTGGTAATTTTCCACCCACGCGCATAATTGAGGTTCAGGTCACTCGCACGTGGACAGGTGTCCTATTCCAATGAAATTGCGGGATACTTAATATGAATATGAATATTCATGAGATTTGGTCACATGATAGATGAATGAATTTGGAATGCCCTGGAGCGCGAATTAATAAAATCGGAGCACATTAGCCAAAGATATGGAGACCCAAACTTGAAGCCCCGTGGAAAGTAAAATACGCAAAAAATCAACATCACCTTTGAATGATGATATTCTACACCTTCCGATCTTTAATTTGATGTATAAAACACCTCTCTTAGATGAGGTTAAGTTTGCCGCATCGCGTGTCAAAGTTTTCAAAATTTCCAAATTTAGCTTAACCTTTGATCCAGGTCAGCCGAGGTCAAATGGCCGCCTTATTGAAAAAAAGCCGATAGAGTTGTAAACAAATTTTCCAGTGGCAGTTTCTTGATAAACACAGCAAAAAATGAATGAAAAATGTTTTGTAACGAATTAAATTATTAGAATCTTCATTTTCACATCGTTTTTAATTTCTTAACACTCGCCTAAACGAAGATAACAACGGCCAAACAAAATAGCAAGATTCGCGCACGACCGATTCGGCCCACTGTCAGGTTCCATCAATAATGATGAAAGACACCGGAAATAACTGTCTCGCATTGATTTATATTAGTAGCTAACACCAGTGCTCACAACGAAAGTGCTAAAGTACTACCATTAGCTTATGTATAAAAAAGGACATGCAAAGCAAGGTTTAAAGTGATTTAAAATAAGCTTTCAGCAATATAAAACAAATACACTGCAAGCAAAATAAGCTGCAAGCCAAGTGGGCTGAAATAAAATACTTTACACAAATAATTTTTCCGTATTCTACAGAAAGCAAAATATAATATAATAATTTCCCTACCTACCTACCCAAGACTAAAATGCTGGGTAGGTAAAGGACAAACAAACAATTTTTTAATTTAGGCCTTACAGGAAACAATTTCCTCTTCTAGGAGCAAGACCCCAATTTGGAAGAGCAACATGGGGCCAAGAAGCATACAAGAAGTCATAAAAGTTGTTCCCCTTTCTTAAAATGGCAAAAAAACATACATCTTAAATCAACATGATAACCAATTGAAATAACAGGATAATAAATCTATACTTGCAAAGAAGATACAACCATATACAATGTATAACTGATACTCACCATAAAACTTTGACTTTGCTAAAATGCTTGCTGAAATATTGAAACCATCTTTACGATTGGTGACGTAGAAACCTGTGACAGGAGGATGATGGGACAGTTGCTCGGCAATGTAGAATGTACGACTGTTAGTGTCTGGATGATGCCAATAGCAGCGAAAAGTTTCACCAATAATTGGATTATAAGGCTTTTTTAAACCCTGAAATTATTAATGTGTCATTTTATATACAGTATTTGCTGTAATATGCGCACGGTGTGCTTAGAAATTTCATTTTCACCTTAAAATCATCATTAAAGAATTGTTTTATTGAGCCCAAAGTCATGTATAGACCCATGTTTGTAGGAATCTACCTCACAATAGTAGGCGTATACAGGTAAAATATCAGGTGAAAATAAAGTTTTCTCTGATACTTAACAAGAGAAACACAAAATGAAAGCTTAAAATATTAGATACTAATCATGTTTGAAATTGTCACCTCAATAATTTCCCTTGACTAATTGCTGTGGAAAGGGTGGGCTACTACCACAACAGTTAAATGTAAAAGTGTAATCTGGAGCAACAAAAAGAATCAAAATAATGTTTCTAAAACTTTTTCAGTTTACCAAAGAAATTGAATTTCTTTTTTAAAGTCTGCACTGTTTGCTTACACCTATCTTTCCCAATACTTAGAATTTTATGGTAACTTGTAACTCGGATAGCACCTGCATCTGACAACAGTGGACACAAAATACAATTCATGAATGCATACCTTAGGTTTTTTATAGAAACCAGAAAGATACCATTTCACAACGGATTTCATTCTTGTGTAGGGATCCTCTTGTAAGACGGCTCTGAAACAAATTAAGAAATAGTTCAGGTCTGATAGTGATTTGTTGAGTAATATAATCACTGACTGAAGGTCAGTCGTACAGAAAATTATATCACGAGCAAGAAGCGTGAGTGGTATGTCTAATTACAACAGACCTACAAATACTGATGCATTGTATATAGCTCAACAAATTACTGTAAGAGCTGAAGTATTTCGATTAACACAAAAAAATGCAGAAAAATATGTTTCCTCTGAAGTCTCCCAACCATTCTTCTAGCGTGCAAATACTCCTGTGAGCTATATAGACTGTAAAAAGGGTTTTGTACGATGTATTTATTTTCCTTGCTTTTTCGAACCTAGACATGACGGGGGGAGGGGGGAGGAGGGGGAAGGGAGGGGGTACAATGTATTTATTTTCCTTGCTTTTCCTTTCGAACCTAGACATGACAGGGGGGAGGGGGAAGGGGGGGGGGGGGGAGCTATATAGACTGTAAAAAGGGTTTGGGGGGGGGGGGGGGTATATGACAGGTTTCTTCTCCTTCAAAATAACCCCAAAATTCTACACCCATTGTATAAGACAGACCTAGATTTTGGGGACTGTTTTGCAAAAGCAAGCCCATCTTATAGCAGATTACATAACACTGATTAAGATTGGATTTAGATATGTGGGCCATACTAGAGTGGGAGAAACCCCATCTTATAGCCAAATTAATACAGTGGACCCTCTTTACAACGACGGCACGACGGCATTCGTTCCCCAAAATTTTGACGTTAAACTGAATTTGCTGTTGTAAAGAATGCATATTTAGAACAATATAGCTATTCCGTGCAAATCAAAAAGATAATAGAATTTTACTGTTGTAATGAGTACCGTTGAAAAGAGGGTTGACTGTACAGTAAAAGAATCTAAAAATTCTTATAAATTCATTCTCATTGGGGATCAACTTTTAAAGGAAAGAATTTGCTCCCTAGAGCCCTTTTGGAAGGTTCCATCAGCCAAGGGAAGCAAACAAGAAGTCACAAAAGTTGTTCCCTGGCAGAAGTGTACCCTGGTCACCTTAAAGATGGAAAAGTCATTTACAGAAATCAGCGTTACAGTAGGATAATGGAACAGATGTTCCAACATAATTATTAAGCAAGAGGATAATATTGTTAGCTGTTATAGGACGCTACTATCAGTAGGTGAGAGGCTTGACCATCTATAAACGAGCCTCGACATGACAAAACCAACAATGCGGTTGTGCGGCCAGGCAGACTCAGATCAGCCTTGGCATCAAACCAGTCCGATCAGACTCTACGCTAAGCACTCAAAGCCTAGCTAAGAGTCTAAGCTACCTCCATGCGGACAGCGAAGACTCTGATCAGACTGGGCCGATGCCCAGGCTGATCTGAGTCTGCGCTGGGGGCACAACCACATTGTTGGTTTTGTCGTGTCGCGGCTCAAATATTATACATTACCACACTAATGACTGTGAAAATAAAGGCCAGTTTAATATACTTGAACTGATATTTGAATATAAACTTATGTTTTGTGAACTTATTAGATACATCACATCAATTTAATTCTAATAATGAGCTGCCACAACTATCAAACCTATGACAATTGACACCATCCCCACCCCCCTCTCCCACACAAGCCACACACTCATACACACCTGAGCTCATTCACAAACAAAAACTGACTTAAACATACTGCTGTAGTTATTCAGTTCATGAGTTATTGAAGACAGTAAATAGCTAGTGTAAACAGTTACAATTAAATTGTTCTTGTTCTTACTTTGTTAACAATTAAGCAATCTCCATAATTAAGTGAGGGAAGTCATGGATAAAGCAACCTTAATGTGCATGGGTACACCTCTATGTTTTTCCCCCATTTTTACAAACAACTTGTGATATTCTGTTTGCTTCTTTGGCCAATAAGCCCTTCTAAAATAGGATCTACTCTAAAAGGAAAGGATTTGCTCCTGTGGGAGCAAATTCTTTCCTTTAAGAGTGGATCCCAATTGAAAAGGGAGGCAAGAAAAATAATGTCGAGCTGCTACCAATGAGTTTTACTCATTACAACAAGAATCTATGGATTGTGTGGCATATATCTGACTGGCATCAGAAGAAAAGGTACCCTACATGGCCTCTTTTCTCATGGCATACCTTTAATCACTATTGGTTTTGTAATATTCGCACCAATTTTATTCCTTCAAAGCTACTAATTGGAGTCGAGTGAAACAGGACTTTAAGCAATGTGCATACACCGCATACTAAGCCAAGAATTCAGCTGAATGCAGTGTCTTGTCTGTCTGGGCATTGGCGTATATAGAATTAAACAGAAAATTTAACACAAAGTTTACACTGCCGCTACCTACACCAGAAAAGTAATACCTATGTCTCGCTTATGCTAGTTGCAGCTGGGACAATTAGCTTGTGCATTTGTGCAAACCAATCAGCGTCTTCATTTTTCCATTCTTGGACTTCTCAGGATCAAATAGATTGTATAAGCAAAAAGACTAATCAGACTGTGCATGTCACAGGGTATAGGTTAGGTATATCATACACTTGTACTGCCTTGCGGTACAAGCCGGCTTTTATAGCGACGTGGTAGAGTGCTCGCCTGTAGATCGAAGGGTCCCGGGTTCAATCCTTGATCTGGGAGTTGAGATATTTTTTAAGAGTCCATAACAAATGGCCCCCAACATGGGGCCCATATGTGCATTAGAACTCCTTAAGTCTCATTTCAAGTGATTCTTGTACTCCTGAGAATTCGAGGACGAATTCAATATGGAGGGGAAGAATGTCACAGGCTATAGGTTAGGTATATCATACACTTGTACTGCCTTGCGGAACAAGCCGGCTTTTATAGCGACTTGGTAGAGTGCTCGCCTGTAGATCGAAGGGTCCCGGGTTCGATCCTCGGTCTGGGAGTTGAGATTTTTTTAAGAGTCTGTGACATGCAGATGCACAGACTGATCTTGGTCTTTCCTGTTTACACCTGCTGTTAAGGCAACTTTACATGCAATCCCAATCTATGCTCAAATATTAGGATCACTTCAGTACCTGGTCATGGTGTCTCATGTATGTATTTCTTCTAATAAATGCCCACTCTCTAATACTCTCAAACAAGAGGGCCATGAGGCCCTGAGCCGCTCACCTGAGTAAAAGGTCAAAGGTAAAATGAGGATCATCAACTGAACAAACCTGATAGATTGAAACTGTCAAATATGTCCACAACATGCATGCAAAGTTAGAAAAAGATCCATTGAAAACTGTAGAAGTTGATTACACAAACTCTATACCACAAAGTGTGACAAAAGGATGGACAGATGGTCAGACGGCAGACAGGGGCAAATCTTAATGCCCCCTGACTATCGTCACGGGGGCATAAAAAAAAATCTGTCCATAAATGAAGGCACTTGAGCGATGAAGTTTTTCTAAAAATAGCCGCTGTGACCTTAAACTTGACCCCAGAATGCTGAAACGCATACTTGTCCAAGATATTGCTATACTTATCACTTGTGTGAGGTTAAATAAAAAATGGTCAATAAATGAAAGCACTAGAGCGATGAAAAAGTTTTTCTATTAATAGCCACTGTGACCTTGACATTGATCTTAGGACGCTGAAATGCGAGCTTGTTCTAGATACTGTGATACTAAACATATGTGTGAAGTTTTAATCCAAATCGGTCCATAAATGAAAGAGCTAGAGGGATGACAGAGTTTTTCTAAAAACAGCCACTGTGACCTTGACCTTGACCTTGACCTCAGAATGCTGAAACGCGAACTTGTCCAAGATATTGTAATACCAATCACTTGTGTGAAATTAAATCAAATTTGGTCCTTAAATGAAGATGCTACAGCGATGACAAAGTTTTTCTAAAAATAGCCACTGTGTCCTTCACCTTGACCCCAGAACGCTAAAACGTGTTCTTGTCCAAAATATTATCATACTTATCACTTTTGTGAAGTACAATCGAAATCATTCCATAAATGAAGGCACTAAAATGATGACAGAGTTTTTCTAAAAATAGCCACTGTGACCTTGACATTGACCTTAGGATGCTGAAACGCAAACTTATTCAAGATATTGTCATACTAAACATTTTTGTGAAGTTTTAATCAAAATCGGCCCATAAATGAAGGGGCTAGAGCGATGACAAAGTTTTCTGAAAATAGCCACTGCCACCTTGACCTTGACCTCAGAATGCTGAAATGCGAACTTGTCCAAGATATTGTAATACCAATCACTTGTGTGAAATTAAATCGAATTTGGTCCATAAATCAAGGCGCTAATGCAATGACAATGTTTTTTCTGAAAATATCTACTGTGACCTTGACCTTGACCCCAGAACGCTGAAATGCAAACTTGTCTAAGATATTGCCATACTTATCACTTGTGTGAAGTTAAATCGAAATCGGTCCACAAATGAAGGCGTTAAAGTGATAACAAAGTTTTTCTAAAATTAGCCACTGTGACCTTGACCTTGACTCCATCATGCTGAAATGCAAACTCGTTCAAGGTAATGTCATACCCAATATATCAAAGTTATATAATAAATGAGGTAGCTAGAGTGATGACTAAAGGTGAACATACGTGCATACATACAAACGTTTGAAGAAGTTGCGATCAAAAATGAAGAAGCTAGGGCCCTGACAACATTTTCTCCATTGTAAGTCTATGGGAAAATATTTTATCGCTCAAGGGCAAGTAACTCTGAAAAGAATGATCCAACCTGGCTCAAATTCAAACTGGTCCGAGATGTTTTGACTGTCCTGGATACCTGCAAGTTTGAAGAAGTTGCGATCAAAACTGAAGAAGCTAGGGCCCGGACAACATTTTCTCCATTGTAGGTCTATGGGAAAATATTTTATCGCTAAAGGGCAAGTAACTCTAAAAAAAAATGATCCAACCTGGCCCAAATTCGAACTGGTCCGAGATGTTTTGACTGTCCTGGATACCTGCAAGTTTGAAGAAGTTGCAATCAAAAATGAAGAAGCTAGGGCCCGGACAACATTTTCTCCATTGTAAGTCTATGGGAAAATATTTTATCGCTCAAGGGCAAGTAACTCTGAAAAAAATAATCCAACCTGGCCCAAATTCGAGCTGGTCCAAGATGTTTTGACTGTCCTGGATACCTGCAGGTTTGAAGAAGTTGCAATCAAAATTGAAGACGCTAGGGCCCGGACAACATTTTCCCCATTATAAGTCTATGGGACCTTTCTGTTGCCATGGTAACCACAGTTTTAAACCAATCAGTCTCAAAACTATATCCAATCAATCCCCCACCCCAACCATGCTACACATAAAATTTGATCAAGATTGGCCAGCTATTTTAGCAGATATTAATGTTTAAAAGTGTGGACGTACGACGTACGACGCAGGGACGGACAACGGACCAAGCCTATACTATAAGCTCACCTTGTGAGCCTTCGGCTCAGGTGAGCTAATAAACACCCCACACATTAATCTGAGAAAAACGGGGAAGAATTTCCCAAAATTTGGCTTAAGACCATCACTATTTAATGCCCAAGATACAATGGGTCTCTAACCCCCACTGCCTCTACGGCTATTAGCCTATGGGAAACCTTTACCTTATTTAATGCCAAAATTTTATCTCAATAATGCAACTTAAAGAAATAGTAAACTGCAATGGCTCTGGGCAGTTATTAGAAGATAACCCGTAACTACAGTATATACAAGGGAAGTAAACTCACTCGGAAAGAATATCACAGTGGTAGTAGTAATCTGTTAGTTTGTCCAGGAAGGACCTGGGCTCAAGAATAAATGTTGGAAGCACAACTTTCGACAAGTCCATTCCAGGTCGTACCTAGGGATAGAAAACATTCTGTCATACCAGCAACTTTTTCATCAAATAACAGTAGATATTCATTGGCTCAAACAGGCTTTGGACCATGAAAATTAGTTCCAGCCAAGGGTTAATTTCAAGCCAAATTCTAGCCATCTACAGTTAGTTTCTACTGTAGTGACCTCTAGGGACCCAGGAAAGAGTTCTAGGCAGGGAGGTTTAAGGAGCCATTAGGGTTTGAGCCATTGAAGTTCCACTGTACTGTAAAACTATTGTATCCACCATGAATATTTAGACACACCTAGTAGTGACACAACAATTGTACAACTACCCAATGTTGATGCAATGTTATAAACACTGCAGTAACGTTGGGTAGACATTGTCCAAGCTCTGCATGCCCACTGAGGAAATGCTAAGCAAACAGTGCAGATCCAAACTGGACAGCTCCAAACACTCAACAAGTCATGGGCAGCACTGTTTTCAGCAGTGCAGTAAGACCAAATGGTCTAAATCACAAATTCAAATCTGAAGGAGCTGATTATAAAGCTGGCTGAGTTGTCTATTTATAGTAAATATGCTCTGTAAAAGTTTCGTTTACCGTAGCGACCCTATGATTTCGGACACCTGTAAGTCTTACAACTATTGTTCGAACATTCTTAGAAAGTGGATTTGACATATTTTAATACATCCAAATGATGCTTAGTGAATGGTAAACATTGTAGACCCTGATCAAACTGCTCCTTTAGGAGCAGTTTGATCTGGGTCTACAATGTTTGCTCAGACCTGTCTGTCCGAATATTTGGGGTCATAAGTCAGGAGAAAAATCTGACATATAATTTTCCATAGGCGAGTTTTTATGAAGAATTCAGCTAAATCTTTCTGAATGCATTACAAGTTGCAATATTTTCATTTTTTCCATCAGATGGCAGTAGCTTTATTGCACATACATATAAGGGACTTTACAAACTTATTACACATTGCTCAGTGTCAATCTGTCAACCTACACAATTTTCTTACCTGTTTCAGTAAGACCCAAATAATACTTTTGTTTTCATCATCCACCTCTTCTGTCTGACAGGCATCTCCTTGCTGCAACAGAATATCGTAATTTATTTTATCCATACTTAAAGATGATAAGTCATATTATGCTTAAGTCTAAAACACTAGTAAGGGGTGTCACATGAAAAGAAATCTGTTACTTTATAAGTAAATGTTCAAGCCTGCCTGGCATATTCATAAACCAGAGTTCCAAATAAGAGGGGTTTTGAAGACATTATGAGATAATATTTCTTATTTCTCAATAAAACATAGGTTGTGACCCCTCATTCGAATTGTGTCAGCAAGATGCATACCTGCCAAGTTTCACGATTTGTGCGTGACCCTCACGAATTTGGACGCCTCCCACGACCTCACGATCGTATTTTGAAAAATAGCCATAACTCACGCTTCCTTCGCTTGCTCACGATTTCACCTTAAACAGGAAAATTAAAAAAAAAATGTCTATTTTTCGCGCTCTCTCGATCGTCAAAAATGTGTTTTCTCTCAACTTCCGCTACATTCGGACAATCTCGGTCACCGAATCTATATTTATCTCCGGGAAAATTCGTCACCTGGTCTAAAAATAGGTAAAGCTAAAGGTTTCCAATAGTCTTAAAATAGCGTGGGTATAAATAACTCGAGTATTCGATAGCGATTAGAGCCGAAAACGACCAAATGTGTACTTCCGTTTTTATGTACAGCCAAGTGTCAAAAGTCTTTCCCCAAAATATTTTTTCCATTGACTTTAGTGCATTTGCAAGTGTGCAAGAAATTTTATTGTGAGGCCTGTGTTCAACTATTCTTAATAATTTTTGCATACTTAAAAACCTTAAAGATTTCTGCAATATAAAATAATTATCATTTCGCCCTAAACCCACTGACAATTAAACTGCAAGTCTTTGAACTTCAATAAAATTTTCAGAAATGCAGTTTTCTATTGACGTTAATGGTGTCGTTGTCCAAAATTTGCTGGAAAACTATAGGTGTTGTCTTCAAAAGCATATTTCTAAAAGACCAATCAATTACAGTTCAAATCAAAATTATTAGATGTTGCCAAAATTATTGCTCTTTCTAACCATATAAAATTTAGTATTGTCACATAAGCAGTTTTGCTACAGTAAAATTTCCCGTACACTTGAAAATGCATTGAAGTCTATGGAAAATCTGTTTTTGGGGAAAGACTTTTGACACTCGGCTGTATATGAAATATTGACGACTTGAAAACGCTGGAGAAAAAGAAAGGTTTATAAATCAAAGTACCAAAATGGATGGGAGATCGATTTTACCTGGGTTAGGAAGGTTGAAAAGAGCAACTGCAGCTTTGCGTTTTGTAATCTTTGCCAAGGCATTTCAGTGTTTTCCACGCCGGAAAAAACGATGTATAAAACACAGATCTCCACAAAAAAACAAAACAAAAGTCAAAACTTTTGCAATCGGTATCTTATTTTGTTATTACCAAGACAGCCCAAGATTTTATCAGAGCTCAAACTCTCTTTAGCAACTTCATTGCAGAACATAACTTGCTATTTTTGATAGCAGATCACTTTAATAAACTCAATGTATAAAATTTTAGCAAATAAGAATTCTTGATGTTTATCTTCATTTAAGTACTACAGGTCTACTGATCCTACTCCTCCCCACTGCCATCCCAAATCTGTAGTTTCACATAAAGAGAAAAAAAATTGGCACAAAAATCTCACTCTTTTCCTTTGTCAATGGGTTTCTCCGCGAATGAACTAATGCGGAAAAGGGGGCTAAATCAAGGCTTCGCGCGCAATCTCACTCTTTTGAGAATTGAAAACTTGGCAGGTATGAAGATGGTTCTAATAAGGGGTCACAAAATATATTTCTATGCAGGAATATAGAAAGTTATCCCGAAATTATCCCTGTTACCCCTTGCTATCTTGAGCATTGATAAACTGAGTAGATTCTGAACTCTTGACATCAGAAACTCCCAAGAATTCTTTTTTTTTTCATCAGAACCGAAAAGGCTCTAAATAGATTAACATGATCAATACCTAGCTTCAGCTCGAGCTTGGGTCACTGATTTGTTATTCACACAAGAGGCCCAAATGGGCCTGATATCGCTCACCTGGCTTTTGTATCCAAATGGTCCCCATTCTGATACAAAATTGGTCCAATTCCAGAGATTTTCTCAATTTCACATTTTGCTACTTTTATTAACAGAGACCAACTTGTCTGGTCTTTATATATTTACTTTTGAAACACCTCAAGGCAAGAATCATTTTGCCACAAATTTCATCAAAATCCATTCAGGGGTTACTGAGATATTGTCAGTTTCATGTTTTGTGCTATTTTTAGTAACGGCAGATGGCGGCCATCTTAGAATGCCAAAATGCAAAAAATTGAAAAGCTTTCATGCAAGGACCATTTTGACACAAAATTGGTCCAGTTCCATTGTAATTTTCTAATTTTCAAATTTTGCTATTTTAAGTAACAGAGGCCAACTTGACAGGTCAATATTTGTTAATTTGTGAAACACATCAAAGCAAGAATCATTTTGCCACAAATTTCGTCTCAATCGCTTCAGCGGTTAATGAGATGTTGTCATTTTCATGTTTTGTGCTATTTTTAGTAACGGCAGATGGCGGCCATCTTGAAATGCCAAAATGCAGAAAATCGAAAAAGCTTATTGAAAAAATGATCATTCTGACAGAAAATTAGTCCAAATCCACTGAGATTTTCTTATTTTCACATTTTTCTATTTTAAGTAACAAAGGCCATTATGACTTGTCTATATTTAGTTACTTTTGTAACATCTCAATGCAAAAATCATTTTGACACAAATTTCATCAAAATCTATTCAGCGGTTACTGAGATATTGTCATTTTCATGTTTTGTGCTATTTTTAGAAACGGCAGGTGGTGGCCATCTTGGAATGCCAAATTGCAATTAATCGAAATGGCTTCATGTAAGGGACATTCTGACACAAAATTGGTCCAATTCCATTCAAGGGTTCTTGAGTAATTGTCATTTTATGTTTGTGCTATTTTTAGTAACTGCAGATGTCGGCCATCTTGGAAGCCAAATTGCAATTAATCGAAACGACTTCATGCAACATTCTGACACAAAATTGGTCGAATTCCATTCAAGGGTTCTTGAGTAATTGTCATTTTTATGATTGTGCTATTTTTAGTAACGGCAGATGTCGGCCATCTTGGAAAGCCAAATTGTAATTAATCGAAATGGCTTCATGCAAGAAACATTCTGACACAAAATTGGTCGAATTCCATTAAAGGGTTCTTGAGTAATTGTCATTTTTATGTTTGTGCTATTTTTAGTAACGGCCCCCATGGTGGCCATCTTGGATAGTCAACTGGCACAAAATTGAAATAATTCCTTTTAAGGACCATTGCTGACCAAATCTGACCACAATCGATTGCCTTTTCTTGAGATACTGACATTTGAGCAAAATCAGTCTTGTAAACGCTAAGTAGGTCACTGTGACCTAATTCCGCTATAGATTTTTTTCATTTTTACAATTTTTAATCCCAAGGTCCCATTAATGTTCCACACAAACTTTCGGCCAAATATACCAAATGGTTCTGGAGAAGAAGTTGATTTTGTTGTTTTTGCTATTTTTAGTAACGGCGGCCATCTTGGATTCTTGACCTGACCCAATTTTACAATTTTGAAACCCTGCAGTCTGGTCATGCTCCATGTGAAATTTGAAACCCATGGGTGCAGTGGTTTTAGAGAAGAAGTTGTTTGAAGTTGTTTGAATATGTCGTTTTATGACATTGGCATTTGAGCAAAATTACACTCATAAACAGAAAGTAGGTCACTGTGACAAAACTCCGCTACAGATTTTTTTCATTTTTATAATTTTGAATACCAAGGTTTCATTGATGTTCCATGCCAAAATTCAGACAAATATACCCAGTGGTTCTGGAGAAGAAGTTTATTTTGTTGTTTTTGCTATTTTTAGTAACGGCGGCCATCTTGGATTTTCAACCTGACCCAATTTTACAATTCTGAGACCCTGGAGTCAGGTCATGCTCCATGTGAAATTTGAGAACCATGGGACCAGTAGTTTTACAGAGGAAGATGTTTGAATATTTGTTTTTAGGTGTTGACGGACACATTCCGTGACGACGCACGACTGTTGGTGGGACGTTAAACCCGAGTTCACTCACTCACTCACTCACGACGCTCGACGCACGCATTGGTATGACAATAGCTCACTATGGCCCTTCGGGCCAGGTGAGCTAATAAACCATAAATGCATTTGTTCTCTCCCTTTTCTTCCTCTCCCCATTTTCTAAGCTGACTGCTGTATTTATTCCATTATAAGATTGAGGATTATATCTTTACCAATCATCGGTAATATCTCCTAATCCAATTTTCAATTCCAGAATCTCACTCAAGTAAATTCAAGAAAATACAAGTATTAACACTGGGTGTATCTACCTGCCCAAGTTCCTCAACTTTATTCTCAGTAAATGCTGTTTCCTCTGGTCGAGAATGTTCTAGCCTGTCAAAGACTTGATCATCCTCTTCTTCTGAATGACTAGATTCTGTGTCGCTTTTCACTTCCTCTCGATCTGACTTGTAATCTTCATCAAGACCTGCAGTAGCAAAAATGATCATGCCAAAATAATGGTCCAACAAAAAACTGTTAAGTGTCTCCAAATATTTATGGGGATCATATTAATCTTACTAAATGCCCCTGCTCTAATAAATGCCCCTGCTTCTTTTCCAAAAACAATGTTATATTTACTTGCATAAATTCCTGTTAACTTCTCTGGATGAGACAGCTCTTTGAAATGGGGTCAACTCCTAATAGAAATAATTTGCTCCTGGGAGCAAATTCTTTCCTTTAAGAGTTGATCTCACCTCTACTGAGAAGGGAGGCAAAAAAAGTACAGTCGAACTTCACTGGCTCGAACTCGGAAGGCTCGAACGCCATGCTTCGGTCGAACTGACTTTCCCGGCAAAACTCCAATTCATTTTAACTTAACATGCGATCTTTGGCTCGGAACTACGATGGCTCGAACCCTCGAACCCCAAACCCGGTCCCTAGGGTACATTTTCTATGTAAAAACCCACCGATGGCTCGCACTAATTACCTTTAAAGAACGGTCACTCAGACGTTTGATCATTGTCTTAAGACGCTTTGATATTGACAAAGCGTTTGCCGAAACCACAGGTATACTTGATTGGCGCCAGCTCAATTAAAGCCACCCATCAATCGATTAATGACAATTTAAGCTGATTGTATAGCTTGGTCGTATCTATTTAAACGCGTATTATCACCCTGGGTTAATGAGGCGGCATATGAAAATTAAAGATGGTAAAATATTTTTCTTCGATTAAAATTTCACACCGACCTTGAGTAAAACGTGCCAAAATTACGTCTTTGCCTTTAAATATGTAACAAAATTAGGGCCCATCATTCGATATATGGACGCTCGGCGCCCTGTTACTGCGGCTATGGATTCCTTCCGCTGAGGTGCGGGGGCAATGTCGATATGAGAATTGAAATACTACTACTACTTGGCCCATCATTCACTCCTGCAGTCATGTCAGTACGTCAGCTTCCGAGCAATCTGGTGAAGGACCCGGCCACGGGGGATACCCAGATTGGAGAATTCTGCTGGCACCAAGTGGCTTAAATTATGACGGATCAATAAACAGGAAGTCACCCTTGCTGTGATAGAAAAGCATAATACATACAGCTGGACCTTGTGAGTTGGTCTTCAATGGCTCGAACTACCGATCGCTCAAACTTTTTTGGGTGGTCCCGGCGAGTTCGAGCCATCGAAGTTCGACTGTAGTTACTCTTCTGTAATTTTCCCCATTCACATTAAATTTTCCCCATTCACATTAATACTGTTTATTAGAGGTATTTTGGCAGTGACTGATTTACTACCCTTTAGGCTCTACATAACACCCCCCTTTCGCAAAATGCAACACCCCATGCGTTTCATAGAATTAATATGGTATTCAGAACCTTAAAATGTAAGGGTACATGCTTTTATTTTTTCCGCCACGACTGTGACTTCCTTTGCTTCCCTGGAGGACGGAGCCATTCCAAAAAGAGGTCTACTAGATTGCTACAGGGCTCCTCAGAGAGAACAAGAGCTCCGCAAGCGGGGCAATATACGCCCGTTTCTGAATGTTGTTTTTTTGCACCTTTTCATCCTTGTCTACATTGCTATCAAGTTTATAAAGACATTCTAAACATTAAGGTTCTCAAAAGAAAAGCCTTAAAAAAGTAATCAAAGGGATGTAATTAAAAAAAAAAATAAGGAAGGGGAAGCAATTATTCTTTTATTAGACATACTGTCTCAACCTAATACACATTGCTATAAAGTTTCGTCAAGATATTCCGTACGGTTACCTAGTAATGACTTGCCCAAGAATAGCCATAGAAATTAATCAAAGGGATGTAACTCCATAAATAAGGAAGGGGGAACAATTATTCTTATATAAGACACACAGCCTCAACCTAATACACATTGCTATAAATTTTCATCAAGATATTCCATACGGTTGCCTACTTATCGCTTGCATAAGAATAGCCTAAGAAAATATTCAAAGGGAGGTTACTCCAAAAATAAGTAAGGGGAGGCAATCGTTCTTATATGTGACATATCGTGTCAACCTAATATACATCACTATCAAGTTTCATCACAATAGTCCAAAGGGTTAGTTAGATATGAGATGTACAAATATAGTCTGACAAAATAATCAAAGGGAGGTAACTCAAATCTAAGTCAAGGGGAGTAACCATTCTTGTATGAGGCACGTTGTCTTAACCTCATAAACATTGGTACAAAGTTTCATCATGATATTCCAAAGAGCGACCAAGTTATGGAATGCTAAAGAATTGCCATACAAACTGTCATAGTCGAGTTTTTTCAAAGGGCTGTAACTCTGCTAAAAATCATCGAAGCAAAATTTCCGTATAATATGCGCTACTCCACATCGTAGTCTTACTATTTACAAAGTTTCAGCTTAATTGAATGAAAGCTGTAGGAGGAGTTATCCGGAAACGAACACCCCAAAAATTCTAAGTAAAGGGCTGTAACTCCCCTAAAAATCATTGGAGCATAACCGCGAAACGATACGCGCTGGTCCACCTCATAGTCTTACTATATACCAAGTTTCAGCTCGATCGGATGTAAACTGTAGGAGGAGTTATCAGGAAACAAAAAGTTTACGCCGGCCATACGAAGGGACGCCAGCGCCATAACAATATACGTCCCGTTTTTCAAACGGGCGTATAAAAATCAAAGACCCCTCTATTCTAAGGCCCTGAGGTAGCCAGGGCTGCAAATGATGGTGCTTGAGTTCTGTATTTCACCTGTTTCTCAGACTTCCTAGCATATTCTGGAATTTGCAAAACAGCCATTGTCACTACACAGTTATAGTTTTTTTCTATTTTACATAACCCTGATTTTATTTGCAAACCAGAAGATTCACATTACAATTGAGACACAGTAGTCCATGGCATTTTTGTATTCTTTAATACTTCAACAACAAAGCAGTCAATGGAATTTTTGTATTCTTTAATACTTGAAGTATTAAAGAATACAAAAATGCCATGGACTACTGTGTTTCATTTGTCTGCACATTGTCATAGAACGATACATACACATTATTATAATAGTAACTTAATCTGGCGTACTGTATCACGTCGAGTGGATGAGCTCATACCATCGGATAACCCCAGACGCTTGCATCCAGGGTGATCCGATGGCATGAGCTCATCCATGAGACGTGATACAGTATGCCAGATCAAGTTATTCTTATAATGATTTGTTTATTATATACCTGAGGGTACTATTCATACTTGCCAGCGCTGATGCATCCAGATTCGAACCTGCACGGCAGAGGTATGTAGCTAGTCGTGAGATAAACGCTACCGAGCTACCGAGGTGCGCCTTTTGACGTGTTTATTGACGTTATGTCACTAGTCCAGTTTTTCTGGTTCTCATACGTTTGATGTACATTAAAAATGACGCGCCTGAAGCTGGAACTCAAGACGTAGCCTCTTTTTAAGGGATAGAGATACGGATTCAGAAAACGTCAGTTTGATACGGCTATCTGTATCAGATGCTGAGAAAACAGGCAGTTCAAAGGGTGTATCATTGATAGGTATATGATAAAGAGCTAAACCAGAAAATTCGATAAAAGTTTATACTCACGACCCCAATACTAGAACATGAACAGGTGAGGCAAAAAAACTCTCCTATTAGCAACTTCTTTCCTTTAGAATTTACCCTCAAATGAAAAGGGAGAAAAAAATGAAAATGATAAGAGCTGCTTCCCCAAACTCTCTTAACATCTCACATGGTTATTTCGGAAAATAAATCTCACCATAATTTGCAAAATGTTTTTCACAATCACTCTCATCCATACTGTCCCCTTGGTCATGTGATGGGGGCAGGGAGGAGTCGGACATCTCCGCATTCTCTTGCACGCCCTCTATACTGCCAGTACTGTCCTTCTTCATAGACTTCATCAGCAGGCTCGTACACCGCAGCGAAAGTTCCAGTGCGTCCATCCAACATTTTCCTGCAGCTTCTGATGGGGCTCGGAATATGAGATAGGAATATGGTAATGGTTGAACTATTGCACCAATTGTTTCTCCTTTTGGACCCTGAATTAGACAGCAAAATATGGATGGCTTTAGCACATATATAAATACATGTATATGTAAGAATATTTTTTTTGATTTTGCAGACATATAAATATTGTTGTCAGCTTTTTTGACATTTCAAGGATTAAACAAAGAGCTGCCTGAGTAACAAGGTATCATGCTGTACATGCAGGTGAGCTATACATCCAAATTATCTAATGCAACTTCCCCACAGGGTATAATCGATTCCGCCAATTTTCGCTTCCTGCAGAGACTGTCCGTCGTATTTGGCTTCCGCCGAGACTGTCCGCGAACTCTTGCTTCCTGCAGAGACTATTGTCCTCGAAAAATGGCTTCCTGCCGAGACTGTCCGCGTGATTCTGCTTCCTGCCAAGAGCCTCGGCAGGAAGCAGAATCACCCGGACAGTCTCTTCAGGAAGCCATTTATCATGTACAGAAGTCTCGGCAGAGAAGCAAGAGTTCGCGGACAGTCTCGGCGGAAGCCAAATATGATGGACAGTCTCTGCAGGAAGCAAAAATTAGCGGAATCGATTATACCGTGTGTTCCTGCAGAGAAAAGATATAGACAAACGCTATCATTTCACTAGTGATATCATTTAACATCACAACTTCCTGCAGCAAACTAGTATCATACATTATACAATATCAATACAATATACAATATGGTACAGGATCTGACGGTAAGCGTTTCGCTTACCGTCAGATCCTGTACCATATTGTATATTGTATTGTTTTGTAACCATGTAGTGTGTAGTAAATAAAATATTGTTTAAACCAAACTAGTATCAAGTAATATTATTTCACAAACCTTTGTAGCCCATAACGACTGATCAAGAGGATGAAATAATTTAAAACAGAATCCGTCTTTCTTTGAGGGTCGTTCAATAAGTCTACAAGTGTTGAGCAAAACTGTTCCAACCCAGTCTCGACTCTGAAACAGATACAATAATTATTACAGACGACTATTACAATATAGACAGACTGCCTAAGCAAAAAATGTAGACCCTGGAGAAGCAGTCTAATCAGGATCTGCACTGTTTGCCATATCCCTTATAGGATAAAAGTGGACTTGTCATTGCTTGGAAGACAACGAGAATCCATTGAAACTGGTTTATGTGTCTGAATGTTTATGGTTAATATAGTAAACAAAGCACCACCCTCACAAGAAGACTTAAGGTCCCCAGTTATTTTCTACTGACCATTCCAAGGCGGTGCTTCAGTACTGGTTTACTATTACTGTCATTGTTTGGCTGCCTTCTATTAGTGTTTGACTTTTTTACATTATTTAAAGGAGTGTCATGCCCATCTACTGGGAAAAAGCTGTCCTGGTGGCCTTTCACTCATCTTGTATTGTTGTTTTGCTTTGTGTGCCGTCAGTTTTTTTTTACTTTCCCATTTTGTGTTATGGCAGGATGTCGTAACTTTGCAGAGCTCTAGATAAGACACAGTATCTGGTGATAACTGAGGGATAATTTTTCTTATTTCTCATTGAAACCAAATGTTGTGACCCCGTCTCGACGAGATGGTTCAGATGAGGCGTCACAACAAATGTTTTTATGGAGCATTAACAAAACTTATCTTGAATTATCACCAAATACTCCTTCTTATCTAGAGCTCTGGGTAAGAAACTGTGTTGGTTCCTAACCATTGCCTTCTCATCAACTTAAAGTTGATTTATCTTGTTTGAGGGCTATTCAACAATTGCTGAGCCAAACTTTGTTCCACCCAGTCTCAGTTAAGGAAAATGAACTCTTTAAGCACCAGTGACGAAATGAGCAGAATTTGCAAACAGTGCACATCTTGATGAGGTGGCTCATCTAGATCTACAATGTCTGCCCTCTAGTCTTTGAATTCTCAATACAGTAGAACTTCAATGGCTCGAACCTTGATGGCTTGTTAACCCTGCCAGGCTAGAACTCTTTCTTTGGCCCCTAGAAGTCACTTTATATAGAAACTAACCCTGAATGGCTAGAACTACCCTTGGCTGGAACTAATTTTCATGGACCCAAGCGTGTTCGAGCCAATGAAGTTCTACTGTATAAAATGTCTTGGACATGGCATTTTTTTTATTTTGGCAGACGTAAATTTTGTTGTCTGCCTTTTGGTGCTTAAAGAATTAAAGCAAGTAGATCAAGATTTCCCCTTAAAATATCTGTCTTATTTCTCTTACCTTCTGCTTTTCACTTTTGTACAGAATGAGCAATCCTGGTTTTACAACACACCAAAGCTTGGTCCAGCTTTTCAGAGTTCCTCGTATTTTCAACCAATCAGCAAGCACTATTACTGATGGATCCTTGAGCGTGCTTATTAGCTCTTGAGCAGCTCGTTTCTTCTGAGATCTGTAATTTCTTTTCTGTTCCTGCAATAGTGAAATGAGAAGTGTCATGCAAAAATGTGGCTTGTGTGGCGGATGTAGGCCAGGAAACCCTTCTCTATGTTTTTTTCTTGAATGCTTGACTCCTGTGTTTTTAAATGTGATAACCCATTTATGAAGAGTGGATTCTTCCACCTGGCTCTTTGGACAGGTCCATTTCCAATGTAAGGGGTGTTAATTCCAGGGAATGCAGTGTCTTGTCTGTCAGTGCAATGTCACAAAACAGAGCTAAACCAGAAAACTTAACGCAAAGTCGACGCCGCTGCCAACACTTAAAATGTCATACTTAGGTACGCAGGTGAGATAACTATTCGATATATATGGCAAACAGTATAGACCCTGATCAGATGCTACAACTGTGGCATCTGATCTGGGTCTACACGGTTTGTCAAAGTCCTTTTTATGGGTTTCCAGGCATTAATGGGGTAACATATCTGTGAATGGCTAAGACTCAAACCAATCTGTAAATCTGTGCATGGTATGCTGGCTAGCTACAGCCTACGACTGATCTGTCAGTAGGTGGTGTGTGCAAATAACAAAGGCCCTAATGAAACTTCACTGATGTGCAGTCTGGTTAGAACCTTTCCTTTTCATATGCATTAAGCCATCTTTTTGCACTATCCAGCGTCAATATGTTTTAGTCTGGCCAAGCTCTTGATTAGCCTCTGAATTATTTCATCTTTATTGTTATCTATCACCTGAAAAGGCTAAAATACTACTGAAAAGGTTGTAAAACCCCAAATCATCGACCAATTGCAGATACTGTTCAATCTTTGGATTTGGAATAGCCCATCTATGTGTACGAACAAATTCTTGGCCAAACTGCAAACGGTGATGGCCCTGCTCCTACCATGAGGACCAGTCTGATCAGGGTCTACACTGTTCAGGTAACGCTGTCTAAACTGTCAAGTTAAACATGGTACAACCTGATGCAAAACATATTGCTGTTGTGCATCATAAAATAAGTTAAACCAGACAAAACAAACACCTGATGAACCCAGCTGAATAATGTTGTATTTTGTCTTGGTGCTCAGAGACGTTTCTTGTCCATTTTGTAGTAAAATAAGCAAAGCTCACTTAGACACTGTGAAGAGCCCAGTAACTCAGTGGGTTAAGTATTAGCCTGCTGACCTTGCCGTTAAGGGGTTGAATTCTGGAGACCGTCATCTGTTCAACCATGAACAGTTCGGTGCACATAGCCTTTCATAAAAACTGCTAATGAGGATCCTTATACTGACATATCTGAAACTGCTGAAAGGATGTAAAACCCCAAATGATCTAGCCATCCATCTAACACACTGATGTTTCTGTATTACCACTACATATCAAATTCTAAAAGTCAGATTACGTCAAACATGAAAGTTGTTCATCTATCAATTTCTGCATATGAGATTTTGCTGTGGCATCTCACAAATTATCTTACTGGATAGTTTTAAGAATACAAATCACAACATAAATGAGCCGCAACACGACAAAACCAACAAAGTGGCATGTGTGCCCAGCGAAGACTCAGATCAGCCTGGGCATATGCCATGTCTGATCACAGTCTTCGCTGTCCTCATGGAGCTAGCTTAGACCCTTAGCTACCCTTTAAGTGCACAGCGAAGACTCTGATCAGACTGGGCGAAGACTCTGATCAGACTGGGTGGGTGCCCAGACTGATCTGAGTCTTTGCTGGGCGCACATGCCACTTTGTTGGTTTTGTTGTGTTGCGGTTTACATTATAGATAGGACTGCCAAAGGTATTTTTATTTCAAATTTTGAGTTTTGACACACTGTAATGTGCGTATATATTGGGACACCTAGAAATAATGAATTTTTCATTTGAGACAAATGGAAAATTTATTATTTTAGGTGTCCCAATACTTAAGCCCATTAGGGTATTTTTCTTGTCTTTTCAATCTTTTTTCAGTAGACAACAAAACAGTTAATTTCACTGACATTCAGAAAGTTTAAAAATATCTAGCAAATCAAGTCAGACACAATAAAGATAAAGAATTTGTCATGATTTTTCTTAATAAAGCCAGCCTCATTAGGAACCTACTTCTAATGAGGCTTAAACTGGCTGCTGCAAGGAAATATGGGCACTTACTGCTCCAGATAAGGAGGGGCAGCAGGGATAATTTAGGAACAATTTAGGGATAATTTTCTGTATTCTTCCATAAAAACCTATGTTTTGACCCCTAATTAGAACCGTCTCAGCGAGACGGTCCTAATGAGGGGTCATAACATAGGCTTTCGTTTAGATTTAAGGAAAAATATCTCAGAATTATTCTCAAGAAACACAAACTATCTGGAGCTTTGGACTACTACTGCATAACTAGCAAACAATAACTTGCACATTTGCCTCCAGATGACTGTGGATGTTAACAGCCAAGTCCCTCATACTACTATCAAACGTGTGAACTATCAGACCATGAACTAACAGACCATCTGCACAATCAGACTATCTGAACTATCATGCTATTGGAACTATCATACTGTGTGAACTATAAGTACCATTTAACAGTCTTTGTGAACTATCAGATTTTGAAGTATCAGAACATGTGAACTATCAGGCTGTGTGAACTATCAGGCCATATGAACTATCAGGCCGTGTAAACTATCAGACCATGAGAACTATCAGACAGTATTATCTGACAATGTGAACTACCAGACAGTATTATCAGACCAGGTGAACTATCAGGTCATGTGATATCAGACCATGAGAATTAAATTGTGAACTATCAGGCTGAATTATCAGATCATGTTGTACCATCAGGCCCATGAAAACTATCAGACGGAACTAGCAGACCATGTGAACTATCTCCATATTGTCAACTATCAGACCCCTCAGACTATCAGACCCTGTGAACCACCAGACAATTTCCCATGACCAATGAGTTGATGATGTTGTTTTGTTGACTTGACCGAAATGCAATATTAGATGTAAGATATGTTCTGAGAAGAGGGGCCCTATGCCAAGTACCTATAGTGAATGTTCCAGTCCAACTGCATATCTTCTTTTTGCATTGCTTCAGAAAACATTAAAATGAAAAGTAAGGACTGCTGCTTGTCAGTCTGGGTGCACAACAGTCATAATCAGGGTTGTTTTGAAATGGCTTTTCTCAAATGCACCCCCTTTTCTTGTCGGCAGCTCATATGTAATACAACCTGTCCAATTTCCTTATTTCAAAGTGCTTCCTATTAGAATTAATTACTGTCCCTTGATTGGCTGTCTTCAATCAGGCAAGTTTTTTTCTCGATAAACATAATTTCCTTCCAAGAATTCTGTAATAATCCTAAATATAAGACTACCTTATTTATTCCTTTGCTATAATTATTGTAAAATTTGACCTTACTGATGTGACAATTTGACCTTACTGATGTGACAAAAACTTGCTAGCTGAATGGGAAACAGTGAAGACCCTAATCAGACTGCTCCTGAGGAGCAGTCTGATCTGGGTCTACAATGTTTCCTAGCGCACATCCCTTAGAATATAGACAGTCATTACAGTGCTTCCTCTGCAAAATCATGTCTACATGCAAAATCTCACGACAACCTTAAATGAAGCAAGTCCATTGTTTATTACTTGGCCTTAATTGCGGTGGATCGAGTATCACTACTCTCAATTTTGATATTAACTTTCAGATACAATGCATCATAATTACGAAGACGCAGTTATTTACCAAATACAGTAATATCCAGAAATATCTCTACATAAGTGCCCAAATATACAAGAGAACAAGCTCAGTTTGCCCTTAGCAGTCTTATAAAGAACAACTCTGCAGTGCTCCGGTTAAGTAGGGGTTTCAAAGATAAATGCTTGGGAGTTCAAATAATTTCCTCGGGTTCTGAGAGATAACAACTTTCAATTTTAAAGAAAGTATACTCAAATCAAATGACAGAGGAGCTGTGGTTGAGCGGTTAGAGATACCCAGTTATGGTTATGGTACAGAAGGTGTGAATTCGATTCCTGGCTTGGGTCAACTCACAACTGGAAAACTGCCAACCCAGCACTAGCTTTTTCGAATCAGGGAAGGATAAGGCAGCAAAGGAGAGGAATGAATGGGCTCTGCCTTTCTTATGCTGTGCCCAAGATACAGTGGGCCTCTAACCCCCACTGCCCCTATGGCCACTAGGCTATCGGAAACCTTTAACTTTTTTTTGATCTCTCATATCAGCAGCACATAAAGTGATAATGGTACACCTACCTTAAGTGATTCTCTCTTGGACACTTTACTGGTAGGCTGTAGGGAGTTGCTCTGTAACTTCTCGGAGATGGGATTGAACAATTTGGACTCTGACTGAAAAATATACAAAACATATTAAGATGATTGATTATCCCTTTTGGCAAGATGAACATGTATCTTCTTCCCCTTTCAAAGGGGGCTGCTTTTAAAGGTAGATAATTTGGGAGCAAATTATTTCCTTTAAAAGTACTGGCTTGGGAATTATTTTCAGAGGAACAGTATTTGCTCCCAAAGAGAAGCAAATTCTTTCCTTTAAGAGTAGCCTCATTTTATAAGAGATTCAAAGTTCTTTTCTCCATATTCCCAACTGGTCCATTACACTGTAAAAATCGCGCTTAACTATAAAACACAAGTGGTTACATGTTTAGGTGTAAACATGTTTAGGAATATGTCATATAGCTAAACATGTACGCCTTTTCTATTATTTTCCCGGACAAAGTCTGCTAAACACGTTTTATTCTGTTACCCGTTTCGGATGAATCCATTCTCTCTTTTCCCCGTTGAAGAACGGAAAAAAAAGAGACGAAAATGTTGACAGAGGATATTTTCAAAATACAAGGTAAATATAACCAGTTTTGTCCATGTTTAATTACTAAACATAAACGTAAACATGTTGCAAATTGAACATGTTACGATTTAAACACATAAAAAATCGGACTGCATTTTTTGCATTGATACTAACACATTTTTTACAATGTACTCAACATTCTGGTGAAATAATGCTTTTGTGCAAACTACTCTTTTTGTGTAGAGAAAGCGTACCCTCAAGTGCTTAAATATTGGGACACCTAAAAATCATCAATTTTCCATTTTTCCATTGGGACACCTAAAACCATTAATTTTCCATTTGTCCCAAATGGAAAATTGATGGTGTTTAGGTGTCCCAATATTTAAGCACATTAGGGTAACCATAAACAGAGTTTCTGTCATATTAGTACTATAGTATAAGGGTAATTCAGCTTTAATATATTATATTTAAAGAACATCAGCAGAGTTCCATGAAATTAATTGTGTCTCCATTAAAGCCCTAGAATAGTAATGACAGTAAATAAAACACATCAGATACCGAGCAGTTTCGGGCCAACAATCTGTAAATTAGACATAAATATGATTTTACACTGTCTAATATAATTTATTTGTCTAGCAAAATGGAAACCAATGCTACCAATTATTCCCTACAGCGACTACTATCTGAAACATAGTGAGAAACACTGTCTTCAGGGATATATTGTCGCATTTCCAAATCTCGTCAAAGGATGTCTAGTCTAGTCTAGTCTGGTAAGGGAATCAAATGCTTACACTACTTTTAACACTTCAAAGTGCCAGAAATGAAAACACAGTGGACCCTCTTTACAACGACAGCATTTGTTCCCCAAAAAATTGACATTAAACTGAATTTGCTGATATAAAGAATACATATTTTGAACACCAAAGCCATTTTGTGAAAATCAAAATGATGTTGTAAAGAGTTTTGCTATTGTAATGTCAGTGGCTTTATAAAGAGAGCTGACTGTAGCTTAATTTGCAAACTGTGTAGAGCCTGCCCTCATCTGGACCAATGCTGTTTGCCCTCTATTCTTTGAATTCTCAATCCATATAGCTTGGATGAAACATTTTTTTGGAAATTCTGCAGACTGTGCACGCATCATGCAAAAATGAATACATGTATAATATATCATGTGAACTGTACAAGCCGGAACAGATTACTGGTGCACTGCAGCACATACAGAATTTTTGCGATTCTGCAATTTTGTGTGTCAACAGTTCACTGATACCCTCAATAACACCCTGGTTCATAATTTTTCCACAATCATTCTTTTTACTGGGAGAGATGTGCCTTTGGTTGGTTGGTTGTTTGGGTTTAATGGCCCTTTGAGACAGTATTTCAGTCTTTATCTCCAACTGAGAGGGAGACAGAAAAGAGAAAAAAATCCAAAAAATACCCAACCACACCTACTGCAATCCAAATAAGTAGGACGCCCCAGTACTGGAAGTTATAACCAGCACCATCGCCTGACCACCAACCAAGAGATGCCCCTTAGCAAACAGTGAAGACTTTGACTGAAAAGGGAGCATTCTGATCTGAGTCTACATTGTTTGCCATTCTGTCAAATGTCTTGACACTTGAAGTGGACAGTAAATTAGAAATGATTATGGTGTCTCTATGTTTAGGGTAACTGTTGTGGTATAATCAGAACATTTCACATCAGCCTGTCCTCATAATTTCTTCAGAAATTTGATCAGACACTATCTATGATTGACAAGAACTGAGCTAATTCTTTTCTCAAACACAAGACTGTTATGCCTCAACGGTTCACTGTTATGACTGGCAAGACAGGAGAAACCCACATACAAAGTGTTTATGTCCTGTCATGCTTGTTTAGCAGTCTGGGGACTTATGGATTTCCATAACGCATATTTGTGATGGTTAACCATGCATTTTAAACAAACTGACATGATGGCTTACCATAACATAATTACTGAAATTTTTACCACAAGATGTCACTACATGTCCGAGGGATGAAACGTGATGGAAAACCATAACGTTGGTTTCTTCTGGTGTTATGGCTGACCATAACAAAGGCAAAAACACCCAAGTACTTTTCTGTCGCGTAACTGATGCAAAACCTTGAGTACCTCGTACAGTTAACATCTGTTACAAAAAAGCAAGCATTGTAGACAATTTTGATCGTAACACTTTATTAAAAATAGAAAGTAAATATCTATTTTTCTTGGAAATAAAACAAGTCAAATGCATAGCAAATTTGCCTAATTTTGACCATAATTCTGCAGACATAACCAAAATAAGACTGTTAATACTGAGAATAATTAAGGGCTGGACCAAATAATAATTTTAAGTGTAGACAGGTCAGACTGAAAACTGCCAGTAAGTTAATTTGCCATTTTAGCGAGTTGGACTGAAAAATGGAAGAATTATGGCTGACCATCACAAATGGAAATCCATAAGTCCCCAGACTGTTTAGCGAGAACAAGTCCTTGGGTATGAACCATAACAGACACATTGCCTTGGTATATGTTGGATCTGTATGCACAATGTACATTTTTGCTGTTTGGGTTAGGCATGCAGATGCCACCACAGAGGTTCAGCAATACTGCAATCATCAACAGCCATCCTGATTATGATAACACTTTTTCCAGCTCAGGGAAAACTTGGTGTGGATTAATTTCTCTTCTACTAGATTGAAGAACTGATCAGACATACTGGCCGGCGCTGAACCCATGATCCCGTGCCTGAGAGGCAAATGCTCAATCTACTAGGCCAAGCACTCTGCTGCTTACATACCAGTTATCCAGCATCATTATATCCTTACATACTCCCTTACCTACAGTTCTATATTTGGAAGAAACCTTCCACAATTAATATTGGCTCAGAAATGCAGGAAGTTCCAAGCAGGAAGCTCAAGAAATGTAGATTCTTGATACATTATATCATAGCAAAAATTGGGACAGATAAGCCTGGGCAAGCAGTGTAAACCCTGAGCAGTCTGATTAGGGTCCACACTGTTTGCCATTCCAAGGCACTCTTCTGACAAATCACTGGGAGGAAAAACTAATAAAGTTTTAAGTTTTAGTGTGATAACAGTGATGATTAATGAATACAATCTCAGGGGAAGCAACTCTGCCATTTTCATTTTTGCCACCAGTGTCAATGGGGGTCAACTCTTAAACTAGAAAATTCACTCTTGTAGGAGCAAGTTCTTTCCTGTAAGTACCCATTTCTGCATGGTTTTTTTCCAAGGAAGCAAACAGGAACACAAAAGTTGCTCCCCTTTGTGAAAATTGGAAAAACATGACAGTGTACCCATACACCTTAAGATTTACCGGTAACTCTTTAAGCACCAAAAAGCAGACGACAAAATTTACGTCTGCAAAAATTGAAAAAATGCCTTGTCCAAGACATTTCATATTGACAATTCAAAGACTAGAGGGCAAACAGTGTAGATCTAGATGAGGCGGCTCATGATGAGCCGCCTCATCAGGATCTACGCTGTCTGCGAATTTTGCTAATTTCGTCACTGGGGCTTAAAGAGTTAAGGTGTTCTAATATTTAGGGTATAAATACAGAGATTTCCCGAAGATGGCATCAATAATAGGAGTGGTTTTCATTGTTCAGATTTTCTGATTTAAATTTAATCAAGCGACAACGTTCAATTTAAAAGCTTTGCACAGCAAGAACTTTGAAGTCAACCGACTTCCATCAAATGGAACAAGTACATCCAAACCGGATCACAATGTTTCAACATGTATAGTGAGTGTATGCTGTATGCCATTTTTTTTTTACCATTTTGTCTATGGGTGACTACTTTTTTGACTTCCCATAATGCTTTCCTGGAAGAAGAAGCAATTCAAAATTTGAGCTTTACCCTTAAAGGAAAGAATTTGCTCCTAGAGGTGCAAATTCTTTTCTTAAAGAGTATGCTTCTACAAGAACAAATTCTTTTGAGAAGGGAGACCAACCTGACAAAGACAGGGTTACTTCCCCTGAAAGTGAACACCTTTAACTCAGTACAATATTCTGAAAGAAATGCATAAGCAAACAGCATGGACCTTCTCAGGCTGCGCTCTGAGCAAAATCGATCTGCTATCGATGTTTTCAGACAATTTTACAAAACATCCCCAAACAATGAAATGGACTCAAATTTGCACAATGAAACAGTTCATCACCCCTCTCCATCTCTGATATGCAGCAGGGTTGTTCAAACTTCAGAGTAATACAGTTTTAGGTCCTTTTCAACAGTTTATCAGTCATATCAGGACAATGGAAGGGTGATCAGAAGGGCTCTGTGCACTGAAGTACAGACAGTTCGGACAGAAACTTGCCTTCAGCGAGACTCAAACCTATATATGACCTCATGATCCGAAGTCAGGAGTCATACCCACTTGGCCATGCAGAGACTTCTAGTGCAATCACAATACCCTATAATGTGCTAAAGTACTGGAAACCTAAAACAATAAATTTTCCATTTGTCTCAAATGGAAAATTCGTTATTTTCAGGTGTCCCAATATATACACATTATGGTACTTGGGTGCCCCAATGTTTAGGATAATTATGGTACAAACATACAAATAATTAACGTTTCATCCTTAATTTTCTATTTTCTGATCCTATCCAAGTGGACATCTATGCAGTTCATCAGTAGAAAATTTCAGCGAGTTCAAACTTAATCCAGGACATAATGATGGCTATTGATCCCCATGTTACAAGCAAGAAATATTACAGAGCTCTAGATAAGAGGGAGTATTTGATGATAATTAAGGATAATTTTTTTTATTTGTCATCGAAACCATATGTTGTGACCCCTCATCTGAACCGTCTCGACGAGACGGTTCAGATGATGGGTCACAAAATATGTTTTTATGCAGAATTAACAAAAATTATCCCTAATTATCACCAAATACTCCCTCTTATCTAGAACTCTGAATATATCGTAAACAAGCTCTCATTATTCTGATTAGATCAGACCCCACTAAAAAAATCAGAAGCGTAGACAGTTTTCAGCCTAAGCATCCGCAATGTCCTGTCAGCTTTTGCTCTTTTAGGCGGCAGTTATTGTTTGGTCAAGGCAGGAGTCTTAGAGTGACATGAAAGTTCCGATACTTAAATGACATTTACATGCAGTGCTTTTTTCTCATATAGAGATACCAGATTAAATCCGTAAATATCGGTGAATCAGATTTAATCATCGTAAGCCATTGATAGCAAGGGCCAGCGAGTACAATAGAGTACAAGCAGCATTAAACTAAGCGCTATATGTAGCAGCATTAAACTAAGAGCTATATAATCTATGACAACATTCTACAGCAAAAAGTTAGACATTTTTAGTCCCCCTTCCCCCTCAAAAGTGTTCATCTCAACCAGAAGATTTTAACTTTATCCAACATCGTACATTTTTGTTGAGACATTTGGGACAATAAGCCAAATCTTTGCTTCTTTCATGGTTCTCTCAACCTTTATTATTAAAATCCTAATCATTGGAACAGAAATTCAGTTGCAAACAATGTAGATCTAGATCAGACTGCTCTTAGGAGCAGTCTGATCAGGATCTGCACTGTTTGCAATGCAGCCAATTTTTTTATACAACATCCATTAGGAAAATGGGTGTGTCTAAAATCTAAGCTGGATAACTTCATAACAGAAATTAGTATCGTAAATGGGGAGGAGTCTAACTACATTCGGTTACCATGGTATTTCTACACTCTCAATTCCCAGAGAGCCAAAGCATGACTGGAATCAGAGATTGATATTCTCTGGCCATTCATAGCAATTCCAAGGCGAACAAAAGACGCTAGCAATTTCTATCAATCTCAATTTTATCGACATTTTCTAAGTCAATGGATGCTTGCTCCAAAAGATCCTCCAAGATCGTACTATAGAGTATAAGACATAGTGACCATATAATACAGCAGTTGTGGGGGTGAATTCTCGTTTTGTGGCTCACTATGCTCTTGATCATTTGCTGCCAAATTCTGCATGAGGGGCTGTTTAACTACTGTTTGTAATATACTATATTCAAGACCTTTTATATTTTATGGCGGACAAGACTCAGTTCCCTCCCTTGACCAGTATATTTAAGAATGCACCAATCATACCCCAGGACCCCTAGTAGGGACTTTAAATTGACTTTTCTCTCTGCCCCAAATCACTGTATTCTCATCAAATCCCTGTAAAAAGGCTCCATCCTTTGGGAACTATGCTTATTCTTGTCTTCTAATAATACTTCATGTGGTGATCTAAAGCCAATACATGTATTGGTGGATTTTGGGAAATTAAGGGCGGATAGGCGGTGCCCAGTTACTGCAGCCATGGATTCATTCACCTGAGGTGTGTGTGGGAACATCATTACGAGAATTGAAATACACACACATTTGTAAACTTTTTGTCACAGTGTCACAGCATAAAGTGAGGGTGAGGGGCTTGTTATAGACGATATTCTGCTAGTGAATACACTCAGCTGTTGCTCATGAATAATTAAGTGGAGGTAAAAGACAGCAAGCCTCCCTTGGTTCACACAGTAAAACTGATAAGTTAATGCTTTGTTTTTGCAACAGTAGTAGATGAAGAATGCTTGGAAGTTAATAATTTATGTTAAACAAGAATGATTATTTATGATGCAATGATGCAACTCATATAACGCATGGAGATTTATAAAGGAAATAACATTTTACTCAATGCTCCTCGGGATGAAGTTCTAGATGTAATATGTGGCCCCCATTGTTTTTAATTCTTATTTATTGTTACACATAAAGTTGTTCATTGCACCTAAAATGTAAAATGTGTCATCAGTTAAGCCCTCAGTTCTCTGACTGATATTTCATATCACCTTTCATTAAAAACTGATAAAAACGGATAAAAATTGAGTACTTGAAATTCAAAGACTATCATAATTCTATAATGAAGTTAGACTGAAACCATAACATTTAGCCTAACCAGTGTGCATGACTCTTTATCATTTATTATCGCCTTAACTATGATGAAAAGAAAAACAATTTTTTTTGCACAGTTTATTTCTTTTGCAAATGAGAGAAATCAATAATAAAATCAAAAAGAAAGGAAAACAGAAAAAATATAGTCAGACATTCCTGTATGGGTGGTTAATAACTGATTAATACAAGTAAAAGCAAATCAGTCTGATTTAATAAGCTATATTACCGAGTATTACTATTTTATTTTATATAATGTTTGATAACCCAGTTATCTACTGCTGTAATAATTGATTAATTGAAAAATTGGACATTAAATGCTCTATATGCCTAGCAGTGGAAAAATATTCAAACACAAATCCTCATGAAAAGGCTTCAACCTTCACGTTTGGCGATAATGTATGGGTCGAGGTGAGGCATATAACTAGAAAAATGGGGGAACATGTTAGTGAAAAATGACAACTCGCTCCAATTTTTTTTTCCTTTTCTGGTTTCCTGTCGAGCGATGGAATGTAAACAAAAGTGGGACAATGAATGTGGCTCCTCGCTTGTACGTTGTATTTTTACAATTTTCAGTGGTCTTGTACATTGTATTTTTACCAGTTTTCATTAAAGTTTGTTAAAGCCAATAGTACTTATGGTCAATTTAGTTGCCAACTAAAATGACCTGAATCATTTTTCGAACATTTTGTTTTTTTTTTGTTTTATTTGTTTAAAGGTGGCTAATCATGGTCATGTGCAGTCACGGAGACGTGTGCAGCGATGCCTCCTGATACAATATTTCATGCTGATAGAATAAAGGGACAATTAATGTCATGGTCTGTACCAGCAAATATGAAATACTCTGTCAAATCAGGTGTTGTTGTATTACCAGGTTGGCTGTATGGCAAATATTGCAGATCATGACAAGAGCAGTCCGGTATGGGTTAACACTGCTTCCTCTGGTATCCATCAGTGGTAATATTTGTTAATATTTATGACTTCTAATGCCTACCAGGTGAAGAAATTTAGGGTCCTTGAATGGTTAGCTGATACAATTTATTTCAATTATTATTTTCTTTTATTCAAACAGTTTAAAATATGTAATTCAAACTTGTTTTCGGATGTTTTTGTAAAACATAAGCAAATATGGCACAACAAGTTCTCTTGTTTTGACAAAATGAGTGTTACTCTTCAGCATAGTTGTCATAATGAGGTTGATTTTACATCCCCTTTGTCTTTAAATACTTGATTTTATTCACTGAAAATTCTACTATTTTCCCTGCAAATCCTAGCTCATTATTCATTTCTTACAAGATCCATGTATTGTATATTAACCATAGTAGTTAAATTACATCTTCAGCCTTTATCAGTTTTGCAATCATACTTATTAAAAAGCTTTCATTGCCTCATTAAAAGCCAATAATTAATAAGAGGGTGTTGAGTTCCATGTTAACTCTATGGGCTTATCAGCTGTGTTTACATTTTATTACCTCCAGCGAGCCATGTGCTCTGTAAATGATACACAGCTGTGCTATTAATAGTAACTCAGAATATCCTCTATTGGAGATGGGGTGTTTATTGGAAGAAATATGAAAGACGTTGCAATAATGTGATGGACTGCTAGTGTAGATGCAGTTTCTCATCAACTACATCCTCATCTGAGTCGTGACACAAGCAAACCAACAAAGTGGTGGTGCGCCCAGGGCAGACTCAGATCAGCCTGGGCATCTGGCCAGTCTGATCAGAGTCTTCACTGTCCGCATGGAGATAGCTAATAGACCCTTAACTACCCTTTTAGTGCTTAGGGAAGAGTCTGATCAGACTGGGCAGCTGCCCAGGCCGACCTGAATTTGTGCTGGGCGCACAACCACTTTGTTGGTTTTCTGGTGTCGCAGCTCATCTCTTTTCCAAGTTCTGGCAATATCATCTCAGGAAATTATGAGGAAATTGGGACTTAATATGCATCATGATGCTCAGGAAATTAGGACTTTACTTGAATCATAACACTTCTCTGTTTTCCAAATTAGGGTACAATTAAAACTGTTTCTTCATGAGCACATTAAAGAACAATAATAAGACAATAACAAGACAATAAGTTTATGTACTGGAACAACTTAAGGTGAATGAGGACACTCTCAAAGAAGCAACTCAACCATCTTTATTTATTTACCCTACCCTTCTACGTGGAGATCAACGCTTAGAAGGAAAAAATTACTCCTCTATGACAGAAGGACAACAACTAAGCAGTCTATCCTATCAGCTAACAATCTTGTAGCTCTTCAAGAATTTAGAATCACCGACTCTGAATCAATTTCCTTCAAACTGTGAATTATCAGATAATTAGTCTCTGGAAATACAAAGAACTATAAATTAAAAGTGAATGTCTTCATTAAGGAGCACTAAATTAACTCTTTAAGCACCAAAAAGCAGACGACAAAATTTACGTCTGCAAAAATTCAAAAATTGCCTTGTCCAAGACATTTGATATTGAGAATTCAAAGACTAGAGGGCAAACAGTGTAGATCTAGATGAGGCAGCTCATCATGAGACGCCTCATCAAGATCTATGCTGTTTGCAAATTCCGCTATTTTCATCACTGGTGCTTAAAGTCACGTGCTTAAAGTGTTAATGTTACATGGCAACATAACTGTTCTCCAGACAAGAAAGGGTAACAGGGATATATAATTTAGGAAAAATTATCCATATTCACGCATTAAAACATATATTGCAACCCTTCATCAGAACCGTCTCACCAAACGGTTCTAATGAGGGGTTACAACATATGTTTTCATAGAGAAATAAGAAAATTATCTCAGAATTATCCTCAAAATCTGACTAAACTAGAAATGTGTCCATATGACACTGATGCCCTCGCCTAGTGCCTTGAGTAAGATGGCACCTTGATTAAGTTACTGGCACTTGTAGGATAACTTGGTTCATATAGGCAGACTTGTACAATATAAATGGCAAATCAAGATACACGAAATATCAAAACGACCTATGCAGGACTAAGTTATAGGCCGGACACAAAAATGTTTTCACTATAGCCTATATACATAAAGTTTACATGCGCAGTGTGACCTTGACCTTCAAGCTAAGAGTTTGTCATGATGATCATTTAAGCAATATAGTTTTGAATCCCACCATGCAGGATAAAGTTATGGACAGGACATAAACATGTTTCACTGAAGCCAATGCATAAAGTTTAAGTGCAGACTGTGACCTTGACCTTTGAGCTAACAATATGATTCTTGCATGTGACACATCAACTGGTCATAATAATTATTTATGCCAGATAATTTTGAAATCCCATCATGCAGGACAAAATTTTACAACAGCCTATGCACAAAGCTTAAGTGCTGACTGAGACCTTGACCTTCAAGCTAGCAGCGAGATTTTTGCACATGACACATTGTCTTGTCATGACAATTATTCATGCCAAATAATTTTGTGATCCCACCATGCAGGACAGTTATGGACCAGACACAACATATTTCATTACAGCCTATGCACTAAGTTAAAGTGCGGACTGTGACCTTGACCTTTCAGACAGTGACATGGTTCTTGCATGCGACACATCGTCTTGTCATGATGATCATTTAGGCAAAATAATTTTTAAATCCCACCATGCAGTCCAAAGTTATGGGTCGGACATGAACCTATTTCATTATAGCCTATGTACAAAGTTTAAGAGCAGACTGTGACCTTGACCTCTGAGATAGTCACATGGTTCTTGCACGCGACACACCATCTTGTCATGATGATCATTTGTGCCAAATAATTTTTAAATCCCACCCCATGCAGTCTAAAGTTATGGGTCGGACACGAACATATTTCATTATAGCCTATGTACGAAGTTTAAGTGCGGACTGTGACCTTGACCGTCGAGATAGCGACATAGTTCTTGCACGCGACACATCGTCTTGTCATAATGATCTTTTTTGCCAAATAATTTTTGAATCTCACCATGCAATCCAAAGTTATGGATCGGACATGATTTCGGTAACACACATACACACATACATACACACATACATACATAAGCACACATGGACAGGGTAAAATCTATATGCCCTTCTGCTATTTCATGGCGGGGGCATAAAAAGTAAGAAAGCAAGAGCTGTCATTCCTGTATGTGACACATCGTCATGAATACATATCTGTGAAGTATCAGGAAACTATTTCAAAAAGGGTATTGAAGTTACAGAGCAGACATGAATCTGCAAAAAAAGACATCAAAGGGGAGATAACTAAAGAAGTATGATAGCAAGAGTTACCGTTCTTCTAAGTGACACATCGTCACAACCTGTTCTACATATCTGTGAAGTTTTATGAAAATATTCCGAAGGGTTATTAATAATTATTCTGATTTGTTTAAATTAATGAAACTTTTGTTTGTTTATATATGTGATGTGCTTCTATTATAAATGTATTTCTAGTCTTACAGATTTTGCATACTTGTATAATACTTGCATGCACTGTGATATATTTTTGTTTTAAATTCTCCTTGGTTTTATCTGTCTTGTCGTTATACATTTGTTTGTCAAAATAAATGCCCTACAGGGCTTATGTTGTATGTTAACCATATTCGACAATAAAGAAATCTTTCTGTTCTGTTTTGTTCTGTTCTGGGTATCCAAATTATAGAGTGCACAAGAAAATGTTTAACAGATGGACGGACTGACTGACCAACACCAGGCTAATCGCTACAGCCCCTAACCTTTCAGCATGGATAACAAGAGCTTCGCAAGCGGCGCATAATATGCCCGTTTCAGTGTCATGAAGGAGTTACAGAATGAACAAGATTATTTATAGAAGGATGGACAGGCAGACAAAACAGGGGAAACAACTCTGTAATTAATGACCGCAATGTTATCAAAACAACACATCAATTACTATCAGTACACCAAAAATCAAGTTCCAGGGTGAAGCAGCTCAGAAGTTGTGAAACGCCAAAGTCAAAAGGGAGATAATTCATAAACTCTTAGTTTCCCTTGACAATAAACACATCACCATAAGGTTTTGTTAGAATATTTCCAACGGTTAAGGAGATACAGAGTAAAACAGAAATTGATGCAAGGGCAGATAATTCAGGAAGTAAGCCAGAGTTGTGGTTCAGGCGCATGATACATTACCCCATTATTATACACATTCCTACAAAGTTTCATTGAAATATTTCAAAGGGTTAAGGAGTTATGGGGGAATGGGTTCGGGTTAGCCTAAAAAAACTAATCAAAGGGAGGTTTCTCCAAAATTAAGTAAGGGGGAACAACCATTCTTATATGTGACACACCGTCTTGTGATCATGCACATTGCTATAAAGTTTCATTAAGATATACCAAATGGTTACTTAGATATTGAATGCACAAGATTAGTATACACAAAAATACCCTAAAAATCTAATCAAAGAGATGCAACTCCAAAAGGAAGAAGGGGAGAGCAACCATTGTTATATGCGACACATCATCAGACCCTCATACACATTGCTATGAAGTTTCATCATGATATCCCATATGGTTATCTAGTTATGGCGCGCACAAGACTAGTAGGGTAAAAAATAATCAAAGGGGCATAACTTTGAAACTAAGAAAGGGGGAGCAACCATTACTATACGCGACACTTTGCCCCATCCTCATATATATGCCTACAAAATTTCATGAAGATATCTCAAACGGTTTCTGAGATATGGCGCGCACAAGAATGTTGACGGACAGACAGACGGACGGACAGCGCCACGCCATAATACGTCCGTTTTTTCAAAACGGGCGTATAAAAGTGGCTGAAAAAACATGAAGCTGTATCCATTTATAATGTGTCTGAGCAAGTATATTGATTATTATACCATACAGCATCACAGATGTTGTAACCACTCTCATTTTAGTTTTTATTGTACTTTCACAATATTTATTATTATATAATCTATAATCTCATTTCATCTGTCCAGAGGTTGATCACTAGGCAAAAATTACTTCATGTCTCATGCTTTGTGATGCTGCATGGTTGTTGTAAAAATGTCTAAATGATGCATAGTCGACATTTGACGCTGTTTACTAAAATGACAGACCTTTCAACTAAAAGTATCTTTATTATATAATAAAACAATTGTTGACTTTTGTTTCAGTGAACATGAAGTTATTGAACAGTAAACAATTCATAATGACCTCTGCTTCCCTTTGGTCAATATGAAGTTTACTGTTAAATGACATAATGTCCACCTCAACAAAAGTCAATAATTGTATGCTGTTCTTTGTAACTTTTCCGCATTGCAATGGGGATCCACAGGGATTTCGCCAAGGACTGAATGACTGGTGGTCCACAGTACCAACTTATCCACAATTTAAGTGGTCCTCCCGATGTATCAGCTATTCTTTGTTATTGTGTGTTTTCATTTAATTTCAAAATCAGTTGGTCTGCAGGACCAGCTGCCAAAGACATCAACTGGTCATGCCCAAAAATCACTGGTCCAGGACCAACGGACTTATGGTTAAGAGCGCGTTTACACGAGCAAAGTTTCTATGTTACAGAAACTTTAACAAAGAAAGTATGACAAACATTTTGTGTTTACATGGAGCAAATTATTTGTTAAAGAAAATGTGCCATAGAATCTTTGTCACATAAACTTTGGCAATGAAATATTTGCTGCAGTGTTCACACGACCAAATATTATTCGTCAAAGTTAGGGCGCGTTTACACGACCAAAGTTTCTATGACAAAGTAGGTTTGTCACAGAAAAATTTGCTCATGTAAATGCCAAAATATGACAATGTTTCTTTGACAAATATATATGTTAAAGTTACTTCGATAAATTAAATTTGTCCGTGTAAACGGAGAACTTTGCTAAAGATTATGTAACAAAGAACATTGCTACAAGCGTGGAAAATGTGACAAAGATTTTGTTTCATCGCTGCAGGTAACTTTGACGAATAATATTTGGTCGTGTGAACACTGCAGCAAATATTTCATTGCCAAAGTTTATGTGACAAAGATTCTATGGCACATTTTCTTTAACAAATAATTTGCTCCGTGTAAACGCAAAATGTTTGTCATACTTTCTTTGTTAAAGTTTCTGTGACATAGAAACTTTGCTCGTGTAAACGCGCCCTTACATGCAGCGATGAAACAAAATCTTTGTCACATTTTCCACGCTTGTAGCAATGTTCTTTGTTACATAATCTTTAGCAAAGTTCTCCGTTTACACAGACAAATTTAATTTATCAAAGTAACTTTATCATATATTTTTGTCAAAGAAACATTGTCATATTTTGGCATTTACACGAGCAAATTTTTCTGTGACAAACCTACTTTGTCATAGAAACTTTGGTCGTGTAAACGCGCCCTAATAAAACCCCTGGATCCAGTGACTTGTTGAACCAGATATGTCTTATGATAATTTAACTTTTCAGTGAGGAAATGCCATACAAGAATCCTGGGGAATGCTATGTCCCTCCTGTTGAGCATGAAAAAGAGGTGCCTATACTACCTACTAGAAAACTTAACGGAAGTTTACACCTACGCCAAAAAAGCAATACCTATGTCTCACTTCTGCTAGTTGCAGGCGAGACAAACCATTTCAACAGATAATGAGCCGGGACATGACAAAATCAACAAAGTGGGTGTGCGCCCAGCAAAAACTCAGATCAGCCTGGGCATCCACCCAGTCTAAACAGAGGCTTTGCTGTCGGCACGGAGCTAGCTTAGACGCTTAGCTACCTTTAAAGCACATAGTGGTGATTTTGAGTCTTTGCTGGGCACACAGCCACTTTGCTGGTTTTGTCGTGTAGCAGCTCAAATAGTGACATTATGGATGATCCTGATCTATGTCAAATAAGACATTAGTGCAAATAGGCCCCAAAATGTCAAACGTAAATATTGACATTTAGTCTGTATCCACTATAGTTCCATCACAATGTTTCTATTCCAGTGCCAGTGAGCACGAACATGCTCTAAAACAAAATCAAAATTGAGCCACAACATGAGATAACCAACAAGGTGGATGTATGCTCAGCGCAGACACAGATCAGCCTAGGCATCCACCAAGTCTAATCAGACTCTTTGCTAAGCGCTAAACGGTTAGCTTATGGTCTCAGCCACCTTTATGTGGACAATGAAGACTCTGATCAGACTGGGCGGATGCCCAGACTGATCTGAGTCTGTGCTGGGCACATAACCACTTTGTTGGTTTTGTCGTGTTGCGGCCCAAACATTGACATTTAGTCTGTATCAACTAAGATGTATCTATTCCAGTCTCAGTGAGCACGAACATGCTCTAAAATGGAATCAAATAATGACACCAGCAGACAAGAGCAATATATAATGATATCTGGGTAAAACAGTGAATGGTGCCTCATAATATCTGTTAACAACACAGCTGCAAATGTGGATATCTTCTTCCTTGCACACCATGACTGTTGCCTTTACACAGTTTTTCTACATATGGAATTTACCTTTAAATATGGAACTTTATCATTAACTCTTTAAGCCCCAGTGACAAAATTTGCAAACAGCTTAGATCCTGATGAGGCGGCTCATTATGAGCCGCCTCATCAGGATCTACGCTGTTTGCCCTCTGGATTTTGAATTCTTAATATGAAATGTCTTGGACATTTTTTGGGGCATTTTTTGACTTTTGCAGACATAAATTTTGTCGTTTGCTTTTTGGTGCTTAAAGAGTTAAACAGTTCCAGTCACTATTGCAGCCAGAACCCCCATTTCAGGAACTTACTCATGCCTTAGTGATTCCAATATTCCATATTTAAAGGTAAATTCCATTTTAACAAAATCCTTAATTGTTGCTTGTCACCCTCAGGGATGTGAACAGAGAAGACTCTGATCAGACTGCACATTCGTGCAGTCTGATCTGAGGCTTCCCTGTTAATACAAGCTGTAAGGCATTTTTTATCATGACCTGATCCCCCACTTCTCCTGTCTTTCGAATGAGACTTTAAACCAAGGTCCCATCTCCGTATGACCTAACTGTGTTGGTGGGACATTAAACCCGAGTTCACTCACTACCATGGCTTGCTTACCTGAGATTTTGTTAATGTTTTCCTCATGCTTTAGTGTATCCTATGTTTTAGTATATCCTATGTTTTAGTGTACCTCCTATGATTTAGTACCCTATGTTTTACTTCTTTATATATAATCAGTATATATTCTATATTTAGTATATCCAATGTAATGTTTTAGACTTATCCTCTCAATCCAGCAATTTAGCTCACGAGAAAATCTGATAAATACGATCATAGCCTAACAAACAACCTGAAATAGTTAAGTCTCCGCAACAGGGCTTCCTTAATCAATAGCCGACACGAGCTCGATGAATTTTCTCAACAACCAGAGATAATCCATTTATGCATGAAAAATTGAATTTTACATAAATTATTGACATACCGCAATCAAACCATAGCATCATGTCGTTTCATTAATAGCCAACATTCCAGTAAACATTGTGTACCGCGTTTAGCCCAAAATATTCGAAAAGATGGATCACTAGAAATTTTACATCCTTTTCAATCACATCAGGATGATGGGAGGTGATGATGAAAGTCTGTGTGCAATGGAATTAAAATCTTAAAGAGTTTCTTCAAGAGCAGAGAATACATTCAGAAGAAGGAACATGGGCCAGACTATGTAGTTTTGGCTAATAAAGCCTCATCAGTGACCCTGACATTATCTGGTGACGAAACCAGACAAAAGCATACTGTAATTTCTTTATGTTCACTAAGATTTCCGCCTCCAGCAGGAATCGAAACTGGAACCACTATATCAGCAGGCCAGCTCTTAAACCACTGAGCCACTGTGGCTCCCTAAATATTCAGGACAGGAGCAGTCTGATCAGGGTCTACATTGTTTGCCACTCGGCCATGACAATTTTGTTGCCCTGGGGTAAAAAATTATTTTAAGTTTTCAAAGTTTTATGGCAATAAAGGCGTCCCGATATTTAGGATAATTACGGTAATTAGTTGATGCCTCCATTAAGCCCTTGGCATTTGTAACAGATAAACAGCTTGCTACATAAAATAATTACAAAATTCCCCAGCATCATGTAAAGTTACCAGTAAAACAGCCCCCATTGAAAGAAAAACCTGTCTTTTACAGTATATTTCAAATGTGCATGCTTTAGCATGCCAGAGCATGTTGACATGCCAAGTTTCCTTTTTGGAATCAAAAAATTCAAATTAGAAGTCAATGTGAATGGCCTGACCAGAATAAGCATTTACCTAAGATGATCTGCATGTGTCCAACGGCAACTTGCGTAACATCGTAATTTTTTTCCCCTCAATATGGCTTAAAATACAATTCCACATTGGATCTCTTAATGTCACCTGAATTAATGACATTAACTCCAGTAGTAATGGCAAATGAATTAATCTTGTGAACTGCCATTGTTTCCTTAACCATTGGGAAACCTACACCAATTGCTGTAAATGTCCCAAAACTTTACCAGTATTTGAGTTACCGTAATGACCCTAAATATTCGGAAAAACAGGTCTGAGCAAACAATGCAGACCCAGATCAAACTGCTCCTGTTGGAGCAGTTTGATCAGAGTCTACATTGGTTTGCCATTCACTTTGCATTATTAGGTTGCATTCATGTGTGTAAAATCTACTGTCTAAGAATTTTCGAACAATAATTGTTTGACTTTTGGGTGTCCGAAATTTTAGGGTAATTACGGTAGCTTAGAGACTCCACATTGTGTTAAAACACTTCTGGAGGAATGGCAGACCCTGAACAGACTGCTCCCTTTGTCAAATCTGTGTCTACACTATTTGCTCAGGCACTTCTGTCTAAATATGTAATTCTGATGCACTTACATATGTAACGCGACGTCTGATTGGATAGTGTCAGAAATCGACAGTATATCCTGGGATATACTGTTGGAAGCCCGACGTCATTATACGTAATGTCGCTTCTTATTGGCTGATCTCTGGTTTTACGTCGCTGAAAGTGTTTGCTGTGGGTGCCAAGTATCACACTTAATATAAAGGTGAAAATGTGAAAAGTGCATTAGAATGGGGATAACTGTATTGAAATTTGTCATTTGGGGAGGTAAATCGTCGGTTTTATGGTCGCAATTTGCATTTTACGGCTCCGCTGACGCGTAGCCGTAAAACAAAATTTCCGACAATAAAACCGACGATTTACCGCTGGCGCGTAGCCGTAAAACGAAATTTCCGACAATAAAACCGACGATTTACCTCCCAAAATGACAATTTTGAGTACAGTTATCCCCTAAATATGGTACTTCTGCAGAAACAAGGAATTAATTACTGAGTACAAGTATGGAGACAATGTTTGTGAGTTCTGTTTGCTTCCCTTGATGAAGATAAAGGAAAGAATTTACTCCAAAAATGGGCACTGAATTAACAACCAGAATGGGCAATGAAAATGTAAATGGTGTTCCATTGCACACAGCCTTTCATTACCCCCCTCCCATCATCCTGATGAAAAACTGTTGAAAGGCCATAAAATGGCATGTCCTCCATCAATCCATCTATGCCATGACAGACAAGTGCATTGGACCGGACAAGCCAAATGGGCCTGACAGTCAAAATGGGCACTGACATTCAAAACGGATACATGAAAACAAAATGGGTAATGGGGACTGACAGTCAAAATGGGCACTGACATTCAACATGGACACATGAAAACAAAATGGGTAATGTGGACAAGCAAAATGGGCAATGAAAGTCAACTGCCTTTAAGGAAATGAGAATATTAAAATAAATGGGCCTTTTCATGGAAAATGGACACTCAGACAAGCAAACTCAGCACTGACAAGCAATGCTGGTCTTGAGGAGAAGCAAAAAGAGTCTTTAGAAGCCAAATGGGTCTTGACAGGTCAACTGGGCAATGACAAGCAAAACAGGCTTTGGCATGCTGAATAGGGCTTAAATTGACAAAGCAAAATGGGCATTGCCAAGCAAAATGGATACTGACAAGAAAAACAGGCCTTCCAGACAGCTGAAATGCACACTGACAAGTCAAATGGTCACTGATAAGCCAACTGGGCACTGAAAAGTAAAAGTTGGCAGGTTAAATGGTTCTTGACATGCCAAATTGGTCTTGCTTCAGTGTCTGCATAATGTCAGCTGGCAGGCATTTGATTCTGTGCTTATTAGACAATGAATTAAGCATGCAAACAGAAGGTGATAGAGAAATTAATCCCAAGGTGACACTTTTCCCTGATATTCAGTGAGCTGTATTTTAATCGACTTCTAATTTCAGTTACAAAACCATAAAGTCAGTGCTATAACTAATGGCAGTGTTTTAATTTGTGTTTTGATATGACTCGATGCAATAATTTGTAATAGCACAGCTGAGCTGGTCTGTTTCATGAGAAATAAAGGAAGAATCAACATGATTTCTTCTTCTAGTTCTATCTTTTATAATCTGCTCGCAAAAAGAAAGGGATATAATAACATTTAACATAGGAGAGTTACAAATGGCAAGCATAAATAATGCCATTGTGTTAGCCCTTAAAGCGCCAAAAATTAAAATTGCTGAATTGGCAAACAGTGTAGATCCAGATGAGGTGGCTCATAATGAGCCACCTCATCTGAATCTACACTGTTTGCCCTCTAGTGTTCGAATTCTCAATATGATACTGCTTGGATGAGACATTTTTTGAAATTCTGCAGACGTAAATTTTGTTGTCTGCTTTTTGGCGCATTAAGGGTTAGGAATGGTCTCACCAACTGTGACATTTGCATGGGCTCTACACCTTACATTAATAGCAATAAAGCCTATTAAAGACGGCATTCCCAGTTTGGAACATTAGAAAGGATTTGAATATTTACAGAACTGGACAGTCCAAAGGATTTTTTCCCCGGTGCCAAATTGCAGTCTAGACCCCGTAGTCCCTTATGTGCTGCTATTGGTCATGTGACCAGCAGTGACTGTTCCTGTTTTAGATGAAAATTACCACTTGAATACTGTTCTACCAATAGACAATATTATTCGAACCTACGTAGCCATTATCATTGAATATTGTTTTCACTTTTGTGCCAAAACATTCCCTACTTTTTGTGAGTAGTATATATATATTTTGACATTGCATTGACCTTACATGAATGTGTTTATTGCTCCACCTTTCAAATTTGTCCCAGTATATTTTTCAAGGAAACCTTTGTCACAAAAACACACATGCATTTACTTGTCCTAGGTTTTAATCTAATTTGACTGGTCAATACATATTTTGATTGACAGGTGGCGACAGATCAATCAAGAGTTAAAGTGCCAAAAATGAAAGCAACTAAATTTGCAAAAGGGGTAGATCAAGATGAGGCTGCTCATAATGACCTGGCTCATAGCAACATTACAAGCCGTCAAGTCTTTGGGCTCTTTCAATATAATACAGCTTCAACAAAACATTTTTTTTTTAAATTTTGAGGATGTTGTTGTTATTGTTGCATCCACGGTAAACAGCTATGGTCATGCCAGGACGGTCAGTTAACCTAACCACACTATTCCTGGGCAGGCTTAGACCTCCTGAGCGGTTAACCAGTACTAAGTGCACGTAACTGACAACTGCCCTTCTTGAATCAGCGGAAGGATGTAAACATTGTCTATTGCCATTATGCTACTTTAAAGTTAAAATTTGTCATTCAGAATCATTCTTTCAGACTTATAAGAAAAGCGTACCTGTGATTTAATCAGAATTCTCCTCATTCTTGAGAAATAAAACTTTGCCAGACACAAAATAATCTAATATGCAACATACTGATACTTAACTTAGACAACAGACTCTATCAATGAGCCTTTTAGAATCAATAAATTCCCTAGTATGTTTTATATTGCGCAAAATGAGCCATCCTAGCTCTTATTGTGTACACAAAGAGGGACGACTCTGATCAGACTGCACGTATGTGCAGTCTGATCAGAGTCGTACCTGTTTGTACGAACAACCCATAGACGCAGAAAACAGCATAAAGTCTGAGCAGGCTGTGAATACTGTTTTCTTCACTAATGCCATAAGGGACTTATTCTTGTAACATATGGTGGGGATATTTGTTGAACTTACGGCTATGCATTATTAACTAGACAGAAATCCCATAGTTTATGAACGGGATCTTTCAGACAGTTCTGGACGACCAAATATTTTCAGGAGTCTGATGACCAGTGACCAGGGCTAAAAGAATCCACCCCTCCACTTGCCAAGATGAGTCCCTCATGCTGACGGATGAGTAAAACTTCTGAATGTTGTCAACTCATCACAGTACTTGATACAAATTGGTAATGTTGCATAAGTGACAGTGTTAGAAATTTTTAAGCCCTGCAGACCATTTGCACCCAATTGTTCAAAGCATCATTAGTTTAACAGAGTCATCAATCAAAAATTCATTAAGTTTCTAGCACGCATAATCAAAACGTTTGTGTACTAATGTTTGATGGTGTGTTTTTTTTTTGCTGCTGTTGTTGTTGTTGCTTTTGGCAAAAAATAGCAATGTTTTTTATTTTATTTTTTCGCATACAATATCTTTGAAAATTCTAGGGACGTCAATGGTTTTGCACAACTGGGTCCAAATCAAGGTTTGTCATAGTTTTGTGGAACATCTACCTACGGACCAAAACCAGGGCTTGTCCAAAATCAAGGGCTTCGCAAGCGACGCATAATACGCCCGTTTAAATGTCATAAAGGAGTTACAGAATGAACAAGACTGTTTACAAAAGGATAGACAGATAGACAAACAGGGGCAACCACTCTATATAATAAATGAATGCAACATTATATAAATATTCACCATATCAAATTCTATTGGTATACCAAAATGTCAGTCATACAAGGGAGATAAACTAAATATACAAGATATACCATTCTTGGTTCTACTACATTCCCCTGAATCACCATTAAGTTGTGTTAAATATTTTAAACTGTTGAGGTCTTACAGAGTAAACAGGATATTTATGCAAGGGCAGGTAATTCAGTAAGTATGCAAGAGTTGTGGTTCTTGCTCAGGATACATTGCCTTATTATTATACATATTCCTACAAAGTTTCATTCTAATATTTCCAAAGGTTAAGGAGATATGGAGTGAATGAAAAATGCCTTAAAATTTTTACTAATCAAAGGGAGGTTACTTCAAAATTAAGAAAGGGGAAGCAACCATTCTTATATGTGACACACTGTCTTGTGATCATGCACATTGTTATAAAGTTTCATGATCATGATATTCCAAACGGTTACCAAGTTAAGGTATGCACAAGGTAAGTATATACCAAAATAGTCTACAAGAACTAATGAAAGGGATGTAACTCTAAAACGAAGGGAGAGCAGCCATTGTTGTACGTGACACATTGTTAGGACTTTATACACATTGCTATGAAGTTTTATGAAGATATCCCAAAAGGTTATCTAGTTATGGTGCGCTCAAGACTTGCAGGGAAAAAATTAATCAAAGGGGCATAACTTGGAAACTAAGGAAGGGGGAGCAACCATTTTAGTATGCGACATGATCCCCCAACCTAATACATATTCCTACCAAATATCATGAAGATATCCCAAATGGTTACTGAGTTATGGCGCGCGCAAGAATGTTTATGGATGGTCAGACGGACAGACGGACGGACAGGGCCACGACATAATACGTCCGTTTTTTCAAAACGGGCGTATAACAAGGTGAGAGAGACCATAACAGAAGCAGTGAGGTGTCAAAATATTTAGGTAACATTTCAGGCTTGCACAAAATGGCTTAATGGGTTGTTATTTTTACATAGTTTAGTCTAATAGTATATAAATCGCAGCTCTGGGTGTCATCAATCCCCACGCTGTTATGTAACCATAATCCAAATATATCCCATTATAATACTGTCTCCGTGACCATATGAGCCGTGACGCAACAAATCAACAAAGTGGCATGTGCCCCCAACGAAGACGCAGATCAGCCTGGGCATCCACCAAGTCTGATCAGAGTCTTCACTAAGTACTTAAAGGCTAGCTAAGGTTCTAAGCTAGATCCATGCAGACAGCGAAGATTCAAATCAAATTGGGCATGTGCCCAGGCTGATCTGAGTCTTCATTTGGCGCACATGCCACTTTGTTGGTTTTGTCGTGTCACGGCTCATATATACTCAAACACCTTCACTGTTACTATAGCAACTTCTCTTTTGAATTCCCCTCTTCATTTGAATGAATCATAATGTTTTTAATATAATTGTAGCTGAATGACAAATGCAAACTCTGATTTACCAGCAAACCTAATTTAGACCAGGGTTTACAATGCTTGCTCCGAGTTTAACTTTTGTCCATATCATTAGAAATTTTACCGCATACAAGAACAAAAAACAACCAACAGCAGAAATACCCTTTCAATTAAAAGTATACAAAAAGTTTAAACTTGATCACAAAGTAGCCATGTTCCTCCTTAATATCTGTATACAGTGCTGGACACTCCCAAGATTAATGTGGTGGCCCAAAAGTTTAGCAGGCCAAATTTTCAGTGGCCCCAATTATCCACTAGCTAAATGCCCAATGCATTTATTATTGCCAGACAGAAAAGTTTGGGCCACTAAAGTTCATAATTTGAAGATTTTTGGTGGCCCCAGACAAAATTTAGGGGCATTTTGCCACCGGGCCACTGGTCGTTTCCAGCACTGTGTATAATACAGTCCTGGGAGGAAAGAATGCATTTTCCAAAGTAACTTAACTTTCAACACTTTCACTGGCTAGTTACCTCCCTTTAAAAAGTTTTGACTTTCCTTTACTATACAGCTTGTTGTATATGAATACCTTCTAAGCTTTTCTGTCATTTTTACGATGGTATGACTTCCTGTTTGCTTTCCAGTGGCCTTTCAAACTGAAGACTTTTAATATAGCTGAGCAAATTTTTTTCATTTTTGGAGCTTGTCCCCATTGAGAAGGTGGGCAAAAATGAAAATGGCACTTAACCCATTCCATGCGGGATACCCCTTAAGGGGTTTTTGGGCAAACAGTTTGGTCTGAGATCTGATCTGAGATCCAAGCTGTTTGCTGCCTAGACATCATTTCTACAAGAGTTAGTTAGACCAATATTGTCAAAATATTCTTGATTTTTGATGCAGACGACAATTTCAGCAGACGACAAAAAATACCCAGAAAGCAATGGGTTAAAGTGAAGTCTAACAAGTTAGCAATGAGTTAAAGTGAAGTCTAACAAGTTTAGCTTTTGAAAAAGGTTGAGAGGTTATCCCTTAGCAATGATTCTACAGGAAGCAAGTGGTCAAGTAGAAAATTTGTAGCAATACGAGTTAGTTTTATTGTATTCTCGGACTTTGTTAAAGCTATTGATAAGTGGCGAGTTTGACAGATTTTTCTTTATTTTTATATACAAGTCCACATGTCTATATATAGTGACTATATTTAAGGTGGTGGTTGTATAGCCTCGGGCAATGGTGCTGGGTAAGTTTCAGTGCCTGGATGTCGTACTAATTTGGATAAAAGTGGGCAAGGGCTTACTGTGCTTGCAGTAATCTTATAATGATGTACAAGGTCACACGTGACCTTGTTGCCATTCCTGCATCTGAGTACCTTGTTCAGAACACTAGACAAACAAAACATATTCATCCACTTTCATATCGGCAAATCCCACCCTTTAAAGACTACCACAGGTTCACATTTTTCCCTAGGACTATCATCCATTGGAATGCCCTCTCACCCCACATACCAGTCCTTTCCACCTTGGCGCAGCTCAGCGGCGCTGGCTGCCAGGTGATTCTTGTCTCTCCCTAAACACCAATTTCTGTTTTTATTATCTTTTAACTATACTAATACTCTTTATCGCACTGTACAAACTCATTGCACACACTTTCCTATACTTTTGTTTCAGCTAACCCCCTTCAGCACTTGGTTCGCCAGAGCCCGTCTGACATCCAGCTAGGGGTTTAAGACGTAAAGGAAGATAGATAGATACTTGTCTTTGAACTTGAAGCCCTCTAGCATAAAGTAACTAGTCTAAACGAAATGGCGCACATTCGAGTACAACTTATTATTGAGTAACAACGCTTGGTAGCTGAACTGAACCCTCGGGTGATTGCTTGTTTAGGGTCAGATAAAGTATTCAAGATACGCTATACAGATCATGCATTAGCGATGCTGGTGAGAACTCTGCAGCAGGGTGCGCCAAATGTAGAAGTACCGGGAAATAGTGGGACCTGTATTAAAGCAAAAGGAAACGGCGTACAATAATCAAGTACGAATTCCTAACTTAATATGGTTATCCCCGAGGGGAAAACCAATAAGACATCAAAATTAAGAATAAATTGTAAACCCATTCTAACTATACCTTCATTTTTGAAAATCTGAATTTCACAAGTGCCTTCATTCATATAGGGTATTGCAAGCTGACAGCCGTTAACGAATTACAAACTTCTTTTCACTAATCACAAACAGAGAGACATTTGAATATTATTCATTATACCAAAGATCATTCTGACTAAATACTTATCTTTTTAACCTTTCAAGATTTAGTCATGGTGTTTCTTTTCCTTCAAAATATCATGACCTTTTCTTCTGACCATTAAAATGTTAATATGCAGGTAGTCCAAAAAAATATAATTAATTTTTTAAAAAAGATTTAATATTTTCTAAACTATGACAGATAAGCAAATTACAGTGCAGACTCAAATCAGCCTGGACATGTTTAATTCACATAAAATACAATCACTTGTTTGGCTTGTCCCAAAGGTAGGCAAATATGGTGAAAATCCCCAAGACATGCAGACAAACCTTTCAGGAATATGAACATTTGAAGTCTTCCTGTGATGTTGAAAATAGAATCAAAGCCACCAAAAAGACCTGATAAGCTCTTTTGCTTGCCCAAATGATATATTCCAGCAAGTTTTGTGAAAACCCACCCACCAGCAGGTGGGCATTGCAGGTGGACATTTCATGAGACATCATGCAGACAAGTTATTTGTTTACTTCATTTAGTCATTTTTCTTTTTTGACAATTTTACATTCAAAGTCATATTGTGATATTGTGATGGAGAAGGTCGGGTCAAGGTCATCAAAACCTAATAGGCTCTTTGTCTTGTCTTCATTATACCTCCCATGCAAATTTTGCGAAAATCTGCTGGCTGATTCAAAAGTAAATTTAATGAAAATCTGCCATTGGTGCAAGAGTAAATTTAATGAAAATCTGCCAGTTGGTTCAAGAGTAAATTTAATAAAAATCTGCCAGTTGGTTCAATAGTAAATTAAAAGAAAATCTGCCAGTTGGTTCAAGAGAAAATTTAATGAAAATCTGCCGGCTGCTTCAAGAGTAAATTTAATGAAAATCGGCCAGTTGGTTCAAGCGCAAAATCGGCCAGTTGGTTCAAGAGTAAATTTAATGAAAATCTGCCAGTTGGTTCCAGAGTAAATTTAATGAAAATCTGCCAGTTGGTTCAAGAGTAAATTTAATGAAAATCTGCCATTTGTTTCCAGAGTAAATTTACTGAAAATCTGCCAGTTGGTTCAAGAGTAAATTTAATGAAAATTGGCCAGTTGGTTCAAGAGTAAATTTAATGAAAATCTGCCAGTTGGTTCAATAGTAAATTTAATGAAAATCTGCCAGTTGGTTCAAGAGTAAATTTAATGAAAATCTGCCAGTTGGTTCAATAGTAAATTTAATGAAAATCGGCCAGTTTGTTAAAGAGTAAATTTAATGAAAATCGGCCAGTTGGTTCAAGAGTGGTTCAATAGTAAATTTAATGAAAATCGGCCAGTTGGTTCAAGAGTAAATTTAATGAAAATCTGCCAGTTGGTTCAAGAGTAAATTCAATGAAAATCTGCCGGCTAGTTCAAGAGTAAATTTAATGAAAATCTGCCAGTTGGTTCAAGAGTAAATTTAAAGAAAATCTGCCAGTTGGTTCAAGAGTAAATTTAATGAAAATCTGCTCGTTGGTTCAAGAGTAAATTTAATGAAAATCTGCCAGATGGCAGATTTTAAATTTGCATGGGACATATAACTCAGTCGAGAGGTACGTGAGGTTATCAAGGTACTGTGGGTATAAGAAATTGTAATGCTGATGCCAACTATTAGGACACCAACAGGATCTGCACCAATACCAATATGCCCCACATTTCCCCCACCTACAGTTTTGGTGATGGTGTAGGGGAGGGGGTGGAGGTTGCTGTTATGATTACAGTAATTGGTCAAAGTGCCTCAACATTTAAGGAGGTATTGTAATGTGAGTATATATTGGGACACCTAAAAATAATGAATTTTCCATTTAAAATGGAAAATTTAATATTTTAGGTCTCCCAATACTTAAGCACATTAGGGGTAGTTATGGTAGCCTTACCTTTGATTTCCAAACTTTCCTCATACTTAAATTTCACAACTAACAAAACAACCAGGAAACTCCCAAATCACACTATCTTTCGTTACCACATATTTACAAACTCTTTATACTCTGAACACTTTACATGGTTTGAAACTGTATTTCTCAACCTGTGTCGGTTACACTATCAATAAATAAATGATGACCAACCATAATCCAATTATTAATACAAAAATTACATTATTTTTATGATACTTCCTTTATAGCCTTATAAGTAAGAAGCTTTCAGAGCTCGAGAAATGCAAAGTTTTGGAGACAACAACTACGTCATGTTTATATTTTTTTTTTCTCCATCTTAATCATTATCTCTTGTTGATGTAAGTGCTTGAGATCCATCAGGGGAAAACTTACCATACACCATCTTAACTAGCACATATTCAAATACTGCACTGTTTAAAAACTAAATACATTCTGACAGAAACAATGGTTCAGACCCTGATCTGAATGCTCTACTACCATAAAATTGTATATACCCTAACAATTCCTACAGACATGCTACAGCAAACAGTGCAGACCCAAATCAGACTGTTCCTTTGGACAGTCTGATATGGGTCTACACTGTTAAGTATGTTTTATAAAACATCAGAACAAATGAAACTATCCAAATTCAAAGCTGAAAATGCTCTTATAGCATAAAAATGGAGATTTTTAAATACTAAGGGTAAATATGATTATTCAATTAACATATGTTGTGAGATGACATATCAAAAGTAACTAACCAAGGCATTCTTGATTGATGGATTGACTGTTTTGGATTTAACGTCCCTTTGAGACAGTATTTCAGTCTATATCGGGCCGTCTCCCAGAGAGAGGGAGAAAGAAGAGAAATGATAGGCGAGACAACCCCCACCCGCACCCACTGCAAGCACAGTAGGCCTTTGCCCTACATTATGTTCTAAAGCAATAGGACAAACTGGCACTGGAAGTTATACACAGCACCATCACACCACCCAAACCCCACCCCCTCCTATATACAGCACCATCACACCCCCCTCCCCCCCCACCCCCAGCCCCCACCCCCGAATGCATTCTCATGAGGTCTCATGAAATATATTTCTGAAAAGAAACAGCAGCAACAAATCCAAATTTCTACAACTCAAACTTTGGCCTATTTCGAGCATTATTTCAGCTGCGTCACCCGAAAATGAACATGAGGTATAAGCAAACAGCGAAGGCTTAAAACAATCTTGACTGCGAATCCACGCAGTCTAGCTGTAGCCTTAAATTTGTATCTGTAGACTCTTTAGAGTCCATACAAGCTGCTTGCGAACAGCAAAGGCTCTAATCAGACTGTGCATATGGATAGGCTGATCTGAGACTCTGCTGGTCGCATAAGTATTAAGCACCATTTTTACCTGGCAAGTATCCCTATACATGGAAAAGGAGGACCCCAGTATCAATAAATATCCCCTTCAAGATTTGCTATGGCAGTAGGTAGTTTCAGCCACAAGATGATTATAGCTTACTAGGAATAAATCTTAAATTAGTTTCTTAATGAACTGTCACTCACCATATTCTCCATAATCAGCTTACAGTGCACTTGAATTTTCATAATTTAATACTACTGCTATGAGTGTGCCTTTTACGTACAGAACAAAGTCAATGGCAAAGACCCCATATTCCCAGTGTTGCTATCCATAGAAGCCCAACTGATCTGAGGGAAGTAATACAGCATCTAAGATTTATCAGTATGACAGAGGGGTTATACCCCTTAGACCATGGTACAAGATATGCAGAAATGGATGGATAACTTGCGATTTTACGTCCTTTTCAACAGTATTTTAGTCATATCAGAACAATGGGCAGGTGATATTGAAAGGCTGTGTGCAATGGAACCCCGTTTACGGTGGAAAGAACTCCGCCTCTGGCGCGGCTCAAACTCTCAACCGCTAGACCAGCGCTTAACCCACTGAGCAACCGGGGCTCCTAAGATATGCAGTAACATCATCCATTCTTGTACCCGTTGACTTTCAAATCTGAGCTTACTGATTTATCAAAACGCTACTGTTGCTTAACAGGGAAGACCCTCATCCTACAGCTCCTTAGGTGAAGTCTGATTTGGTCTGCAATGTTTACTCACACAAGCTGTCCAAACATATACGGTAAATGTAGTACTTACGCTAGTTCTGGATCTGTGTAACTTGGTGATGGGAGAGTGTCCCTGGTCCTGTGTTGTATCACCCTCTGACTGACCTGCAAAATATGATCAATCATAATTCATTACTATATCAATTACTACCATATAAATTATTAAGATTGGGACAGATAGGCCTGAGCAAACAGTGCAGACCCAGATCAGACACCGCTTTCAGGAGCAGTCTGATCAGAATCTACACTGTTTGCCTTTCTATATGCATCTTTTGGATAATGCGGTACTACATTGTTAAAATGAAGCATTTCATCTTAGAACAACAGTTTTCTGTTGTAACTAATTTAAGTGTCCAAGCAATTAGAATTATATGGTAATTAATAAATCAATTACTAATTAATTACAAAGTATTAGGGCACACTTTCACAAATATTGTAATTGTTCTAAAATTCAAACAAGCTATTTCAACGCTGCACTAAAAATAGCGGAAAGATAAGAACAGTTCAGACCCTGATCAGACTGCTCCTATAGAAGCAGTGAGTCTAATCTGGGTCTACACTTTTTGACCAGACATCTCGGTCACAATTCTAGGGTCATTTGTGGTAATTAATTTTTTCCACTTAGAGGCCAGTCTGTAATTGACTGGAGCCCTAGGGAAACTGTCACTCTATCTGTGATGCATCTAATCTCACCCCCACTCTGCTTATGATGCATCAAAATCTGTCTGATGAAGAAATGAAGTAAAAATTGTTAGAAATGTTGTTTCATGTTGATGTTTTTGGTTTGGTGTATTAATAAAACACAGTCAAACCTCTTTATAACAGCACTCATTACATCTATTCTATTCTATTCTATTCTATCCCATAACCTTACTAGGTCGTTGGGGCACCACAGCTGACTTCAAAACAATCCCTTTCCACCTTGTCCTGTCTTCAGCTGCCCTAGTTGAGCTGGCAAAATCCATTCCAGTCCACTCCTTGATATTGTCTTCCCACCTCTTCTTCTGTCTACCTCTTCTTCTTTTTCCTTTCACTGTGCCCTGAAGAATTGTCTTTGCTAAACCAGAAGACCTTGAGACGTGGCCAAACCACCTTAGTTTCCGTTTCTTGACCAGCGTCAGGAGTTCATCATATTCTCCAATGGCTGCTTGGATCTTCCTGCGAACCTCCTCATTGGTTATATGGTCCTTGTACGAAATGTTCAGTAACCTTCGGTAGCATCTCATCTCAAAGGCCTGTGTTCTTTTCTCTAACTCTGCTGTCAAGGTCCATGATTCACAGGCATACAGAAATATGGAAATGACAAGGGAGCGCATAAGTGTCACCTTTGATCCAAGAGATATGTTGTTATCTCTCCAAATTGGTTTCAGCTTGGCAAGAGCTGAAGTGGCTTGTGCTATCCTTGAGAGAACTTCCTGTTTTGAGCCATCCTCTGAGACAACTGCTCCAAGGTATTTGAAGCTGCTTACAGTACCCAGCTTCTGCCCCTTTACCTTGATCTCCCTCTGGATGCCATCTGCGCTGTTTGTCATCAGTTTGGTCTTCTCAGCACTGATCTCCATCTTATACCTTGTGCAGGTCTGGTCGAGACTTTCAACTAGAGCTTCTAGTTCCTGCTCTTCCTCAGCAAGAGCGTCTATGTCATCGGCAAACCGCAGGTTGGTAATATTTCTGCCGCCTATGCTAACCTTTCCGTCATGTTCTTCCAGAGCATCGGACATGATCCGTTCGAGAAAAATGTTGAAGAGGGTGGGTGACAGAAGACATCCTTGTCTTACTCCAACTGTTGTTCTGAACCATTCTCCTGTGCTGCCATTTATCAGGACTGCACTTGTAGCCTTGTCGTATAGCTGCTCAATGGTGCGAACTAGGTTTGCATTGATATTGTACTTCCTCATGGTGGCCCATAAGGCTGCATGCCATACCCTGTCAAAGGCTTTTTTGAAATCAATGAAGACATGGTACAGATTCTGCTGATGTTGGAAATACTTTTCACACAGGATTCTAAGGTTGAAGATCTGTTCTGTGGTGCTCCTTCCTGCTCGGAACCCAGCCTGTTCCTCAGCGATTATCTCTTCAGCTTGTGGCTTAAGCCTGTTCAAGATAACTTTCAGCATGACTTTGCTTGAATGACTGATGAGGCTGATGGTTCTGTAGTTCTGGCAGAGCTGCAGGTTGCCCTTTTTAGGGAGAGTAATAATCAGCGACTGAGTCCATGGGGTAGGCCATTCTCCTGTTCTCCAGATCCTGTTACAGATATCTGTTAAAACATCAATCATGGTCTCCCCTCCAGCTTGAACAAGTTCTGCTGGTGTATTATCAACTCCGGCAGATTTTCCCTTCTTCAGTGCTGCTACTGCAATCTCAACTTCCTCACGAAGGATCGGTTGTTGACCTTCATCTGGGGGCTGACTGCAGTCCAGAACCGTATTGTCACCATCAGTCTCATGGTTGTATAATTCTGAGCAATATTCTGTCCATCTGCTGAGAATCTCTTGTTCTTCTGTAAGGCATTTCCCAGACTTGTCCTGGATAGCTGTGGATCTACCCTGTTTCTCTGAAGTTAGATCCTTCACCAGCTGGTATGCTTTCTTGCTGTTGTTTTTGTTCAGGCAAGTTTGGATCTCCTCGCACTGACTAGCTATCCAGTCCTCCTTCGCTTTCTTCACTGCCTTCTGAATCCTCTTGTTTGCTTCCCTGTATTCTTCTGCTCCTCCTGCTTCATACCTCTTCTTCTTCAAATTTCTCCTCTCATCACAGAGGTCGAGAACATCTCTAGTGACCCATGGCTTTTTCCTGCGACGTTCCTTCCCAAGTATCTCACTGGCTGCATCAGTCACTACTGTATTGTAGGTGGTAATCATGGTATCTATGTCCATGTCATCATCCCTCAGACCAATGAGTGGTGCAAATTTTCCACCTATTGTTGCTTGAAAAGTGCATGCCACCTCTGGGTCCCTTAGCTTCTCAAGATCAAACTTCAGTCTTGGCTGGGTTGGCTTTCTAGCCTTCTTCAGACGAACTCGGAAGGTCATCATGACCAGGTCATGGTCACTTCCTATGTCTGCTCCAGGAAAACTCCTTGTCCTATGGATGTTGACTCCTGATCGGAAGCGCTTCCTCACCAAGATATAATCAATCTGATTGTGGTGTTTCCCATCTGGGCTGTGCCATGTCCATCTCCTTGATGGTTTGTGAGGGCCAAGGGTGTTTGTCAGTACTAGGTTGTTACAGGTTGCAAACTCTAGAAGTCTGAGACCTCTCTCATTTGTCTCATCATTGCAGTAGGGTCCACAAACGTTTTCCCAGTCTGCCTGTGCATCCTTTCCAACCTTAGCATTCCAATCCCCTTGTACAACCAGAATGTCCTTCTTGGGTGTTTGGTCTATGATTTCCTGGAGTTGCTGGTAGAAGTGTTCTACCTCATTGTCGTCATGTCCAGATGTTGGTGCATAAATCTGTATGATGGTGATGTTGAAAGGAGCTGCTCTCAGGCGAATTGAAATCAGTCTGCTGGAGACTGGTCGGCATCCCAAGACAGCACTCACCATGTCCTTATGCACAAGAAACCCAACCCCATACTCATGTTTGTCCTCTTCTCCACTGAAATAAACCTTGTGTCTGTCATCTGTTGACATCTCACCAAAGTTTTTCCAGCGCATCTCACAGAGCCCCAGTATGTTCCAGTGATACCTGTCCATTGCATGAGTCAGCTCTTCAAGCTTCCCAGCTGGCCTCAGAGTCCTTACATCAACATATTCTAAATAAGGTCATTTTTATATGCACGGGATGGCTATATTGTTCTGAATATGTTTTTTTTACAACAGCAAATTCAGTTTAACAGCAAAATGTTGGGGAACAAATGCTGTCGTCGCAAAGAGGGTCCACTGTATAGCAGATTTCAGATGTAAAATTCAGGAATCATGCAGGCTCCTCTTTATAACAGTTAACTGAACTTGAACTTTCATAACATCTAGTGATGCATCAAAATATGTCTGATCTTGACAGAAATTGCAACTAAATTTGAATCACTTGAGCCGCGACATGACAAAACCAACAAATGGCATGTGTGCCCAGCAAAGACTCAGATCAGCCTGGGCATCTGCCCTGTCTGATCAGAGTCTTCGCTGTGTGCTTTAAAGGTAGCTAAAGGTCTAAGTTACCTTCATGCCGACAGTGCAGACTTTGTTCAGACTGGGTGGATACTCAGGCTGAAAAGAGTCTTTGCTGGGCGCACAAGCCACTTTGTTGGTTTCGTAGTGTTGCAGCTCAAATAACAGATCACCAAGACACCTGTGTACCTTTGCACCCCAGGGTTGGGAAATTGTAGGGACTTTGCCCTCTCTCTCTGCAGAGCCCAAGCAGGTGCCCTGAACTGCAATCAAACCCTTATCCTGATGGCGGGGACAAAACCAAAGCCCATGAGATCAAATTAGGATATTAATATTATGAAATGGCCAGCACAAATTCACTGTTTTGCCCTATTGGTACATCTGAATGTAATTAGATACAATACAACCAGTTATAAACCAATTTATGTCAGTCTGTTCTCAGGACAATCTTTTATACACTCCATGCCAGTCTTGGAGTACTTTTTTTTGTATAAGCGTTTTTTTTTTTGAAAATATACTGGCATATGAATCAAGTCTCCTGACTGTCACTGATCAGATCTGTTTACATTCAAATGTATAGGGCAAGCTGAGTAATTGATAAAGTTCAATGAGATCTGATACAAGGCCTGATCTGGGAATTAGTTGTTGAGACTGTTTGATGGGCTATCTCAAATAAAGAGACAATACAATCAGATTTGGGACTGAATTAGAGAATTTGATACTACCCTGGGACATCAAGTCAGGTCAATGTCTAGTCTGTCTAGCAACACAGCTCTGATATAATTTCAGAAGTCATCAAGATATGCTACAGTTTCATTGCACCAGTTCTCATTATAATGCTATTTTGGATATAATGCTATCATGTCATGGCTCCCATTAAGACTAAAATACAAAGGAATTCAGAGCTCTAGATAAGAGGGAGCATTTGATGATAATTAAGGATAATTTTTCTTATTTCTCATTCAAACCATATGTTGTGACCCCTCATCTGAACCGTCTCGTTGAGACGGTTCTAATGAGGGGTCACAGCATATGTTTTTATGCAGAAATAACAAAAATTATCCCTAATTATCACCGAATACTCCCTCTTATCTAGAGCTCTGAGGAATACAAGGCAAATGAGCAATTACTGCTTATTTGCATTGTATTCCTTTGCAATTTAGTCTCAATGCAACTCCATTCACTTAAAAAGCTTAAAAATGAAGAAATAGCTTTATATACAGTGACTGTACTGTATCATAAACGCAATACTGTACAGACATAATAACATAATATTGCTATCACAAAATATAAAATAAGAACACTATCAAATAAGGGATGACTTAGGCTGACTCGTTCAAGGCCAAATCGCTGAGGAAGCTGTGCTCTAATCATGGCAGTATCTGATTATCACAGGCTTCTGTACATGATAAATGGCTTCCTGCAGAGACTGTCCGCGTGATTCTGCTTCCTGCCGAGAGCAGAGTCACGGGGACAGTCTCAGCAGGAAGCAATTTTCGAGGACAGTAGTCCCGGCAGGAAGCAAGAGTTCGCGGACAGTCTCGGCTGAAGCCAAATATGATGTACAGTCTCTGCAGGAAGCAAAAATTGGTGGACTGGTTTATACCCTGTGATTATGCTACCTATCTTATGCTTTTGACTACAACTAGACTAATTAGTAATTTAAATGAAAGTAGTAATCTTAGTATGCTTAACATTTGTCTGGTTGTGTAGTTTGGAAACAAATAGTGTCTTCAGCTCTTCAAACCATGTTTGTATTTGACTAAAACATGAGCTCTGCAAAAAGCAAACAAATCAAAGCAAAACTGACAACTTTTAACACTGCACATCTTGACTGAAGTTCACAGTAAATATTGGTTTTTCAAATGATATTGATACAAAATGACCGATAAACAAGGCTACAAGCCTCCAAGCTATTTGACATGAAATCTAACATTTACATTTGGTTTTACATCACAGTTTTGAGTGTCTTTTTATAAATACCAATTTATGCCTTTTGAATGGGCCATGTTTTGTCAACTGGTCTGTCATGACCCAAATACTGTCCTAGAACTTGGTCTGCAGCATCAAATACAAGAGAAGTCACCTATGAAAACAAATGAGCCACGACACGACAAAACCAACAATGTGGTTGTGCGCCTAGCGCAGACTCAGATCAGCCTGGCCATCCACCCAGGCTGATGAGACTCTTCGCTAAGTGCTTAAAGGATAGTTAAGGGTCTAAGCTACTTCCATGCGGACAGCGAAGACTCTGCTCAGACTGGGCAGATGCCCAGGCTGATCTGAGTCTGCGCTGGGTGCACAACATTGTTGGTTTTGTCGTGTCACTGCTCAAATACTGACATTGACCTTGGTTTGCAGCACCATCGAATAAAAGAGAAGTCACCTATGAAAAGAAATACTGACCTTGACCTTGGTCTGCAGCAGCATCGAATAGGAGTCACCTATGAAAAGAAATACTGACTTTGACCTTGGTCCGCAGCAGCATGGAATAGAAGAGACATTACCTATGAAAATTAATACTGACCTTGACCTTGTGGCAAAGTGGTTAAGACCGCCCCACTTTGGATCACACGGTTGTGGATTCAAGTCCTGCCGAATGGGATATTAATCCAAATCTAGATGGTGGCATAAACTGATATTTATTCATGATACTCAAAATTGTGATTTAAAAGCAAATGTAAATGTTAGATTTCGTGTCAGAGCCTTTCATAGTCACCCTCCCATCATCCTGATATAAAAATACTGTTGAAAAAGATGTAAAAGCACCGAGTCCATCCGCCTATAGTAACCAGGTTGACTGATTGTTATCACTCACCTGCTGAATATGACCGTCTTTTCTGTTTATCCTTGCTGCTGGATGAATTATTTCTCACAATCCTAAAACTTGGACTTTTTGTTAATTTCAGCATTATGCATAGCCACACACAAGTCTTAATATCTTTTTTTTTAAAAAACAAACAGTCTAACAAGGTTCTAAGAACTGTCTCTCTAAATCCAAAAGGAGGTTTCAAGTCATCGTATTTCCTGTAACCAATGTCAGCACATCCTGAGACAAGAATTTTATTTGACACATTAATTTCTCAAATTCTGCTTGAAAATCTAATAACATTTTTTTTTCTCTCTCGATATTCTTTAAGGCTTCTGTCTCTTCTGTCTAATCCTTAAATGGGCAGTGTCATGAGATAGGGAACATTTTGTAGCATGCGATTTAGATCATCCTCCGCATCTGCCCCGACTTTTCATTCATTTAGCGCCAAAAATGAAGTTAGCTGAATTTGAAAAACAGTGTAGATCCAGATAAGGTGGCTCATAATGAGCCACCTTATCCGAATCTACACAGTTTGCTCTTGAGTCTTTGAATTTCAATGTGACATAGCTTGAGTAAAACTTTCTTTAAATTTTTTGCAGATTAAATTTTGTTGTCTGCTTCTTTTTTGGCACTTTTAAAGTTTAAGATATTTTCTTTTCACAATATTATTGTGAAAAGAAAATATCTTAATCTTTAAAGTGCCAAAAATCCACAAACACAGATTTTCTGTTCTTGCAAACATAGAAGAGTCTGAAAAGACTGCAAATATGCATCTGCCATAAGGTACCTTTTCTCATTTAGAGCTGAATGGGTACACTTTCAGGGGAAGCAACTCTACTAGTTTCTTATGTACCTCCTCCTCAATGGAAGTCAACTCTTACAGAAAAGAATTTGCCCCCATAAGAGCAAGTTCTATTCTGAAAGAGTAGACCGCTTTCCAGGGAAGCAAACAAGAAAATAGTTGTTCCCCTTTGTAGCGGCCAAACATGAAGGTGTCTCTACGCATTTTAAGAAAGCCCGAGGAACACAGGAAATCTTCAATATTAAATCACCTGCTACTCTGGAAAAAGCAGATTCCACATGATGTTTTACAGACTCAGGAATGAACCAGTCACCAGCCTGTGCATAAACACACACTATAGTTGTCTTGCCTGTTCACTCTTAAACTACACTTTCAACAAATTTGAACACTTATGCAAACAGACTGTACAAACCGAACAAGCATTAGTATGCTGATCTCTGTCTTTTATTACTATGACTGTATTGTGTCACGGAATTTCCTGTGCAAAATATATTTGCGGCAATAATATCCTTCCGTTTCTCTCGAAAATCAAATTTATTGTCTTCTAGCTGCAGGCATATATTGCTCATAAAATTTCTGATGTCTCACTAGATGTCACAAAACCCGGATATCCCAGCACTCTTTGTAAGAGAATATACCCTAATGTGCTTAAGTATTGGGACACCTAAAAAACCATTAATTTTCCATTTGTCCCAAATGGAAAATTAATGGGTTTTAAGTGTCCCAATACTTAAGCATATTAGGGTACTACGATTTTCCTAATACTGGGGCATCTTAACCCATTAATGCCTGGCATCCCATATATAGGATGTTGGCAAACAGTGCAGACCCTGATCAGATGCCACAAAATGTGGCATCTGATCAGGGTCAACACTGTTTGCATTAGACAAGTGGGTGTTTCTCCTTAAAATAAAGGAAAAAAAAGATATACATTAACTAAAATCAGACACCTTTTAACCTCCATTTGATAAAGATACAATAGTCCACTAGCAATAAACGGGTGGACTAATTTATAGTAATTATCATCGCTGCGTAGTAAATATCGGGCAAACAGCAAAAAGAGGCAAATGGCAAACAGTGTGGACTGCAACCATAAAGCTCCTTATTGAAAATGTATTTTTCGTATTTCCTCACTCAAAAAAATTCCATGGAACAGTATGGAACATCTGTTTATGCCCTGTCATAGACCAGAACAGTTATTGCAAATTTTTGCTGATAGTCCTTTGAAATTACCGAGCTGACCCTAACAAGACCCTACAAATTACACAGTTTATAACAAAAATATCAATTTTCATCTACAATAGTCACCATATCTGCAGCCCATAATTAAATCCTGTACCAACACTTGTCGTCTCTTCCAACATTACAGCATACTCAATGTACATATATTTTTTTTCTATTCCTATCTCTTGATTAGAAATCAAATTAATCAACTTGAAGACAAATCAGCAGACTTCTAACACATCCAATCTACTCTCCAAATGTTTATCATGCAAAAACATTGTAAAAATTTTGATAACTTTTTTTTTGTATTTATCTGCAGAAATAAAGGCACAATCTCTTTATTTTATCAGCAGGAATATATTTCCAATGATAAATAAAAGATTTCAAGATTTTTACATCTAAGTTTTGCACATCAAGGTCTCAGGCAAGTTGTTGTTGCTTTGTTGCTTTCCGTCCACGGTAAACAGCTAAAATCACGTCAGGACAGTCAGTTAACCTAACCACACTATTCCTGTAAACTGACTTAAGGTGCATAGGTGCATCACTGTGTTTTTGCACCATTTTCACAAAGGGGAACAACTTTTATGACTTTGCAACTGTTACCCTGAAGAACACAGCAATTCCAAAATGGGGTTTTATATAGTCTATACTCTTCAAGAAAGAATTTGCTCCTAAAAGGTCTCCTCTAAAAGGAAAAGAATCTGTTCCAAGAGGAGTAAAATCTTTCTTTTAAGATTTGACCCCTATTGAGAAGGGAGGCAAAAATGATAGATTTGCTTCCCCTGAAAGTGTACACATTTACCTTAAAGGCTATTTCGCTGTTATTTTAGTACAAGCCAATTTTGCTGACGAAGCACCAAAATACCAATTATGGTATAAATATTGATGAAACTTCATAAATGGAATTCATATGAAAAACACTCTCAGAAAATAAATCAAATTTACACTACGTCTCAGCAAGTTCGACACGGAATAAAAGACCAAATAATGACTTCCGTAAAAGATGTACTACAGCGAATAACAATCCAATATCATAATAATTGAGCCGCGACACGAGAAAACCAACAATGTAGTTGTGCGCCCAATGCAGACTCAATTAGCCTGAGCATCCACCCAGTCTGATCAGACTCTTCACGGAGCGCTTAAAGGGTAGCTAAGGGTCTAAGCTACCTTCATGCGGACAGCGAAGACTCTGATCAGACTGGGCGGATGCCCAGGCTGATCTGAGTCTGCGACTAGGCAGATGCCCAGGCTGATCTGTCTGCGCTGGGCTCACAACCACATTGTTGGTTTTGTTGTGTCGCGGCTCATATAGTATCCCTTGTTATGTTGGGGAAAAATGATTAAATATTTATAAACAGTGCATGAATTGTACACTAACATATCAATTTACTTTTATTACAGAAGTGCCATGTGGCTAGTGCTCCAGGCTTTGGATCATGGGGTCAGGGGTTCAAGCCTCGCTGCAGGCGAGATTCTGTCTAAACCTAAAAGACTGGTTGTTTTTGGGGGGTTAACGGCTCTCTGAGATAGTATTTTAGTCTATACCCCGTATAGAGCCGTCTCCCAGAGAGTGCGAGAAATGACAGGCATGAGAAGGAATAGCCAAACAACCCCCTCCCACACCTCCTTCAAGTGCAGTAGGTACTTCACTGCAAGGAACCAATCAAAATTTTGTCCTGATTAGACTGAAATACTGTTGAAAAGGATGTCAAACTTCCCAAATTTTAGTTTTTTCCTCACAAAACTTGTCATAAAATAATACCCGGAACATCCAGCTAGGAAATGTAACCCCAGATGAAAAAAAAATGGACCTTAACCATTTAAGCATTGAAAAGCAGACAAAAAAATTTATGTCTGCAAAATTTCAAAAAAATGCTTCATCCAAGTTGTACAATGTTTAGAATTCCAAGACTTGGGGGCAAACAGTGTAGATCCTGATGAGGTGGCTCATTATGAGCCACCTAATCAGGATCTATACTGTTATTTTTGTCTCTTGTGCTGAAAGTGCTAAAGAACAGCTCTGAAGCAAAGTTCAGACCTAGTCTAGGGATTCCCATTGCAAATATGGACTGAACAATATTATTTGCATGCTGATATTCCCAGACAAATACATCCTTTTGATTAGATTAATTTATTGCGCCAGAAACAAAATATTGCATGAATTATTAAACAGGCCAGCCACTGAGTTCTGGAACTGAGAAAAAGGCACCAAAGACATCCACAGTTCGTAAGCTAAAACATTGGAAAAAGCTATTTTTTCCTCCCTTCCCATATTTTAAGGTACCAAATTGTGCTTAAACATAGGGACACCTAAAAAGCATTAATTTTCCATTTGTCTCAAATGGAAAATTTCATGTTTTTAGGTATCCCAATATTTAAGCACATTGGGGTATACATTTTTATGTGTACTATAAGTACTTTCCCTATTTTTTTATTCATTTGTTTATTTATTTTTTTTCTTGCAGGCTGGCTCTGCACTGTTTGCCAAATGTTCTATAATTTACAGTGCTCAAGATCTGAAGGGCTAACAGGGATAATTTATGGATAATTATCAATATTTCTCCATAAAAGAATGTTGTGACCCCTCATTAGAACCATCTCGGTGAGACGGTTCTGATAAAAGGACACAACATGTTTTCGTTGAGAAAAAAGTTTTTTTTTTTTTTTTAATACTCATTAACAGCAGGACATCATCTTTATAACACAACTGCACATATATTATTGAAAAGGTTTCTATGGTTACCGAATGATGAATTGGACTGTAACAAAACCATGTGAAATTTGGCTTTTTATTGTTCGCAATCTATATCCTTGACAAGCAACAAAATGCATGGTTGCAACTGCAAAGCAGACTGTCTCTCTCAATGAAAACGTTGGCACGTAGGCTGCCTTGTTATAAATAACGTGAAACAAAATGGGTCTTACTTCCATGGTGAATGATTATTTCTCTCAAAATTGTTGTAGCAATATATTACGCCATTTTAGCATCGATGGCACCAATTTGGCAGATTGCGGTAGATTGTGTACTGGAAGCTTTTTAAAATCATCAAATGATAAATGTTTGTTAAAACAACCTTAATACCAATGGGTTACTAAGGAATCTAAAAGTCATATTTTTACAGTAGCTGGTTACCAAGGATTTTAAATGCTACAACTGGAAGATAACACATCAATTTGTTAAAACAGTCACAGACAAGCCAAATGTAAACAAAAAACAATTTCTAGATACATCAAACATATAACATGATTGTGATGAAGCTATTTACAAAAAATGACAGAGACACTGTCATATTAGGTCAGAATCTGGGAAACTGAGATCTCTGTTTCCCAGATTATCAGATTCTGACCTAATCTGAATTTGCAAAAGTCGTAGATCCTAATGAGGCAGTTCATAATGAGCCCCCCTCATCTGGATCTACACTGTTTGGCCTTTAGTTTTTGAATTCTCAATATAATATAACTTGGACAATTTTTAAACAATTATTTTAACTTTTGCAGATGTAAATTTTGTCGTCTGCTTCTTTGGCGCAAAATGGGTTAAATGTAGGCCCCCATGGAGAGAGGAGACTACCATCACCCCGGGTAGGCGGCAATCGAAAATGCTCAAAAGCGGATCAAAAACAGCTAGAAACAGCGTTTTCGATTGAAAATTGACGACAATTTGCAATCGAAAACTCTGTTTTGCAATCGAAAACAATTTGCTGTTTTGCAATTGAAAACGCTGTTTTTGAGCAGCGTTAATCGATTGTTAAGAGCGTTCTCGATTGCCGCCTACCCGGTGTGACCATGGAAGCCAACATTTTTGCTAAAATTGTCTCCCTTGTAAATTATAAGGTCAAGTCGGGTAACCTCGGACAGCGGGTAAATCGGACATACCATTGCAAACAGTGGAACTCCAGATGAGACGACTCATAATCAGCCGTCTCATCAGGATTTTCACTGTTTGCCCACATAATTTTGTTTTCATTCAAAACAAATGACATCTAAAGGAAACAATGTCACTGTCCAAATTTACCAGCTGTCCGAATTTACCTGATTTGACCCTAGTCACTCACATAGAGCGGTGTAGGGATAATACTGTGAGTGTTGGGACAGGATAGTCTCAGAGCTAATGCACCAGTCAATTGCAACCGGCCGGGGATAGCGGGGCATAGCAGGGCATAGCAGGGCAAAGCAGGGCTTTAGTACAGTGTTTTTACTTGAGAGGTGTCCCGGCAGTGCCGTGGATATGCCGGGCTTTTGATTCCCGCCAAAACAGCTGGGAAAAATAGTGGAGTGTTTTTTTTTTCAAAATTAACCGTGACACATTGTCAGAATATTGATTTTTATACTTATAAACCCTGGGGGCGGAGACCTTTACCAGGGATTTGACATAAAAAATGTCCCTACACTGCAGGGCATGTACCTGAGGGCTTTGCAGAGTGAAAAGTCAATGTCCCCACTATTCCCCTGCCCCAGGGGGATCGTGGTAGTAAATGACTGGTGCATAACAGAGAACACAGGTCCTATGAACAGTCTGATCATCAGACAGGTCATACCAATTTGCCTACTTGTGCTGTCGACAGATCCGGTACTATACAAAATGGCTGTAGAGTTGCTTGCCCTGAAAGTCTATTGATTAACCTTAAAACACTACTATATATATCTACAAGACTATTTTAGGAAGAAACAAATTAAACCTGACCTTGATTATAATAATGCTCTCACATAAGTATAACATATTACCCTGCATATTTGGACAGAGGTTTGTGAGGTTACGGGGCTAAACTGTTTTCTTAACTTCATTACACCCCTGTCCCTGCCCTAGTAACAACAATATCCCCCTCCTCCTCCCCCAACTCCAAGTCCCATCCCAGCATCATGTTTTTTTTTTTTATATTTACAGAAAACTGTTAAGGTATATCCCAATATTTAGGACTAAGGATGAATAGGATGAAAACGGACGTTACTTTCAAGGATAAAAGAATTTTAAAACTAAGGTGTATGGGTACCACTTTATGTTTTTCTGCAACAGGAAGTAACTTTTGTGACTTCCTATTTGCTTTCCTCTTCAAAAATGGGGTCTACCGTTTAAAGGAAAATAATGTTCCGTGCAGGAAGCAATTTTAGTTCCTTTAAAAGCTGACCCCCATTGGGAATATTTAAGGGCAGCAAACTTGAAAATGACCAAGTAACTCTCCCTGAATGTGAGCCAACACACCTTAATTTCTACAGCATTCAAACTACAAGTGATGTACAGTAATCCTAATAAACACCCCCTGCCTCTTTTCCGCAAATAATGTTGCATGAATTCTCTGGATAAGGTAGGCCTTTGAAATGGGGTCTACTCTCAAAGGAAAGAATGTGCTCCTAGTGGAGCAAATTCTTTCCTATAAGAGTTGCACCCTACTGAGAAGGGAGGTAAAAATAACAGAATCGCTTCGTATAAAAGTATACCCATCACCTTTATATTGAGGTATTGATGGTTGATTTACTACATTTTAGGGTCTAAATAACGCCCCCCCCCCCTCCCCCCCATTCGCAAAATGCAATGCCCTAAGGGCATTTAATATGATTAACACAGTACTTTGGCAATTGAATTACATGTATCATCACCACAGAAATTAACATCTCACAAATTTATTCTGTCACCATTCCGACTTCAAGACAAACTATTCACATTTCAAGACAAACTATACACATTTAATCCAGTCTCATTACTGTATGTTCATTTTTGAAATTAAACAAATCTGTATACAAATCATGAAGTCCAGTTTCATCTCTATGTTCAAATTGTCAAGCAAAACACAAATTCAGTCTTCCTTTAATTTTTATAAGATTTTCAAATTACACTTTATGCAAATATTTAATGAATTTTCAGTTCTTCATTCACAAATGATCTTGTTTCATCTCTTCAAATTTTCAGGCAAGACCAAACACAATCAATCCAATTTTTATAGAAGAGAAATACACTCCATTTTCCATTTTTTCAAAATCCTGCCACGAGTAAATCACAAATATTATGGTCAATCGTCTAAATTATCCTGTATATTGGGGAAACTACTGCAATTATCCTTTTTTTTCAAACAAGCTTACTTTCAACAATAATTTACCAAACAGCAACCAAAACACACCCTAGGAGATAGAAAACAGTGTCGACCCATATCAGACTGCTCCATAACTCATTTGCCATAAGCAGCCCAGCGGATTGCAAACAGTGCAGACTCAGATCAGACTGCCTCAGGAGCAGTCTGATCAGGATCTACGCTGTTTGCATAGGCACTCTATTCCTGTATCTACCATAATCATGATAATCACATCATGATAATCAGGGCACTTTTTTGTCCCACTAAAACAACTATTTTAACAGAAGTACATCCAAAAGTGGGCAATATCTGAGAGATTAAAGAATCTTGTGTCTGATAAGGGAAACACATCTCTCATCACTGCCATATAGAGCAATACAGTAACATGCCAAAGTAGCTGCATGATTCTAACACACATATTTTGTAAGAACTGCCTATACTGACTCCTGAAATAACTATACTAGTTCCAATAAATAATCCCATACAAAAAACGCCTGTCCTATATATTTTACAAAAGTAATTGTAGACTGAGTCTGACCTACTAAAGCCATTTAGTGTTAAATGGAAAAACTTTGGCATATGGTTATTTATCCTACAGTTTTAAACAGCCCAATCCCTCTCTTCCCGAGAGGCAACTAACCTGGGCTGTCTTACAGAATTACAATGTTATTAATCGCCAAGGTCTACAACCCCTTACACTCCTCCCACCCTGTCAGATAAAAGTCTTTGCTGTTTGCTGTAAAACAGATCTACTTTGTTACGGTGCAGAGGGCTGAAGGCTGCAGGTTCAAATTACCAACTGACCTACCAGTGACTGAAAAGCTCTCTGTCAACTCAGCCTTATATGGGTATCTGTTTGGAGCAAGAGGAGGCTAAAGGCAGAGCTTGTATAACTGGGTTCTGTTGTTCATTTGCTGTGCCCAGATATGGTGAGCCCCAAACACTCGCTACCCATACTGCAAGTCAAGGCTTAGGGAACCCAAGTATAACCATTCACCTTAATACTGTTTATTAGAGGAATTTGGCAGTTTCTGATTTACTGCACTTTAGGCACTAAATAATGCCCCCTTTTGCAAATGCAATGCCCCCTGGGTATTTAATAGGAGTAATATGGTAGGTCATATGGAGATGGGCAGATCATACAGATGCACAGTCATGGTGAACTTGATGATAAGGGTCTTGCAGCTGTAGCAAAGTTCTCAGACCTTGTCTATTATGTATACCCTATATTGGACATCACCTGTATAGGAAACGTCACCTATATATACTGCTATTATTTGCTTAAATCATGTCATCTGACCAAAACAAAGATGTGCCATGTTGCACTTTAAATAGATACACAGGGTGACTTAGATTACCTATGTTTGGTTTTTATTTCAGTTTGTACATCATCCACTGGAATACCTATTAAATTACCATTATTAATAAGGACACATTTACCAATTATTTAAAGTTTTACCAAACTTGAATAAGATGACATTAGAAACAGTTGATGAAAATGACAAAGCAGACACTGAAAGATTGCTCATTTTTGGGCAATCAAACTGTATTTTTTGAAAAGTCTGGCTAGGGCCTACACTGTTTGGGAAAGTGAATGTGTTCCCTTTCTTTGAGACGATCTGGTTTACATAGAGCAGCAACAACTGTTTGATCATTACAGTAATCAAGATCTATGTTGTCCTTGAGACCATTATCTTATCACATAATTGAGCCGCAACACGAGAAAACCAATAAATTGGAAATGCACCCAGGGAAGACTCAGATCAGCCTGGGCATCCATCCAGACTGATCAGGGTCTTTGCTGTCCGCATGAAGTATCTTAGACCTTAGCTACTCTGTAAGCGCTTAGCGAAGAGTCTGATCAGACTGAGAGAATGCCCAGGCTGATCTGAGTCTGCACTGGGAGCACAACCACTTTGCTGGTTTTCTCGTGTCGTGGCTCAATCATAATACCATCATATCATTTATTATCTCACAAAATCATAGCATAAAGGTGTCAAAACAATAAATCTTTTCAAGGAAACATACAGCCGGCAATTTCCATCCCTGTCCACTCTTTAATATTGTCTTCCCACCTCTTCTTCTGTCTACCTCTTCTTCTTTTTCCTTTCTCTGTGGCCTGTAGAATCGTCTTTGCTAAACCAGAAGACCTTGGAGACATGGCCAAAATAACTTAGTTTCCATTTCTTGACCAATGTCAGGATTTCATCATATTCTCCAATGGCTGCTCGGATCTTTCTGAAAACCTCAATAATTATGAATCTTGATAACCTATGGTAGCATCTCATCTCAAAGGCCTTCATTTTTTTTTTCTCTAACTCTGCTGTCAAGTCCCATAATTCACAGGCATATAGAAATATGGAAATATCAAGGGAGTGCATAGGTTTCAAGTTTGATCCAAAAGATATGCTGCTATCTCTCCAAATTGGCTTGAGCTTTGTAAGAGCTGAAGTGTCGATGCCAATAGCTTCTGATGAAATAAAGTGTGACTTAATTGAGAGAGCTGATTACACCAGTCAAGTTATATATACGGTTCACAAAAAGTAGGGGATATTCAGGTTTGAAAAATTGTAGCATATACAACTAATGTGATATCCATATGAAACGCATAGTATCGATAAGATAAACATCCGTTAAGACACTTTTCATGAAAGTTTGGACGATATTTCCTGTCACGTGATCTGCATACAGTAAGTTTCAGACAGGGGGTCAGGACAAAAATGTGGTAAATTCGAACAAAATTTTATTCAAATTTTTCAACTAGGCTAATTTTTCAATGCACTTTTAAGTTTTGTATGCTAAAAGATTTTTTTTCTTCTTCAAAACGGTATTTTTGGGAAGAAAACCAGAAAACAAAAATCGTACAGGTACATCGAGTCACCGAAAAATTCACACGTTTATGGCTTGCACTCTTTATTTTGATGCAACAGCGCGTAAAAGCAATTTTCAGCTTGTTAAATGAATCAAAACGAGTGTTTTTGTGTAAATATATATCATCAAAATTGTAATGCAAAATGTTTAATCGAATATTTTTCTGATTGACACTTGCCGTTTCAGATGGATTTGATATGTTTTCTAATTTACTCAATTTTTAATATCTTAATATCCCCTACTTTTTGTGAACCGTATATTATAATTAAATTATATTAACAACTTACAAGGTTATGGTTAAACCATAGCTTATCATCCACTGACAAATGGGTACAGCATACTCTACAACTGACCTTATAATAGATATTTTTCACTATTTTAGTCTGAAGAGTTTGTTTATGGTGACTAAAATAAGCTGGCTTACAAGTTCCCATTCCAGGAAGCACTAAGTACCATAAAATGAGCCCCGACACGACAAAACCAACAAAGTGGCAAGTGCAACATTGGAAGACTCAGATCAGTCTGAGCATCTGCACATTCTGGCTAGTGTCTTCAGTGTGCACTTGTATTTATGCCATAAAAATATTCAAGTTTTTAAGCCAGCCTCCAAGTAATAATGTCTAAAATTGCTTCTAAGCAGTATCAATTTTATCATCATCCTACTGTATCAATTCCGAATAATGAACAAATGAAACCAAATAGAATTGTTCTTGTACATGCTGGTACAGTCAAACCTGCTTATGTGGTCACCTCTATTAAGGGGTCACCTGCCTTAAGCAGCCACCTTTTTCGGGTCCCTTGAACCAAAATACAGTGCAAATGAACCTGTATTAAGGGGCCACCTGTCTTAAGCAGCCAAATTTTGGGCTTCCCTTGGGTGACCCCTTAAGACAGGTTTGACTGTATATGGATTGTAAGTCAAAATAACAACAGAGAACCACTAACAAGGAACACGCATATGCAAATTTGTCAAACTAATAAATGTTGCATACTAACATCTGAAATACACTAGGGTAATACCAATTTGCTTACCTGTGCTGTCCACCTATCTGATACTATGTTAACCCTTCTCATGCTAATTGTGTTTATATACTTTTTTTGTGGGGTGGGGGGGGGGGGGTGGGGGGGGGGGGTAACTTTGTGAGCCTGTCAGGTACGCTAGACACCAAGTACACCCTGACAGTGGAGGTTGTCCTACGAAGGACGGATTCTGCTTTCTAACAGAGCAAGACTGGTGTTGTAGATATCTAAACACCAAAAATACGTCAAAAACTTACGAATTTCTCAATATCAGTTTTTCAAGTCAAACCCTCACTTGCTTGATCCCGACTTTCTTCAAACAAGACTTGATCCATCTAAACTTTTACTATCCATAAATGTTCAGCAATAATCCTGGCCCCCAGGGAAGCAATCACTTTGTTCCTACGAAGCATACATTTGGGGCTAATATCTTTTTTTTGTGTGTGTGTCTTAAATGAACACTGGTTAGTCATGTTGGTTGGTTGATTTGATGCTTAACGTCCACGGTAAACAACTAAGGTCATGTCGGGACGGTCAGTTAACCTAACCACACTATTCCTGGGCAGGCTTTGACCTCCTAAGCGGTTAACCAGTACTAAGTGCACATACTTTCGCCAGTAACTGACAACTTCCCTTCTTGAATCAGCGGAAGGAGAAACGAAAGTATGTGGCCAGACCGGGATTCGAACCCAGGACCTCTGACTTACGAGTCAGGTGCCCTACCGATTGCGCTACCCGGCCCGGCGGTTAGTCATGTGACCACCATATTTGGACATCACATGACAGTCTGGTTCCTGCAACATGGCGGCTTACATCTCGTTGTAAGTTGATGAAATTTTCAACAATATCGGTGAAAGGTTGTGGAATTTATGGCTTCTTAGGTAAGTGTATCCCCTTTTTAGCGTCAGATGAGCTGAAAATGTAGCATGAGAAGGGTTTATAAGTGGCTGTCAACCAAGCTGATAGTGCTGTTGATAGTCTTGGCTGACACCCATTTTAGCATGTATGGTTGTTCATAGGCTTGGTTGACAGCATAGGTTAGGAAACTGGTATTACCCCTGTGGTCTTCCCCTGAGGTTTGCTATCCTGTAAATACAACTGAGACAGACTAGCCCATTGAAGTCTAAGTCTAAAAGTACCAATGCATTGCTATAATCAATCATCAAAATTAGCTGTTAGAGGAACTGGCATGTAATTGTGTTATTGATGTGAACTCAAGTGAACTCAAATTAGCTTCCAAGAAGGACAGAAAAGAATCTAGTACGTGAAACAAAACCAGAAGATGGGTTATTTACTCAACAGCTATAGTCAATACTGATAATAACTCTATCAGGTATTAAACTGTGCTGAGGGGTCTCTCACAAGAATCACAAATGTGTCCCCTCAAGACAGGTAACCCCATGATACAGTGGGATACACTAAGTTCTGCTGGTTCTTGGGATTCTGAAAACATGGCTGTTGAATACAGGTGACTGAAAAAAAACGGGACCACAAAGCATGTGTTATTGCAGTTTTGTTTTTAATCAAAATTGCCAACAGGTAACTTCACAGACACTCTCTCCCTCTCTTTTCTGTCTGCATGCTCATTTATTTGTATAAATTAGGGGTAGACCACAGATGCTTTAAACACACAACATTAAAGTATATGAACCATACCATATTTTTTCAAACAAACATCTCTGGGGCAATGAAATTCTTAAGTCTAATACATTCTTGCAACACCATTTAATAAACAACAAATTTTGGTGGTCTGAAGCCAATTCTGGTAGACTTTGGCCACGAAAGGGAGGGGTTCATCAGACAGGGGGTGTACATTAGAAGAAATACGGTATACCGGCATACTGACACACGGAACAGAGCTATACATGTACTATGATGTTAATGCCCTCTGTGATGAATCCAAAATGCAAACTTACTTATTTATATTCAAATACTGCTAGTTTTCTTCCTTTTTTACCCATGCAGACTCAAGCACAGTGACAGATTGAACCCAAGACCCCAATTCATAATCTTGTGAACTTTGGAAGACATAAATATCTTGGTTTACCACAGGATTTGAATATACAGGCTTCCACTGTATAAAGATGGACGCTAGCCATTAATTCATTATAAGCCAATTACATTAGAAGACACTTTCATAAATGGGATGCTCATACATAACAACAGAATCTGACAAGCAAATCAATGTTTCTTTTCAATGAAAGAGTTATGTTCTCTCACACTGCCAATAATTATACAGGGCTCTAGATAAGAGGGAGTATTTGATGATAATTAAGGATATTTTTTCTTATCTCTCATTCAAACCATTTGTTGTGACCCCTCATCTGAACCGTCTCATCAAGATGGTTTAGATGAGGGGTCACAACATATGTTTTTATGCAGAATTAGCAAAAATTATCCCTAATTATCACCAAATACTCGCTCTTATCTAGAGCTCTAATTATATACTTCTTGCAATTCCTATCATGGAAACTACTTATTATACAGAAGCCTTTTAAACCTGTTTACAAAGAAATCAGTTCTTGTAGTAACAAGCCAATATCCTCTGTACTAAAAAGCCCTGTCACTAGACAGAATAGCTTGCCTGAACTGAACTTTTCATGAGCCCTGGTAGCTCAGTGGTGCTGGCCTACTTAGCTAATAGTCCGGGATAGATTCCTGCTGGTGGTGGAATCTTTCAAACCATAAACAAGGTTCAGTTGCATCCACCCCTACAATGGCTTGATATGATGTGAAAAACTGTTGAAAAGGCCATAAAACTACAAATCATGAACTTTTTTCATAAACTGTAACATCTTCAACAATTACAGATGATACCTGAAAAACATCAGCCAAATGACATGATCCATTCAAAGAAAGATATTTTTTGCAAAGAGAGTATTGTACCTGGCGGCATCCACCTTGGACCACCAACCACTGCACCATTCTGTATAAACTTTGTTTCACTAAATCAAGTGACACTCGACATGCAGGGCTCTGCCTATAGCGGTTTCAGAAGCCATCTGATGGACGAGTATGAACAGCAAGCCTGCCTGTTCTATAAGCTCAGAAGCCGAAAACATAATGCAAAAGTTAACATACTGATAGACTGACAGATGAACAGAAAGAGGAAAACTATTTTCTTCACCAAATACTTGGCATGCCAGGGATATAATGAATATGGTAATATGTACACTCTCAATTGTTTACTATGTAGTCAAAGACCTCTCTTATTGCAAATCAGACAAGGACAAGAACTTATATTGCTCTTTTCAGACTCTCATAAATTCCTTAATACTAACATAACAGTATATATTTGCATAGAGGTGCCTAAGCAAACTGTGTAGATCCTGATCAGACTGCTCCCAAAGGAGCAGTCTGATCAGGGTATACACAGTTTGTCAATACTGTCAAGCTAGCAATTTTTGACATACTGCTATATAGTAAAATTTACATTTTTCACTTTAATTTTTTTTGATAATCACACTGATTATAGTTGCTGTGTTCAAATATCTATGGTTGTCACGGAAACCAGAAATTAACCATATTCCACCAATATTGCCCATACTGGACCCATGATTTCCCAACTGCACAATTTACAAGCGGAGTTTTCTCACTAAATAAAACTCAATATCAGATGGGGCAAAAGCTGAGAAGATTATATGAGCCACGACACGACAAAACCAACAATGTGGTTGTGCGCCCAGTGCAGACTCAGATCAGCCTTCGCATCTGCTCAGTTTGATAAGACTCTTCGTTAATGGCTCAAATGGTAGCTAAGGGTCTAAGCTACCTCCATGCGGACAGCAAAGACTCTGATCAGACTGGGCGGATGCCCAGGCTGATCTGAGTCTGCGCTGGGCGCACAACCACATTGTTGGTTTTGTCATGTCGCGGCTCATATTTCTTCCAAAGCTAAGATTTTTGTTCAATATATTGACTTTCCACCAAAATATACTACCCTAAAAATTGTAAATACTTGGATGGACAGGTATGAACACACAGTGCAGACCCAGATCAGTCCGTTCATTAAGGACCAGTCTGATCTGGGTATAAACTGTTTGCCATTCCATCTTCATCTAAATGCACTGAAACCAAACTGTTCAGTTTAGGACAGAACAGTAATTATATTTTAGGTATCCCAATTTTAGAATTTCAACGGTAATATTTATTATGTACAGAGCTCCAGCTTATTTCTCCATATATAAGTGTAGCTTGTGGCTCTGAATTACAACCCCCTCAAAAAGGCGGCTTAACGAGGACCCACAAATGTATGCACTCAATTTTTAAGGGTGGCCCAAAGTAGAGAAAAGATATTGTTCAGTATAATATCATATTGACTTTCCACCAGATCATTTAATTATCTTTTTGAAAAACCTTCTCTTGTTCCTTCTGAAATTATAGACCTCTTTTCATCTATTATTACTATCAAATGCAATAATAAATATATTATTGAGCGATGAAATTGAACTGACTACTATATAAATGCTTGGTCATTATAAGAAGACCCATCTAGGTACAGGATCGCTCCTCTGACAGTGCCCTGCCCATCACACAAAATTTTAGCCAAAACTTTAATGCAAAGTGGGACACAAAGACTGACAGGGGAGCCGATGGAATGCAACTGCAACAGCTTTTCCAATACTTTTCATTAACACTGCACTCAGAACAGCAAAAACTCCTTCCAGTGGCTGTTCTGAGTGCAATAGTGTTACAACCAGCTTAAAATGCCTAATTACACTACAAACTTACAAAGGTTGAGTGCAAAACAAAGGTGAGTGCAAAACTGCTGTCTGGTCAGTCATCTTTTTATACATCAATGATCCGAGCAGTCACTGGAGCTGTCACTGGAGCTGGCTTCTCACCAGGCTTTAGAGGAGACTGCTCCTTAGCATTCAAAGGTTGCGGCTTGGATATCCTGCTTTAAATCCTTGACTGGCCTGGCTGACAAGTGCCCTTGTCAGCAGAGGCTGCGGGCTAAGTGGGCCTTGATTTGCAACAATCAGTGGTCCTCTCCCCCTTTTGGCTTTCTTGACTTGCTTAACTTGACTCTAAGTTGGGCAAAAATCCCATATCAACTTCAGTTTGACAATATGTTTGCTTTCCATGCGGAGGTTGACCATTTGCTGTCTAGGACAGGAGTGTGTTGATCCGGATGACCTGACCTTGATGATATACTTACTTAATATGTGAACCAATGGTTATAGAGGTCTTGGCACAGTCAACTAAATGGAAGTAGACACTGTGGCAGATCAAATGGAAGTAGACATTTTGAGAGTAGACATTTTGGAAGCAGACATTTAGAAATGTCATGGCATGACCCATCAAAACCTACCCAGTCAGAATCCCTAATCAGTGCAAGAAACCAATCTGAAGTCAAAAGCAGGAGATTTCAATACCACAGGGTATAATCGATTCCGCTAATTTTCGCTTCCTGCAGAGACTGTACATACATCATATTTGGCTTCCGCCGAGACTGTCCACAATCTCCTGCTTCCTGCTGAGACTTCTGTACATGATAAATGGCTTCCTGCAGAGACTGTCTGCGTGATTCTGCTTCCTGCTGAGGCTCTCGGTAGGAAGCAGAGTCATGCAGACAGTCTCAGCAGGAAGCCATTTTACGAGGACAGTAGTCTCTGCAGGAAGCAAGAGATCGCGGACAGTCTCGGCAGAAGCCAAATATGACGGACAATCTCTGCAGGAAGCGAAAATTGGCGGAATCGATTATACCCTGTGAATACTATAGATGGTTACAGATTAGCTAGCACAAGTTTCAAGAAGATACAAAAAAAGAGACTTGGTATACAAACATACCTTTATATGGTTGCTTTCTCTTAAACATTATTTCTTATATATACATCCATTTGTAACACTAAATATGAGTGAAAATGATAGCATGATCATGTATCATTGATACTTGATAGTTTATTTTATGATAGATGAGTTGGGCCGTAAGAAAAAGTCCCAGATGGCCTGAAGTGTTCACTCTAAATGTCAGCATCCAATCAGCTGTAACAATGTCAGCTTTGACCTTTTCTCACGAGAAATCTGAGATCTTTTAACTCCAGCATCAATACAGAGGACAGTGAAGATCCTCATTAGTATATACGTATGTACAACTAATTTGCATATTTGCTGTTTCTCATTAATAACATATGACACCTTTTCCCCACCTACATGTACCTAAGACAGAGCTCTAGGTAAGCGTGGTATTTGATGATAATTGAGAGATAATTTTTTTCTCATTGAAACCATTATGTTGTGAACCCTCACCTGAACCGTCTCAACGAGACGGTTCAGATGAGGGGTCACAACGAAGAATAAGCAAAAATTATCCCTAATTATCACCAAATACTCCCTTATCTAGAGCTCTGCCTAAGATGGGTTGTTGACCAGCAAGAAATACCTCAGGATCCCTGGTACCAGTGAAGGCACAGATGAACAGTCTGATCACGGCCTTCTCAGTTTAATAAAAAGATGCCAAAAAATCAACAGATTATTATTCCAACAGAAATGACTCTGATCAGACTGCAGATGTGCAGTCTGACCAGAGTCATTTCTGCTTGCACAATATCTTAAGGTACTTTTATGTTTTGCTCAATGTCCTAAGGTACCTTTCACTGGTTCCCTGCTCCAATTTCTTCAGTATCCTATATCTCTACCCAGCTGTTACCCGCTACCATATTTCTCCTTAAGATTGGAACAGCTTAATCAATGCATGCAATTATCCAAATATTTACATTCCAACTATGTGCCATAACATTGCCAACAGAATGGCAAATAGTGCAGACTTCAAACAGACTGCCCCTTAAGGAGCAGTCTGATCTGGGTTTACACTGTTTGCTCAGGGGTTTCTGTCACAATATTTACAATCATTACGGTTATGTTAAAATATATCAAGAAATATAATTATAGTAATGTTAGGCAAGGATGACTGAATTCATTATGGGAAAATATATCGTTTCTAGATGCATACTGATTTTCTGATGAAATACGTTTATTTTAGGTGAATTTCAAGGCTTATCAAATAATGTCATACTGTCATCCTCAGAAGAGGATGACTGTTCTTCGTTCTAAGGAGCTAGGACAAAGTTTGCAAATTCTGAATCAGTCAGTAGTTCCAACAGGAATTACGCAGAATGCAGGGTCTTGCTTGTCCTGATGCTTAGTCACAAAACAGAGCTTAAAGACAGGACTTCTCTGCCGGTGGGGTCTGGTTCCCAGCACATAACAATGTTAACTGTATAGGTAAAGGTTTGAAAATTTAGTCAATCAATCAGTGGACTGGAATTAACAGTTCTGATGATTTTATTGGCTAACTGGAGGTGTTGACACTATGAGATCAAGAGACAGAATGACACTGTGGAAGTTAATCCTAATTATATAGTCCCATCCCTGTCTTTAACTTTTATAGACAAAAATTTACACCGCTGACACCTACCCTGACGATAACACTGGAAAAGTAGCGCATATGTCTCCCTTCTGCTAGTCACAGGGGAGACAAAAATTACCAAAACAACCTTGACACTTTAAGGGCCAGTGACGAAAAATAGCAGAATTTGCAAACAGCGTAGATCCTGATGAGGTGGCTCATGATGAGCCGCCTCATCTTGATCTTCACTGTTTGCCCTCTAGTTTATGAAATCTCAATATGATATAGCTTGGATGAATTATTTTGAAATTTTTGCAGACATAAATTTAGTTGTCTGCTTTTTTTGGTACATAAAGGGTTAAATATTGCCTAACTAACTATCCTTAACACTTCAAGCAGGCCGAAATTGCAAGCAGCTTACATTCAGATGAGACGGCTCATTTTGAGTTACCTCATATGAATCTACACTGTTTGCCCCCTAGTCTTTAATTTTCAATATTATGATAGCAGGACAAAACAATTTTTCTTCAAATTTTGCAGAATTGCTTTCAAGTGCTTTAAGGTTTAATATCACCAGTAATTGACTAATTATCCTATGATTTAAATAACTTTATTTTACTCTCCAGTAATGCATGTGGAAAAGTCTGGGTCTGCATTTCTATCACAATATATGGGATTTTTTTAGATTTTTCATACAAGGGAAAGCAATGCAATATGCTGAAATCAAAAGAACAAAGAGCTGTTGTATCCCTTTGTACACACAGCTTCTGATTCCAAAGTAAGGGACTTGGACAATTTCACAAAGCACCATAGAAGGGAAAGCAATGCCATTTGCTGAAAACAGTGCACTCAAAAGCAGTTGCATCCCTTTCTACACACTGCCTTTTATTATCTTTTATTAACAGTAATGAGAGGGGGGGGGGGGAGGCTTCTGACATTATACTCGCGTGTCAAGTTTACAAGCTGACATATTTTACAGTTTTCCAAACCCTTTAACAGATCCAAAAGTTGATTTCACTCTTTCCTTTAACAGTGCTACATGTATCACTTGAAAAGCAGAGGTTACTCTTAAAGCAAGAACCTTCCTTATTTTGGGCTGCTTTTATTGGGAAAGACTGTGCAGCCCAAAATAAGGAAGGTGATGTGCATGGACTACCTCTCTAGAAAGTACAAAATGAAAAGAAGTATATTTTCTGAAGACTGCCGTAGCCACTAATTTTCCGATTCCCTGACTCCTCAAGTCCTTTCCAAATTTCCTGTTCCGACCACAAATTCCCCGACTGTTCCCTGACCTGGAAAAAAAGTTCATTTTCCAGATGTTTTTCCCTGACCATGGCAACTCCGTGTTCCCATAAGCATAAAGCACCTTTACGTGTGTTGCAGCTAATATTTAAATATCTTACCAAAAGATCCTCTTGAGTTTCCCGAGCCATTAGCCCTCGGTGGGGAACTCCCCGTTCCTCCAAGTGCTTCTGACATACTCCCACCTCTTGGCATCGGCATGGCAACTGAACAGCCACTCTCAATATCCTCTACATAGATCACTGAAAATGTAAGAAGACATCAAGATTATATGGAAACTTATTTTATGGCTTTTTAACTTGCCATTTTATGTCATTTTCAACAGTATTTCAGTTATATCAGTGTAATGGGAGGGGGGGGGGCAATGAAAGAATGTGCACAAGGAGCCTGGTTTACGGTTGAAAAAAATTTCCTCATTTGAACCCAGATTTTAAGCTTAGCAGTTCAGCTCTAAACCCACTGAGCTTCTAGGGCTCCCTCCAAACTTAAGAAATAAAATCTAGCTTTTCACTTTCTTTCTGCAAAATCACATTTTGTGGCATCACATTTAACTCTTTTATCATGCATCTACTGCAAAATTCACCTGATAACAGGGGTATGATAACATGATGTGATATCATGTCACTTTAGAACTGCGCTTGCCCAAATGTTATCAGGCGATGCCTTCAAAAGCGATCTCAGAAGAGGATTGGCTACATACTGATGTTGATCGTGATAACAACGTTCGATTGGTTAAATGATGTCACCGACTCATGTCATAATGCACTCCCGACGTCAGCAAGTTCGAACAAAACTGCATAAATTTTGCTTTTCAGTTGTTTGACTCTCTTTTCGTCTTAAAATCTGATGATGCCTGATAAATAGAGAACCTGGTGATAGTGTCTTTTGATATTAAGTTTATCAGGCTCGACCAGAAAAACGTCCGACTGGTCTCGCCTGATAAACTTGATATCAAAAGACACTATCATGGTATTCTCTATTTACCAAACCCGGTAAATGTGCTATTCCATTCCCACCGGGAAACAAAAAATTCTTGCTGCTTTCATTCTGATCCTTAAACTTTTAATGATGAAATTTTGTATTCTGTCATGTGTATGAAATAAAATATGAGCCGCGACACGAAAAAACCAGCAAAGTGGTTTTGTGCCCAGCTCAGATTCAGATCAGCCTAGGCATCCGCCCAGTCTGATCAGAGTCTTTGCTAAGCGCTTAAAGGGTAGCTAAGGGTCTAAGCTACCTCCACGCGGACAGCGAAGACTCTGATCAGACTGGGCAGATGCCCAGGCTGATCTGAGTCTGCACTGGGCACACAACTACTTTGTTGGTTTTCTCGTGTCAGGGCTCCTATATTTAAACTAAACGAAAATATTCAAACTTTTGCAAATAGATAGCCAAAACATAACAATGCTATTCCATTCAAAAGTAACTCTTTCAAAACTGGTAACCCATTTTGGGGACATATACAAACAGTGCACACCAAGTTCAGATGCCGTGAAATGCGGCATCTGATCAGGGTCTACACTATTTGCTTACAAGAATTCTTTGGCAAAATGTATTAAAAAATTGAAACATCCACCAGGAACTGTTAAAATTAGACATGGATTCTTCAAATGATAAAGATGATTGTTTTATGTTATTGTTTAACGTCCATGGCAAACAGCTATGGTCATGTTGGGATGGCCAGTTAATCTAACCACACTATTCCTGGGCAGGCTTAGACCTCCTAAGCGGTTAACCAGTACTAAGTGCAATTACTTTCACCAGTAACTGACAACTGCCCTTCTTGAATCAGTGGAAGGGGAAATAAAAGTAAGTGGCCAGACTGGGTCTCAAACCCGGGACCTCTGACTTTTAAGTCAGAGTGCTACCGACTGTAATACACAGCCCGGCTGATAAAGATGAATAAGTTCACTGGTGCACAATAATCTGGATCACATGGGAGGAAAAAATAGTGACCCAACCAAGACACAAACCAAGGGCCTCCTCCTTAATGAGTGAGCACTTTGCCAACTGAGATATCAAACTACATAGTCGACTTCGACCATTTCCAAAACTTATCGGTAATTAGATTCGTACCTGAATCTGCCCCAAATCAAAAAGGAACAAAAGATGCATGCCCAAACTGATGCTTGTGGCCCTAGCTATGGACCAACACTAGCTACCAAATATCACATGGGAGGAAAATATGTGCATTATACTGCCTAATGCAGAGCTCTAGATAAGAGGGAGTATTTGATGATAATTAAGGATAATTTTTCTTATTTCTCATCGAAACCATATATTGTGACCCCTCATCTGAACCATCTCGTTGAGACGGTTCAGATGAAGGGTCACAAAATATGTTTTTAGGCAGAATAAACTAAAATTATCCCTAATTATCACCTAATACTCCCTCTTATCTAGAGCTCTGCTAATGTATCAAATTTACTAAAAAAAAGATGGTCAAGAGACTGATCTAAATCTAATGCATGTCACTGTTTAAACGTTTGCATTCACTGATGCTGCTGAACTGACTTCTGTTCACTGACTCTGCATATAAAAAAAAAAATCTAATTTTTTATTACCCAAAATACTATTAAATTCCACAGAATGATATAGGGGCAAAACATCCTATGGGAATAAAGCATCCCAGGGCACAGCCAACAGGGCGATTTGAGCGACACAGTTGCCTTAAGGCCTACCACTTCTCCCTAAGAAGCCCAAAAAGAGAAGTCAACTTCGCCCTGTTTTTCCGTGTTTTCTTCCCCATTCTTTCATTTTCGCTAACAGTGAGTCAGTTTTTAGATTGTTTACAGTGGCGACAAACAATATGTAATTGTACAAGAAATCGATAACATACGGTTGACACTTCTTTAAACTGGTTTGTTTATTCTGACAAGACACAATACCTTCACAGGCAAGGCACCTGACGCGTTGTTTGGATCGAAAACATTAGAATTTAGGTTAATATTTTAAATATGAGACAAAAAATAACAAGAGCTGTCACCTGACAGCATAGCTCTCCTGAATAGGTGCTTGCCCATCACACAGTTGCTATGGTGGTGTGGACTACTAAGCATAAAACTTCAGACAAGCATGTCCATGACAACACGTTTATAAACAAAAGCTATCTCAGAAATAAGACTTAAAATAAAATTAAAATAAAAAAAATCCACATGAAATGTCAAAGTTCATGAGCTTAAGGTAAAAGAACAAAGGGGTGGGGGTGGGGGACTGCAGGGGCTAGTATGTATGAAAACCTTGAGCCATTATCTAACATCAGTCGAAGTAATAGTATCAACTGAGTCCATCGTGGCACTGTGAAATTATGTCTTCATAAATATAAAACTTTACCAAATCTTAAAGACAAAATTCAAAATTGATGACCTTGACTTCAAGGTCATCCAGTGGGGTAAGTATATGGTGTTTAGTAAAAACTCAAAACAGTGTCTAACATCAGTTCAAGTGTAAATTAAATCTCTGCCAAGCAATATGAATCAGTACGCAATTAGAAAGCTTTAATAAAGACCAAATTCCCTAAGTCCCTGACCTTGACATCAAGGTCATGAGCGGGGGTCGGGGCAGTACTATGTAAAACTTTTGACTAATATCTAACTACAGTGCAAATATAAAAAGAATTCATCCGTGAATTCAGGAGATATGTGTCTTTAAAAAACTTTAACCAAAACATCCAATCAATAAAAAGACAATTTTCTAAGTTCATGACCTTGAAATCAAGGTCACTGAGGGGGGTGGGGGTAGTACCTTGGAAAACTTTGGACCAATATCTAACTACAGTGCAAGTATCAAAGAAATCCACCCATGGGTTAGGGAGATATTGGGCTTTATAAAACTTTAACCAAAACATCCAGTCTAAAAAAACTTCCAATTTTCTAAGTCCATGACCTTGACATCAAGGTCACGGAGTGGGGTGGGGGTGGTACCCTGTTAAACTTTGGACCAATATCTAACTACAGAGTAAGTATCAAAAGAATTCATCCATGGGTTAAGGAGATACAGGTCTTTAAAAAACTTTAACCAAAACATCCAATCCGGACGCCGACGCTGACGCGGACGCCGACGCCAAGGTGACAACAATAGCTCTTCTTGAACTTTCGTTCAGGCGAGCTAAAAATTATTCAAAAAAAAAAATCTGGTAGATATAAATATTGACAAGGTACATAACACCCAGCCCCCCAATTATTGGGTCTGTCTGTTCAGCTGGCCGAACCCAAAGAACTGGGTATGCCAAGAAGGACTATGCCATATGTACATCAACATCAGATAGCCTATCAGTGATTTAAATAACTCATAGCATCTAAAACATGCTCAAAGTTTATTTACGCTTCAAAACACACCCAATGTGTAAACGTAAGACAACTCTCTGGCATACCGAAAGTAAATAAACTTTCGCCTTTCCCTCTAATTCTTATCTAAATCCGTAAAAAGTCCATAAATGTCAACATTCCTAATCGAACTTTAACTAATTCTATCACCTACCATGAGAATTCTCCACAATTAACAGTTCTGAGCAGCAGAAATTACATTCTTTCTTGTTGACTCGACTTTTTGTTTACTAGCGCTTCCATCTTACACAACGCGTGTAGATGCATAGGGCGCGTGTATTGGTAATCAACACAGAAGCCCTAGTAAACAAAAAGTCGAGTCAACAAGAAAGAAGTAATTTCTGCTGCTCAGAACTATATCTAATCTAATAGCGAGCATCGCGAGCGGGCCCAAAGGGCCCGCTAGCCCGAAGGGCAAGCTCTTATGGTAGGACATTAGTCAAAAGAAAATGTAGATGATGTTGCATATGTTGCTTCAGAAAACCATCATTCAATTTCTCGATCGGAATTTACCTCCATATGGGGGCTGCCATTAAGAATAAACAGGAAGTTTGGTCGATTTCATGGTTGCTATTCTCCGTAGACACAAAGATAAACACATTCTTATTCACAAAACCTGATATGTGTATGTAAATAATTTTAACGTTCGACCGGAAGTTGAAAAATAAGCCGTTATGCAATCGGTCAATTCCATAGGCGAGGATGTCCGATTGCTGCGACGTTGACGGGTTACCGAAATCCTGCATCGACATAGAACAGAATAGAATATACGGCCCTTCATAAGGGCTACAGCGATGCTCGCCAATAGGCAGTGCCTATTTTCATATTATATCTATCTGTCGATGTTTATGTCCTGACCCCCTGTAACTTCCAATGTACCGATTACCAATGATTTGAAATGGAACACTCATGTCAGCAATATTTGCACAAAGGCTAATAGGACCCTCGGCTTCCTCAGACGTAACTTGGCATGCTAGCATGTCCACAAGATGTTAAAGAGTCAGCATACAAGGGACTGGTGCGTCCAGTCCTGGAGTATGGCAGTTCAGTTTGGGACCCTCAGAGTATACTTCTCCAAGATGAACTTGAGAAGGTGCAGAAAAGGGCAGCTAGATTTCAAGATTTGTAACGGGAAATTACACATATGAAACTGGGAGTATGACTGGCATTCTGGAGAAACTTAAGTGGGAATCCCTGAAAAAGAGAAGGAAAGATAGTAGACTCATAATGCTGTACAAAGGTCTGAGGGGTGCACCCAGTATACCCATAAATGACCTTGTTCCCCCAAGTAGGCATACCAGGAATCATCATTCCCTGGCATTTCAAACCCCATTGGCTGGGACTGACATTTACAAGTCCAGTTTCTTCCCCCAGACTATTAGAGATTGGAATTCCCTGGAAGATTCACTTATTTCTGCTGCTGAGGGTGCAGAGGATTCAGTTACTAAGTTTACTTCTCTTATAAGGGCTAGGGACTAGCTTCCCTGATAGACAGGTCCTGGTGAATGATTGTCCTTGGACGTATCACCAGTAAACAATTCTGATTCTGACCGAATGCCTGTGATCTTACCCCACCCGTTATCCTGTGCAATGGTTGCAATTTTTTACATTCGCTATTTCACTCTTTGTTATCGTTTGCAAAATAGGTTCTGCACAAATTTACATTTATTTTTTGCAGTTTTGTAATTTGCTGAATGCTAATCTGTCTCCTCTACACAACTTACATAGAAACCGCTGTTCTGTTTAGCATGAAAATTTACATTTTTCGCAAACGGAAGTTCACCTGACATCTGGCGGGAAATTAATCAAGGGAAATAATTCATGGGGTATGAAACTCAAAACCCGTAACCGCAGCCGTGCTCAATTTAGTTATGTGTGGCATTGTTTAGAGTATTACACAGTCGTAATATGAAATAGGCGCCACCTAAATTGCAACCAACCTACATTATGACTCCAGTAAATCAAAGGGCTCTGAAGCCCTGAAATGACAGATTCTATCAGAAAGATGGAAAGTTAAATCTAGAAAAGTAACCCATCGGCCAGCATTAACGACTGTCTGATCAGAGTCTCCCTTGTTCTTATTTGCAGACTATGCATCATGAAGACTATACCTCACCAGTTTCTGCTCCATACCTATATCCTCTGCAATCAGAAACCTTGATATTGGGTAGCCCATCATTTAGATTAGAAAGGTGATTTCTCTAAGGAAGCAGACAACCTTGTGGGATGATATATACGGTCTTGCCATTATGCGATGTTTGGCTCTATCAAATGCCGATTAAGTAACGTAGTCGGTCAAAGGTCAAATAATGGTGCCATTCTGATTCTAAAACTGTAAAGGTGTAGAACTTTGTAAATTCGGGTTTTCGGTGAGAATAGTTAAGATTAATGAATAACTTCACAATAGATTCTTCTAGTTTCGATTTCCATTATGAGGGGTGTTTAATTTAATTTTTCTTTTTCTTCAGAATTTCCTGTAAATTTAAGCCAACAGTGTTTGCCCTGACTAGACGCTGTTTTCTGTGACGTCTGATCTTGGCATACACGTATTTCTCAAGACTTCTTCAATTTTACGATAAGCATAAATTAGCCTTCTGCGCACAAGTTCAGTTACCGTAATCACCCAAAATGCTGGAACAGCCGGTGTAAACCCAGATCTGAGCAGGGTGCTTTTAGCATACTGCGCACAAGTTCAGTTACCGTAATGACCCGAAATACTGGAACAGCCGGCGATAATCCAGATTTAGCCTACTGCGCACAAGTTCAGTTACCGTAACCGCAAAAAATGCTGAAACAGCCGGTGTAGACCCAGATCCGAGCAGAGTATGCATTTGTACATTGCTTTAGCAATACATCAGTGTCGACCTTGAAGTCTGAAAGAGAGTGGAAATCCCGATCAAGTTTCATGAAATGTAAACTCTAGAAGGCTATAAAATGAAATTATTACAGTTTTTCCTCCGTTGAATTGTGTCTTTGGCGTACATTGGACACAGGGTAGTATACACGGCATTCAGTGCCATCAATAACTGGCGTAGTGATATACACAAATTCTAGCCGTACTATATTTCATTTCGGATGCACATGTACACTTGGCGGTGAAAGCCAGTTCCAATATTTGGCCTACGACAGCTAGAAATGACAGATAGAATCTGTCATCAAAAACTGAAACAAGAAAATTTTAGCACAGCTGCATGGATAGCTCCTTTTGTTATGAGATTGAATAATTGATTGATTGATTTATTGATTGATTTATTGACTGATTTTACCATTTTCGGTCGACATCTGAACAACACATTCGTATCACGAAATGTCAAAGAAATGATAATGAAATGAGAATAAAAAAGTAGGCCTAGGCAAGAGACAGAACAGGAGACAGGTGTTTTGAAGAGACAGACAGAGAGAGAGAGAATGGTACCACTGGCAACCGTAAAACCCTGCACAGTATCGGCAGCCAATGATGCCATTGGCAACCGTTGGCACCACTGGCAAAATTGCCAATGTCACCACTGGCAGTGCTTTAGTAGAGCCAATGGCGCCAAAGGTACCATTGGTAGAGCCGATGGCGCCTATAGCACCATTGCTTTAGTTTTTCTAATTTTCTTTCATTATTGTGGGGAAAAATTCTCCTTTGTCAACTCGAGTGTTTATGATGGGTTCAATAAATTGCCGTATTGAATGACGCAAATTTACCACCACAGTAATTTTTCCCACGCCCTTAGTTGTCTGCAGTATTGGCAGCCAATGGTCGGCAATGCTGGTTTCAATGGTAGAGCCAATGGTGCCAATATTGAAACTCAGAGCGTCATTGGCATGTCAATAGTGACATTGGCAAAACCCCGAACGCAACCAGTATTGGTTTTGACGTCACACATAAAAGATGCAACGTCACACTGGTGCTTCATCCAATCAATTACTAGATTATTTAGATAACTGAGGGAAAACCGATAGGCCTAGTGGAAGTCAAAAGCTGTTTTGCATCTCTCCGTCAGCCTTTGTCGTTTCCAGACAGTTTCTAGACAGTTATAAAGCTTTCTAGCTACATCACGTGTGCGCCTGCCTGCTGCCGACCTAGAAATATAATGCGTGTCACCAATAAACAGATGCCGAGAAGCCGCAGTTGAAAGGTAGGTAAGGTTGTTGTTTTTTTCGAGCTGTACGGCCTTCTAGCCGAATATTCTGACGGCCATCATAGGATTTTTTTTTTTTTTGGAATTCAGACGCGTGTTGCCAGGGAAGTGTCGGCGGAAGTTCAGGAATTTATTTTCGTCCAATAAAAATGCCAGCGTCTCGTTTCTCCATAGAAAGAAAAACGCCGACCGGAAATTCAGTGACACAAAAATTTCGAAGCCTTAGTGGTACGGGATAGAATAGAATAGAACAGAAATACGCCTTAATCGTAAAGCAACCAACTCTCGTTGTTTGCCGCCTTTGGCGGCAAACAACTCGTTGGTTGGTTGCTATAATATATGATTTCGACACTGTATCCACTAGAACTCTTCATATCATCAGCTTTCTCCAACTACTTATCAGCAGTTTACCGGTCCATTGAGATACCGCAAACCACCGCAAACCTCCACAGACCAGCCCCTAATATGGTCGATGTACCTGTTTTCGGGGTGCTCCGGAATTCGGGTAATTCTGATAGACTATAACGCTCCTCTTGTCAGGGACGTCTTAAGATGATTACTTTTAGTAAACAGAAAGTTGAATCAGCATCTTTCATCATACACTAATAGACGCGCAACAGCTCGCTAGTTTTGACGTCATCCATGACGTCGTCGTTGGTGACCGTGGACGCGGCCATATTCGAAACAGTGCACAGTTTATGGAAAATACCGACGAAGATGATACGGCGATTTATTGAATTATGAACTTTTTATCTGATAACTCAAACATTTTTCTACATCCTAAAGTACTGCAGGTCTCACGAAGGCAGTTGTTATCATTAGGACCTGCAGCTCATGCAATTTGTAGGCGAGTTCTTGAACGTACTCCGAAAACTGGGGCAGTTTCGGACGGCAGATTCAGCTGAGCATCTGTTTGGATTTGATCAAATTATGCAATCATAGAGGCATGCGGACATGAAATGTGAGTTGCATATAACTAAACACATATTTTTATGTACACACATACATTCAGTCTGTGATCTTTATTGATTACACAGTTTCTATGTTGCGAGCAAATGTTAATACCCCGAAAACTGGTGCAACCATCATATAATAATAAATAATAAAAGTAAAGAATAATCTTTATTTATAGTCGCTTATTTTTATTAACAACTAACATAAGCTCTGTAGAGCTTTTATTGCGACTTATTAAGACGAAATACATATATATATATATAAGCTGAGCTGTGGATATGTGACTTGCTCAAGGTCACAACGCTGGGGCCCTGGTGAGGATCGAACTCGGGACCCGTCGATCATGAGTCGGGCACACTACCACTGCGCACCACAAACTCATCAAAACTATTTCACTGTATATTTCACGCACACTTAATCAATTTATTTGATATTTGACGTGGTATTAACGACAACTTTACAGTGTGTGGGAGTGGTTTGTGGTGGTTGCCGGTAGTGTGCGGTGGTTTGCGGCTTTTCTATGCTCCCGCAGTTTACTTGGCCCACTACGTCACAATGGATTTCTGCCACTGTAGACTGGATTCCCTTGATATCATGGTAGTTAATTTCTTTTGTGCGCACATTATTTGTTACATGGTTTTAGTGAGAGCATGACATTGACCTCCAATTTTGTCTTGAAATACATGCTGTTCCTATAACAGTTCGGCCACCTTTTCAACCAATCTGCAAAGCAATGGCTTATATAGTTTTGTTGTTGAAATTAAGTGACCAAGGTATAAATACTGTTTTAATACATGATTATCAATATTTTTGACGTATATTGAGATTATGGAACAGTCGATCATGCACATCTACACGCCAATTAAGGCCAGGACAAAACGTTTAACAAGAACCTGAAAGTAAAGCAAATACAGTGAGTTTTGCCCTGGCCTGAATTGCAAGTAGATGTGCATGATCGACTTTTCCATAGCTTCAATTTCTTGTGTATATTTTATTTTTTTTTCATTGTTTTCTGTCTATTCTATGCAGTTTGTTTTGTACAGTGTCTTACCTGGTGTGCGTCGTTTGGAATGTTCTGTCAGCGAACCATGTCCAGGTTCATCAGTCTCCAATCGCACCTGTAAAAATGAAAACAAGAGGGCCATGAGGCCCTGAATCGCTCACCTGAACAATTTGCAAGGTGGGTTTTACTTATCATGTCTGACATTGTCAAAATATGAGTTTTGGGTCAAAGAATGACCATGACCACTTGTACTCATAACTCTTCATGTACTCATTAAGACAACCATATATACCATTTTTAGGCCAAAATCTTCAGACTTTCCATGAAATCTTATGTTCTAGCATTTTCCCATATTTAACCATGCCGCAAAAAAGGTCAAGGTCAACCCAAGGTCACCATTTGAACAGTCTTGGTGGTACTCTAGTACTCCATGCTATTTACCAAGTTTCAAGGCCATAGGTGTATTGGTTCTGGAGTAGAAAAATATTAAAGATTTATATCATAAGTGGTAATGGCGGCCAAGTTGATCATGTGACCTGGACCGTTTGAACAAATTTTCATTCAACCAACACCTGGAGGCTTTATATGAAATGTGTTCACAATTGGCCCTTTGGCTTTTGAGGAAATGGTTGAAAATGTCAAAATATGAGCAATCTGGATCGAAGGTAATAAAATGACCTTGACCTCTTGTACTCATAATTTTTCATGAACTCATTAAGACAACTGTATATACCAATTTTTTAGGCCAAAATCTTCAAAACTTGCCATGAAATCTTATGTTCTACCATTTTCCCATATTTGACCTTGCTGTAAAAGGTCAAGGTCAACACAAGGTCATCATTTGAACAATCTTGATAGTACTCAAGTACCCAATGCTACATACAAAGTCTCAAGGCCATTGGTCAATCGGTTCTGGAGAAGAAGATTTTTAAAGGTATTTACCATATGTGGGCGTGGCGGCCATGTTGGTCATGTGTCCAATACCGTAAGAAAATTTTTACATTCCCTCAACCCCTCGAGGCTCTATATGAAATTTGGTTTCAATTGGCCCAGTGGTTTTAGAGCCGATTGTTTGAAATTGTCAAAATTTGAGATTTCTGGGTCAAAGGTCAAAGAATGACCTTGACCTCTTGTACTCACAAATCTTCATGTACTCATTAAGATAATTGTATATGCCAATTTTTAGGCCAAAATCTTCAAAACTTACCATGAAATCTCATGTTCTAGCATTTTCCGATATTTGACCTTGCCGTAAAAAAGGTCAAGGTCAACCCAAGGTTATAATTTGAACAATTGTCCTGTTACACGTACCTGTAAGCTGAATGGAAGCTTTGCTGTTCAATGCTGTGACTTCCTCTGGTCGTAGAAAGGCTGTTAGAACAGGAAAGAGTCTGACCCGACTGTGCATGTCAGTAAAAATTTCTAAATCCGTGAAAGAAGCCACGGTTGCTCAATGGGTCATGGTCTAACGGTCCTGGGTTCGATTCCCGCTGGAGGCGGAAATATCTCACCCTAGGCACGGTTCAATTGCACTTAGCCTTTCATAGTCACCCTCCAATCGTCATGATGTGAAAATACTAGCGGTCCTGGGTTTGATTCTCGCTGGAGGCGGAAATATCTTACCCTAGGCACTGTTCCACTGCACTTAGCCTTTCATAGTCACCCTCCAATCGTCATGAGGTGAAAATACTGTTGAATGAGGCGTAAAATCAAGTCATTGTGCGAAGCGAGATAATCTATTCTATAATTACCTTAAGGCATCTTGTTTGTTAGGATTAGTCGGACTTGATGACGGTCTGCTTATAGCTTAATTTGATTTTCATGAGCTATAGCTTAAATTGTATTTACACAACGAAAGCCCCAAGTATTCGGACACAATGAGCCGTGTAGGATGGGATCGGTCCGCTTTGCTCGGAGTTTCACAGACTCTAAACTATACATATTGTGTTTTCTCTAGGTGACTGATCTTGGTCACCACCGTGTCCGAATGCAAGGGATAAGTACGACTCTGCTTCATGTTGGCGACTTCGCTTATTAGATACATAGCGATTCATCACCGAACATTAAATCGACGTTGATTCAACGTAACGACGTTGAGTCAGCGTCGATTCAATGTTGTTACAATGGTGTGAGCATGCTGGGTAATTTATTCTCAGTCTTGTACTGCTTTTCCATATGACGTTATACTTACATGTTGTTACTGATTGTTTGTAGTACGTAAGATTTGACTAAATGAATCCTATTCCGTAGGCTGAAGAAATCTGCGCATGTGTTAATCACTCTAGTCCATACATGCGCGGTTTCCTCCAGCCTGCTGTGCGCACTGTTGTTATTTCACACATAATATGTGTTCAGTAGTACTCTGTGATAATATAATTCTACATCATTTAAAAGACAAGGCTATCATTCAAATCGAAGCAACTTCCCACAGAGAACGCGCCGTAGAATCGCGTTCTATTCAGAAATAATATTTGCTTACTCGTGAATTGTCGCTGATAGGCGTATATTGATGGAGGGCAGACCCTGTAATTTTGATTCACGACGGCGAAGTCGGAGTGAACTTAAGTTCGTATCTGCCCAACATCACAAAAGTCTGATTACCATGACTGATGTACCCAAAGGCCAAGAATGATAGAAGTGGTTAAGATATTTAGGATGTTTCTCCTTTTTCTCTTCTTTGAATTCTTTTTCCTTTTTATGCTCTCTTTCTCGAGGTTTCTTCCAACTGGGTATTGTCCGAGGTTTGATGTACATGTTCTGCTCACGAGTGAGGAGCTCAATCCGTGGTGGCCATCCAAGGGTGTTTTGGCATACCTGCTAAGCTTACTCTCAATATGAAAACTAATTATTTTGAGTCAAACTTCTTGGCTGGTTACCACGGTATTGCGCTGACACTTCAGTATCAGAAACATAAAACCATCAACTTCAAACAGTGTACCACATTGTTGTTGCCATTGTTACTCTTAGGAATCCTAGGCTTGTCCTACAGTTTTGCTATGTGGTGTACTAGCATAAGCATATCACTTCAGAGCAGTGCTATGCATGTCAAGTCAGTAAGATTTCCATACACAAATTTACTTGTGCGAAATGAGCAAAACAGACTGTTCACGACTAAGGTTCTGACATATTTCATAGTTACCATTTTCTGGTCACTGCTACTTATCTTATTAGCGGGTGATATTGAACGCAACCCTGGGCCGAGCAGTTCCGATACGTCTTCACTCAACAGCTCCTCTTGTAGTTCGCTAGATTTGTCTCCCTTTGAAGAAAACTTCTCTATTGTACATTACAATGTACAAAGCTTACTGACAAAAATTGATCAACTTCAAGTGGAGCTGTCTCATTTCGACGTCATCGCTTTCAGTGAAACTTGGTTATCTCCTGCTGTTCATGATGAAGACGTTAGCTTTGTTAATTACCAAACACCTTATCGGAAAGACAGACAGGACAGTTATGGCGGCGTAATTGTATATGTAAAAGATACGATTCCTTGCAAAAGAAGACATGACCTCGAAATTGAAGGCCTGGAAAGTATTTGGCTTGAATTAAAACTTAAAAGCAAGGTTTTTTTATTCAGTGTATTCTACAGACCTCCAAATTCCAATCAAGCCATCTTAGACAACATTGAAAGGTCAGTCGACCTTGCCATTGATACTAATATTCCATCTATTATAATTACTGGAGATTTTAATTTGAATTTCCTTGAACGTTCATGTCGAAATAAACTCAAAACCATATTTAGTCAATATAATCTTACGCAACTAATAAATGAGCCCACACATTACACTGAAACATCTTCATCTTTAATTGACCTTATCTTTACAACAAGTACATCCTCCGTGTTACTGAGTGGCGTTGGAGAAGCATTTCTAGATCAAAATATTCGTTATCACTGCCCTGTATATGCGGTATTTAACTTTGATAAATATAAATTTAAGTGTTTCCAGAGAAAAATATGGAAGTATGACAGCGGTGACTATGAAGTTTTGAAACAAGACATTCACAACTTTAACTGGACATCTCTTAAAAACGAAAACATAAACATTTATGCAGATAATGTTACCGAAAAGATTCTGTCCCTGTGTGAAAAAAACATTCCTACCAAAACAATAACAGTAAGACCCTCTGATCCCCCTTGGTTTAACAGCTTTGTACGAAAACAAATCCGGAGACGAAAGCGAGCTCATAAAAAAGCTAAAGTACTGAATTCGCCCGAAAGTTGGAGTAAATTTCGAAAACTTAGAAATAAAAGTGTAAATGCTGTGAAAAAGGCTAAAGAAGAGTTTAAGGATAATTTGGCAAATAAAATTAACTCGGGCAACATTTCAAGTAAAGACTGGTGGAAAACGTTTAAATCTATCATAGGCAAAGACACGAAAACAACCCTACCGCCCTTAATAAAAGATGATAAATCCATTAACGACCCCTCCGAAAAAGCTAACGTACTAAACCAATTTTTTTACACTCAGACTTTACTGAATGACAACAATAAGCCAGTTCCAAATCTAACGCAGTCTGATCAAACTTTGACTAATATAGTCCTTGAAGTAGATGAAGTAAGGTCAGTCCTAAAATCTCTTGCAACTGGGAAAGCTTCTGGTCCTGATCTACTGAACAACAAAATACTTAAGGAATTAGCTGACGTTATATCTATACCACTAACTGATCTCTTTAATAGTTCCCTCTTTACTTCTGTAGTGCCTGAAATATGGAAACAAGCCAACGTTACTCCAATACATAAAAAAGATAGTAAATCTGACGTAAAAAATTATAGGCCCATATCTCTTCTTAGTTCTGTAGGAAAGTCTTTCGAAAGAGTAATATACAAACGCATACATAACTTTTTGCTCGAGAATCAAGTTATAACTCCTTTTCAGTCTGGCTTCACTAAGGGAGACTCAGCAGTAAACCAGCTATTAGCCTTGTACAATACCTTCGGTCAGGCCCTGGACGAAGGCAAAGAAGTTCGTGTAGTTTTTTGTGATATAAGCAAAGCCTTCGACAGGGTCTGGCATAAGGGCCTCATTGCTAAACTGCGCCATTATGGTATTAGTGGCAAATTACTTAAATGGTTTGAGAGCTATTTATCGCAAAGATTTCAGAGAGTAGTTATCCCAGGGGGTTCTTCCGACTGGGTAGAAATTAAGGCTGGGGTCCCTCAGGGCTCTATCTTGGCCCCTTTACTTTTTATATTGTATATTAACGACATAATAAATGAAATACACTGCGGAATTCGACTATTTGCTGATGATACAAGCTTGTTCATTATTGTGGACACCCCTGAAAATGCAGCTCTCCAAATGAACACTGATCTGGATAAGATAACCAGCTGGTCAAATAAATGGCTGGTTACTTTCAATCCCGCCAAAACTGAGTCACTTTTGCTTACAAGGAAGGTCAATAACATTGACCACCCTAGCTTGTACCTTAGTGACGTTTCCATAGAAGAAGTGACTACACATAAACATCTAGGAATATACCTATCCCAGAAATTAGATTGGCAGAAACACATAGAATACATTACAGAAAAAGCTTCAGTACGTCTAAACCTCCTTAGATCTTTAAAATTTACACTTGATAGGAATTCGCTTCAGAAAATATATTTTATCTTCATACGATCTATACTAGAATTTGCAGACATAGTATGGGACAACTGCACTCAGCAGCAAAGTAATGAACTAGAAAAAATACAACTTGAAGCAGCTAGAATTGTCACCGGAACAACAAAGTTAATCTCAATAAATAAATTATATAAAGAAGTAGGGTGGCTGAAATTGTCAGAAAGACGTAATCTCCACAAACTTTATCAATTTTATAAAATGCAAAATGGATTGACTCCACCTTATTTGACAAACATTCTCCCGCCACGTATAGGTGATGTATCTTCTTATGCCCTACGTAATGTTGATGACTACCAACAAGTTATTGCGCGCACACAAATGTACGCTAATTCTTTCCTCCCGTCAACTATAACTGCATGGAATTCTCTTTCAACTCCAGCTAAAACCGCGGACTCTTTAAACTCCTTTAAACGTTTAATCCAACTTGAAACCCCGAAAATACCCGCCTATTACAGTACTGGAAGCAGACGATTCCAGATGCTTCACACGCGACTACGAACTGAATGTAGTTCCCTGAATGAGCATTTATTTCAGAGAAATCTGGTACCTAACCCTAACTGTACATGTGGTTTGGTTGAGAACAATAATCACTTTCTTTTATCGTGTCCCAAGTTTGACTTAATGCGTGCAGAAATGTTAACGACTGTCCAACAGATTTTACCCGATTACACACATATTACATCAGACATCCTCCTTTTTGGTAAAGATGGAATATGTAATGATAGAAACACAAATATCTTTAAAGCTGTTCAAAAATACATAGAAAGAACAAAAAGATTCACGTCATAACGTGTTAAACAGATTATTGAGTAACACTGACAACTGACAACGACAAAACAAAACCAAATAAAATGATCAAAAGGGAATATTGGGAAAATGTCTCCGTTATGAGATACATGTATCTGCATCAGCAAAACTACCTTAATTTTACCAAAGGTCATTCGGACAATGCCCATGGGGAAACTCCTCTTACTGCATTGCTCTCTCTCTCTCTCTCTCTCTCTCTCTCTCTCTCTCTCTCTATTTCAGTCGATTAAATTCACATTTAGATTACACATGCATGTTAAGTAATCTTATTTTTTGTATTGCCATTCACTATTGCTACTTGTTCTGCAGGAGATGATTGTATAAGTTTTGATGCTTGTTATCAAATCCTGTTCACCATTTTGTACTCTGTAAATGTTATGCATGTAATTTACGTGAAATAAATATTGTTTAAACCAATTTGAACAATCTTTATAGTACTTGAGTACCCAATGCTACATACTGAGTTTCAAGGCCATCGGTCAACTGGTTCTGGAGAAGAAGATTTTTAAAGGTTTTTACCATATATGGGCGTGGTGGCCATGTTGGTCATGTGATCTGGACTGTATGAACAAATTTTCATTCCCTCAACCCCTGGAGGACCTATATGAAATTTGGTTACAATTGGCCTAGTTGTTTTTGAGGAGATTGTTTGATATTGTCAAAATATGAGAGTTCTGGGTCAAAGGTCAAAGAATGACCTTGACCTCTTGTACTCATAAATCTTCATGTAGTCATTAAGATGACTGTATGTACCAATTTTTAGGCCAAAATCTTCAACAGTTTCCAAGATATCTTATGTTGCAGCATTTTGCCATATAAAAGCATAAGGAAGCAAATTTGACCTTACCGTAAAAAAGGTCAAGGTCAACCCAAGGTCATAATTTGAACAATCTTGGTAGTACTCGTGTACCCAATGCTACATACCAAGTTTCAAGGCCATTGACCTATTGGTTCTTGAGAAGAAGATTTTTTCAGGTTTTTACCATATATGGGCATGGCGGCCATGTTGGTCAGGTGACCAGGACCGTTTGAACAACTTTTCTTTCCTAAGGTCCCAGGAGGCTCTATATGAAATTTGGTTACAATCGGCCCACCGGTTTCAGAGGAGAAGTCGTTTGAAAGTGTGGACGGACGACGGACGACGGACGACGTACGACGGACGGACGCCGGACGCCGGAGCCTTACCATCCTATAAGCTCCCCCGGAGCCGCTGGCTCAGGTGAGCTAAAAAGTCAATAAGCAATGTTAATTAGATACCCCCTCCCCACCCGCACAGTAATGGTCAGTAAAGAAAACTTGTTTGTTCTAGAAAAACAATAAAGAGGAATAACTTTAATAGAATTGGCCCCTAGACATTAATTTTGTTTTATAAATGTTTATCTTCTGGATGTAAATCGTTCTGCAAATTTTCATGAAATTCCATTATTGTCTTTATAAGATATTGAAAAAAAATAAACAAGCTTTTTGTCTTTCAAAATTTGAGTCTCATAGTGTCAGTGTGACCTTGAAAATGAGATCAAGGTCACCAAAATCTAATCACTTCTTTCCCCGACCCCAATGAAGTTTCTGTGCTAGTTTGGTCAAATTCTACCTAATGATTCATGAGATAGAGCGCAAACAAGGCTCATTTTTAGAGTCTTTATAATGTAGTGACCTTGAAAATGAGGTGAAGGTCACCAAAATCTAATTACTTCTTTCCTGTGTCCCAATGCTGTATCTGTTCTAATTCGGTAAAATTCCAGCCATTGGTTCAAGATACAGTGTGCACACAAGCTATTTCCCATCAAAATTTGAGTTTCAAAGTGGGGTGTGACCTTCAAAATGAGATCAAGGCCACCAAAATCTTATCACTTCTTTTCCCAATCCAAATGATATATCAGTGTCAGTTGGGTCAAATTCAATCCGTTGATTTATGAGTTTGCACCAGCATTTATGTATTCTGCATTATTACAGAATCTCCATTAAATGTTCGACGAATCGTCGGCATTATAGATATCTTTAGACCTTCTGTCTGCTGAATTAGTAGAGTGAGACTGGGTGGAGATAACCGCGCCCGCGCCCATCCCACCACCACCACCATCACCAAATTCGTTTCCTCAGATTCCCAAACGTATTTACATGTAGTTTGACGGCTATATATTTGAGAAAGCAAGATAAATCTTGAACATATATATATATATTTTTTGAGAAGAAGATCTGCTGGAGAATGTTGTTTGGACAGAAGATGCATATGGCTCGAACATAATCCCTGGTGGGCTCTTAATATTGAAAAAAGTCGTATAAACGTCGATGCATTTACGATGACGTTGCACTGACGTCGATACAGCGTTATGCTTTGTTCCTGCTTAGCACGTAGGGTAGTTCGCCCTTGAGTCGAACACCTTTTGTATTGTTTTGCGCTTACAGACCCTGGCTATTGACCCACATCGTGTTTGGGTCATGCAACAGCTAGCGCAGCTTTCCAAGCACCAAAATGCTGCAACCGTTTAGCCATACTTCGTGAAATTAGGGAAAAATAAGGGGTTTTATCCACCTACCCAAATTAGCCCTTAAGACGAACAGACTAGCCCCTGACTCGAACAAAATATTGATCCAGCCATTATAGGACAACCTTATGTAGGGTCTGTGATATCCAGAAAATCCGCATTTTTTAAATTTCATATTTTTAAATCATTTTGGTTTGATGTCAAATTAAAACACCCTTTAAGAGATAATGAGACACACGGCAATGTACGTAAATGCAGATAAATCCACCCTGTGACTCCTGGTGCATGTAGAAAAACGTTCGTTTAAGGGGCTCAGTTACCATGTGTGCTATTTCATTTATGATAAGCGTAGACCCTTATTGCGTGCATAAAAGAAAAGAGGAAGATGTGTTTTTGCCTTTAGTCCGTGACTCAATGTATTTGCTAGTGATACAGTGAGTAAACCGCCTCTGAAACTATATGCCCATGTTCGACTTCAGGGCGAATGGGTGTTCGACTCAATGACGAAGCATAGGCTTGTGTTAATTGTGAATTGTTTTGTTGATTTTACTTATTTTGGCCAATAAATAGGTATCTTTTCGAGCATTGAGAAGCCATGGATTAGTTTAACAAAAATGTTAAATTTCGTAAACTAAGACCCTTTTTGCTACATAATATTAAGTATTTTACAAAATTTATGAAAATCAAATTATGAAATTTAGAAACAGCTGGAGAGGGATGCCTTGCGACAACAGCTAGTCGTATAATAATGCATGTTTTATATTTGGGAGTCTTTTACGCATATTGTTCATAGATTAAGGTAACGTCTGGTATCTTAACAGGTAATGACCCACCAAGTTGAAATGTCAATGTTATCAGTTTAATTTGTTCGACTTAAGGGCAAGTTCGACTTAAGGGCGAGTTACCCTATAAGGCATTCTTCAGATTACGAAAATTCTCGACGATGTGTCTGATCGTATGCTGCCGTAGACAACTTCGTTTAACTCCGGCAGACCTGCCAATGTTGGCAAAGTTGGCAACGACAGATAAACGAAGTTGGGAACTGATTTTTATAATATGGGCTGGCAATGCAAATTTTATTTTCAGCGTTTTTAATCATATAGAGAAAGTTTATACATCTAGATAATATAGGGGCAACGGAAGATTACAATGTTTGTCAGTGGCTGACGACGCTTGTAGGGCTGTAGGCATAAACAGTTTGGTCTATTTTTTGCATTATGAGTGTAATACCTTCAAAACTCTTTTTCTTATCAGTTTATGATCATTAAAGTATCCATAGTCCTATTAGTGGTAAAAACGTCTAAACTCAAATGATTGTAAAAAGCGGTTCAACCTTCGCGTTTGGTAATAAAATGTGGGTTGACGTGCATGTATTAAGTCATATGACTGGCACAAAGGAGAGAAAACAAGTTTTAAAAAATGACAGTTCACTCCACAAAATAAAATTTCCTGGTCTGGTTTCTCGTCTAGCGATGCTATTGAAACATAGGCGGAATAGTGATTGTGGCTCCACACCTGTACATTGTATTTTTACCTTTAAATTCAACCTGTTGAAATCGAAATTAGGTCATTTTAGTTGCCAACCAAAATGACCCAAATAAATTTTTAAAACCGTTTTATGTGAAACTCAAGGATGTTTTATTTGTTGAAAGCTGCCTAATCACGATCATTTACAATGACGAAACTATAGCGAGAAGCTTGCAGCGATACCTCATGATAAAATTTTTCATGCTGATAGAGCGATGGGGCCTTTTGTCTTTTGCCCAAGTTGTCTTCGTTTGAAAAAATCCCAGGTCAGTGGGCATATCAAGTTGAGAAACATCAGAACTGTTTCCACTTCGGCGCGCCGTCTAATAATAGATAGATTTCGCCCAAACAACAACCAGGCATGCAGATTTTAAAACGTGAAATGTGCACGCCTTACGTTCAATCATCAAACCTCTTGTTATTCCGTAACAGGATCATACGAAGTTGGGACAAAAAACCACTGGCCTTTAAGCCGATCAATACCCAGCTATTTCCCGGGCTACTCGAAGGTATGTATTATACATACCTTCGAGTAGCCCGGGAAACCTGGGATGAACGGATAACTTGCGATTTTACGTCTACAGTCATATCATGTCGATGGGTGGGTGAAAATGAAAGGCTGTGTGAAATGGAGCCCCGTTTACGATTGAAAAGATGCCCGCCTAGAGCAGGGCTCGAACCCGGGACAGCTAGATCAGCAGGCCAGTGCTTATTCTACTGAGCTACCGGAGGATCAGGAAATACCTGTTTATTGCTCGGGTTTACCCAGGTAATTATGCCGAACGTGCCAGGTGAACTAGAAAGTCAGCCTGATCGCCGAAAATGCGCGCAGAGGCACAAATTGCCTAAGAGCCTCCCAGTGCAACTTAATACTCAACTCCGGACTAGCAGAGTATGATCGAACCAACAGTCACGAGATTCTTAATAACACTTAACAATGAGCTGACCGGCTTTCAGACACTGAAGTAATTATGCAGAACGTGCCATGATACCTGTAAAGCAGTGTTGTGTTCTATTTCTGTCTCCATGGCATCTTGGTAAAACTTTTCCATCTCAACCAATCAATAAATCAGTCTGAAAATAAATAAATAAATAAATAGATTCTTTTAGTCTTCTTTTCCTCGTTCCATTTGTCTATTTTTAAAACAATCACCGTATGAACAACATTATTTCGTGGATCGTTTCCTTTTCTGAGTATAAATTATCCAGAACAGGAACTGACAACGATCCCCATAACTGCACATTTTGTTTGGAAAAAAAATCCTTATTTCAGCCGCGACACGGGAAACCTAACAAAGTTTTCTTTTCCATTGATCTCGGAAGGAACTCTTACAGGAAAGAATTGGCTCGCTCTGAGGAAGCAAATCATTGCATGGAAGAGTACAATTCCAGGCTATAATAGCAAACTGTGTAGCTAATGAATATAGATTATCTAAACCATTCCCTGCCATTCCGGTCCATCATTTCATGTTTTAAACTATGCCATTGTTTTCTGGAACATTACACTGGGTATACTAAACCTCACAAAAGAAACAAAGGATAATGTTTAAATCGATTTGTTTTCTTTTCTACTGAATTAAAACATATGTGTAATTGGAACAAAACATTTTTTTTTCATCAAAAACCGAAAATGTTGTACCTTTAATAATAAGACGAATACTGCAGAGTACCTAGCTTGAAAGGCAAACATGCAATAAATATCCTTCAACAGTTCATAGGCTTTATTACTGGACTATGAAATACCCTACCCACTTAAATAATAATGTAACTCCAAAAACATGACTACGTGAATGATTAAGAACACAATGTACGAGGGTTGTTCAGAAAATTCTGATTCTAGCCGCATAACTTTGTTTAGCGGAATGCTGGGGACAAATGCTAAGCATGTATTGAAAGCACTACTTTTCGTCTTCATAATGATACCTAACACTATCCAAAGATATATATATTTTTTGAGTTACGACGCACGTTATAAGGCCCTAGTCATACCACTGGGCTAATTTCATATGTGAATTTATTTTCAGTGGGTCATTCAAGTGAAAAATCATTGTAAATACACAATTAATTTTTGTCAGCTTCTTGTCATTCGTTGTTTTCAATATCCATTCAAACGTTATGAGGGCAGCAAACGCTATCGATTTAGTCCTTGCAAAGCAATGCGCAGTTCTTATGACGTAAGTGAATAATACGTCAACGTCATTTTCGAAAGCTCGTAGAGGCTTCGTTGTTTACATCAATTTAAATTTTTCGACGGTTTCGAATTGGCCCATACAAAGGCTCTTCTTAACAAGATTTTGAATGTTAAAACCATTTTTTGTTTGTTACAAAATCATTATTACTTTAGTAGAAAGGGAGAATTAGCTACTATATAAAATGCTTATAATCTAACTTGAAAGGACAGTATGGAACCTAGATTAAATATATTTTCCGCGATATTTACAGGTCACAGTTGCCCGGGGAATAAGTTTAAGTAGCAATGATGAAAACAATTAAAAGACTGCTCATATATGAACTATGATCTTCTTAAGTGAAAATCTGCAGCGGCTGTAGGGTAACCTCTTTCAAAAACGTTAAAAAATCTGTCCTTTAGAAAATATGCACCACGTTTGCTGAGTTGTCCGGACATATCATACCGTTATATATTTTCGCTATCAGAAGTTCTGTATTTATAATGGTTACCAAAATAAGACGTCACGATCAGAACTTTCTGAACATCCCTCGTAGGGTAAATATTTATTAATAGCCAAACATAACGAATTTGTATTGATTGAAGTTTAACCTCAATTAAACCATACTGCGAAATTAGCGATCTGTAATTAAAATCAATTACAGGGGCTTATACAAATTTACATGTAGATAAAAACTGATCTTCCATGCGGCCCTCTCTTCAATACAGTCTCTTTGTTTATTGTCGCAATGTGGCAAAGAAAAGAAGAAGAAAGAAAAACTTGCAATATGTTTCATGGGAAAATTTGGAAGATTATCCCTTACAAGTTATTGTTTAAACAACAGAGAAAAGCTGCTTATAGTCATAGAAGGATGGAGAATCTTTGTAAGTGAATTTCATTTTTAAGAAGACTCACACCCAGCTCTTCTGTTTCCTCCCATAAAAATTCTAAGTATCAGGACAGACCTGTCAACACAAGCACTGCAGGTCCAGTTTGGACCGCATGGGAGTAGCTAGGAGCATTTACATGATACGCAAGTCTATGGGTTTATAAGCCCTCAGCAGTTTGTATCAGTGTCCAATTAAAAAAGACAGCAAAAAAAACATATAATAACTTCAGCATACAAATACGCAGATGTGTGTTGAAATTTGGTCAATTTGACCAAATTTAAAGACACAGCTGGGTATTTGTTCAGTTCAGTTCAGTTCAATTCTCTTATCGACGTTACCCAAGTGGCTCAACGGTACGTAACCATAGTTGCACACACTTGGCGCCGTGTGTCCGTCCAAAGCTGCGTATTTGCATCTCGTCGACCAAATTTAAACACACACCTGCGTATTTGCATAAAGGCAGCTCCGCCCTTGGACCGCCTGACTAAGAGCTGTGCAACCAAGGTCTGCCCTAGTGCCAGCCAGTTAAAAGCTAGATAAACTGTATTCCTACAAGCTACATGCCTACTGGAAAATTCAAAGATATTAGTCCATTTGCATAATATATACTTATTAAGACCAGCTCACATTTTTTTTCTAATGCATGTATCTCACTTCAAAATAATAGGGCCCAGTTTAAAGGCGGAAGTACCAAGTGAAAAGGTTACTCTTACTCTCAACACTTTATTAATCTCCGTTTGCAGTCTGTCTATCTCTTAAAACCTATTAACAGCAAACAGCAAGCCGCTTTATTTTATGCTTATTTTATTTTGTGGAAAAACAGTAGTAATCGATCTGCATCGCCAGGATTGGAAGGTACCTTGCGGCATGTTCGAAATGCCAATTCTTAAAACAAATTGCGTTTTCGCTAGACTAAGCAGAGTCTTTGCATGCTTGTCGCCATACACATTTCCTCAAAGACCACAAATCGGTAATGCGAACAAGGAAGGCACCGATAAGACTGCGCTTCATTGTGCGCATGTCGCAAAGTACAATTTTGACATGATACTGCTCGTTTATTGCAATTCGGTTACTGAGGACATTATTCTAACGCACGTGGCCCTAAAGTCGTCAGGGTCCTAAGGTCGTCATCAGTCTTTTTGCTTCATTCTTTTCCATCTGTGTCACAGAAATGTCCAGAAGCGGGCGATATTCAGAAGATAAATATCTTAATTTTATTATGCAACTTACATTTAAGGTGAGGTGGGAGTAATTGACAAAACACATGATTTTATTCATACTTCCTTATATGGTACATTTTTAGTCCCTCTTTCAGAAAATGTAATAAAAAAGGGGGGTCGCCGATATCGTTTTCAAGATATTTGACCTCGAAAACGTCAATTTTTCTGCATTTTCGACCCGACGTTATAATGGCGTTCTATGGAAAACGCACTTTTTTGCTCGTCACTCTTGGATGAAAATCTTCATTCTTAGAAAACAAAACACATTTTTTTCTTCAAAAACTAGCAGAGTATGGCCAAATGATAGAAGTTTACATTAAAGCAATAAAAATAGTAGGTCGCCGACTTAACTTTCGAGCTAATGTGCATAAAATATTCGGCTTGCCGTCTCTTTAGACTGAAATGTCAACGTTGCGCATGGTGACGTTAACGTTACTTAAATTTTCGCGCCACACATCAGGTATCGGTATTTAAAGGCTACAGGCAAAATTTGTCTTGGACTTTCATCACTCATGATTGCCATCGTCGGGAAAGTGCAGGATGAAGGCAGATGTAATACTTTTCTCTATATCTCTGTATAAGGCGTCTTAACTAGCTTTTTTTATTAAAAAGAAAACGAAAACATTGCCATTATGCCCTCCCATACAGTTGAAGCGCACCCGAGTAGACAGACTCTCAGAAGCAACAACTTTAGGGCGGGGTACCACGTGTTATGACATTTGAACAAGTCCCTTGTCCACTTGTCGTTTGTACATTGTAGGCGAGTCAAGTTTTACAGTTCCTGACCCGACCCAAGAAAGAACCTATAATAGTCTGCACTATAACTTAGCGTTCCAACGACTGGACTTCGGCGATTCTCTCTCTCTCTCTCTCTCTCTCTTTGTAAAACTGGTAAGCAGCTTGGATGCACTTTAGTGTCTATGAGATACAATAAAACGGCTCTTTGATATACACTTGAAACAGAAAGAAGAAATGAAGGACAGAAAAGTGAAAGAAAGGTAGGGAAAAAGAAAGGGCACATTGTTTTTAACTTATTGACACAACATATCGTTTAATTATCGTAACATTCTGTCGACATTGCATCGACGTTGATACGGCTGCCTGGCGTTGTGCAAATGCTAGGTCTAAGAATGTTTGATGTAACTGAAATTTGGCAAATCTTTTGTTGATTAGTATTTTAGGTCTGGGTGGTTTTGATTGATTGATTTGTTGCTTAACGTCCACGGTAAACATCTATGGTCATGTCGGGACGGTCGGTTAACCTAACCACACTATTCCTGGGCAGGCTTTGACCTCCTAAGCGGTTAACCAGTACTATGTGCACATACTTTCGCCAGTAACTGACAACTGCCCTTCTTGAATCAGCGGAAGGAGAAACGAAAGTATGTGGCCAGACCGGGTTTCGAACCCAGGACCTCTGACGTATGAGTAATGTGTGGGTTGTATGAAAACGACTGTCTATATTGCTGCAACCATGTTAATTGTATAATGCGTGGTCGAATTGTAGACAGTGATCTGACTACTCATTGTACGATTCTGGATTCGATTTCACGAGGCTTTGATGTCGTATGGATATTTGTTGCAACTCTACAGCTGCGAACTCCGTCTAACAAACTGATAAGAAACTGTCAGAGAAAAGCTTTCCCGCTAGTAGTCTTTACCCACGGAAAACTAAGACCCCCGGTAGCTCAGTGGGTTAAGCGCTGGCCTACAGATCTAGCGGTCGCGGGTTCGAGCCCCGCCGGAGGCGGAGTTTCTTTCCATTGCAGACGGGGTTCCGTTGCACACAGCCTTTCATTATCACCTGTCCATCGCCCTGATATGACTGAAATACTGTTGAAAAGGACGTAAAATCGCAAGTCATCCATCCATCACGGAAAACTAGCTATATATTTTTCAGTTTCTTCTCGACGGCACTTTCTATTTCCTTTTTTTGTATGAAATTTATAATAAAATTATTGCAACTCAACAGCTGCGAACTCCGTCTAATAAACTGACAAGAAACTGTCAGCTTTCCCGCAATGAGGCTTCCGCACGGAAAACTAACTATTCTTTTTCAGTTTCTTCTCTACGGCGCTTTCTATTTCATTTAAATTTCACCCAATGCTCAGCCTCCTTGCATTTTGTGAGCAGACCATGGAGTGAGCATAGAAGCGTCTAACGTTGACGCCATCTTGTTTTTATCAAACGGAACGTTTGACGTCATTACGCAACGTAGCGACAGAAACTGCCGCACGGCGGCGCTGAATTACTCCCACCTCACCTTAAAGCTGGTTTTAAGGTGAGGTGGGAGTAATTCAGCGCCACCGTGTGGCAGCTTCTGTCGCAACGTTACGTAATGACGTCAAACGTTCCGTTTGATAAAAACAAGATGGCGTCAACATTAGCCGCTTCTGCGATCACTACATTTACTGCTTACTAAATGCAAGGAGGCTGAACGCTGGGTGAAATTTAAAGGAAATAGAATGTGCCGAAGAGAAGAAACTGAAAAAAAGTATAGTTAGTTTTCCGTGCTGAAGACTACTTGCGGGTTAGTTGACAATTTCTTATCAGTTTGTTAGACGGAGTTCGCAGCTTTTGAGTTGCAATAATTCTATTACAACTTTTCATATGACAACAAAGCCTCGTGAAATTGAACCCAGAATCGTACAATGAATAGTCAGATCACTGTCTACACTTCGACCACGCACTTTACAGTTAACATGGTAGCAGCCATGGACAGTCGTTTTCATACCACTCACACTTAAAATAGGGGAAATTGGGGCAAGTGGGACACTTTTTGGAAAAAACGCCTGCTTTCACAGGATTATAAGATAGAACGAGATCAAATCTGTTGGCACTTTATAACTCCCGATCACATGATTTCATATTACACATAAGATGCCTTGTACCATTATATGTTAAACAACAGGGCAGCATTAAAAACCATGCAGTAAAATGTCCCACTTACCCAATTATTTGGTGTAAGTGGGACACTAATTGCAAATAAATTTTAAGCATTTCAACTTTCATTTATGTTCACTATGAAAGAAAAATGCACGAGTTTAGGTTGCAGATAAAACCATTTGTACCACAGAACAGAGAAACGCAGAAATCAAAACGCTTAGTTCCTTTTTATAATATCAGGTGTAGACAACAAAGAAAGATTATAGGGATAAACTTTACCCCGGCATTTCAATTATTTACTGTTGGCTTAAGTTATTTTAACATATTCATTAACTCGAATAATTAAAATCAGTATGATAAAATGCTCAAAAACTATAAACAGTTTACTGACACTGACAAGAGAACGGATATGTTCCATTCAAAGTTAATATCAAAATACCCCACCCACTACATTTTTTCTGTGAGTGTTCTTCCCAAATTTAATAAAATTCTGCCGTCGACACTTGTTAAAATGGCATTACTATTATGAAGAATATGGGTAGAAATAATTTAAAACATAGTACTATGCAAGGAGCGTTTAGAAAAATAATAAATGATCAAACGAAATAAAGTGGGTGGGGTAAAGCCAAATTATAATGTTTCAAGTCGAATTTGTCAAGTGAACATGAGCAAACTGATCTTTTGTTACACCAAGTTGCTCCCAGCAAGATTCTAGATACCAAAAGTGTTCAACTTATTCCCTGAGCTTCTACATCAAAATATATAGCTGAACTTGTAAAGTCAAAATACTGGCGTCCCAGTTACCCCAGTATATTGAAGTAAATGATACAGCGTCAATCACCTGCCTGACTGTGGAGTTTGAAAGTTTCAAATAATATCGAAACTGATAAAATCATGATAGTAATTTTCTACCATTCTTTTATCTACCTTCTGTTTGAAAAGAAGTATGAAGATTGAAATAAAAATAGCTGACCCAAAATCATGAATGCAACAACATAGAAAACGACAGTAAACTGACGTCACGTCAGATCGAAATAGCGTTACGTATTTGTAGTTCTATGCAGACGTGTTGTTATAGTGTATTGAAAATTTTCATACAGAAAAATTACCACGCTTTCTGTTTAAGACAAGAGTATTGGATTTTCACATAAAATAATACCTTTTTTTTAAGTTAAATTTCCTTTTTATAACGTTATTTGTATATGTGCCCTGTATATTACGTCACTTCAATCACAGTTTACGTCAGGAATTTTATTTTACAAATGGTCAAATAAATATTTGCTCATTTAACGACAAGAAACAATAATACTTTAGCTCGACTTTAGACAATGACCCTTGTTTTCCCTAGCTCGAGTGATATAATTTTAAGTGTCTCAGTGGAAGGGTTATCTTATAACGATGGTTCAAACTGACCAAGGCTGTTATATCCTTCTTATGCAAACGAATGACCGCGCCTATTTTGGACCTTCAAATTTAAAAGGCCAGCAGTGCATACTTTTGAATACCTAAGACTCGTAGAAATATTATTTCTAAACAAAGAAATAGAAATGCTTTGGCAATATTTATAGTCTTGGTAAGTACGCACCATGTGCTGGGTCTGGCGCTCTATGAATAAAATGTGTCCCACTTACCCCATTGTCCCACTTGCCCCAATTTACCCTACTAATCAGCAAAAAATATGCCAAATTTCAGTTATATTAAAAATTCTTAGACTGTCCTTAGCATTTAAACAACGCAAGACAGCCGTATCAACGTCGATGCAATGTGAATCTTTCATCGACGTTGATACGATAATTCAGCGACCTGTTCTGTCAATAAGTAAAAACAATGTGGCGTTTCTTTTTCGTTGCCTTTCATTCAATTTCTGTCTTTCATTTTCTTCCGTTTTCTGTTTCAAGTGTATATAAAAGAGGCGTTTTATTGTATCTCCTAGACACTATAAAGTGAATCCAAGCTGCCTATCACTTTTACAGAGAGGAAAGTCTAGTCGTTGGAACGCTAGGTTATAGTGCGTAATATTATAGGTTCTTTCTTGGGTCGGGCCAGGAACTGGAACACTTGACTCGCTTAGACTATACAAACGACAAGTGGACAAGGGAATTGTTCAAATGTTATAACATGTGGGAGCCCGCCCAAAAGTAGTAGCTTCTGAGAGTCTGTCAACTCGGGTGCGCGTTACTGTATGGGAGCGCATAATGGCAATGTTTTCGATTTTTTAATTAAAAAAATAGTTAAGAAGGCTTATGCAGAGATTGAGAGAAAGTATTACATCTGCCTTCATCCTGCACTCTCCCGACAATGACAATCATGAGTGAAGAAAGTCTTAGACCAATTTTGCCAGTAGCCTACAAAAAGCGATAATTGATATGTGGCGCGAAAAGTTAAGTAACGTTAACGTCACCATGCGCAACGTTAACATTTCAGTCTAAAGAGACGACAAGCCAAGCATTTTATGCACATTATCTCGAAAGTTAAGTCGGCGACCTACTATTTTTATTGCTTTAATGTAAATTTCTATCATTGAGCCATACCATGTTAGTTTTTGAAGAAAAAAATGTGTTTTGTTTTCTCAGAATGACGATTTTTATCCAAGAGTGACGAGCAAAAAAGTGCGTTTTCCATAGAACGCCATTATAACGTCGTCTCGAAAAAGTGGAAAATTTGACGTTTTTGAGGTCAGATATCTTGAAAACGACATCGGCGACCCCCCTTTTTTATTACATTTTCTGAAAGAGGGATTAAAAATGTACAATATAAGGAAGTATGAATAAAATCATATGTTTTGTCAATTACTCCCACCTCACCTTAAATGCTCTTCCAACTATCGAAGTGGAAACAAGGTAACCCATTTTTACGTAAAACTTAAAGTCTGTCGACGAAGCAAGCTGGTTTTGGTATCGGTCTGGCGAACCAAGATTGTCACGCTAGATTCAAGTTTCAGATGTATTATTGCATTCACCCAAGCGCATTATACATTCAGCCATCAAGATTTTCTTACCTTTGGCGATCAGAGAGGAAATTAAACGAAACGGACATCAAAGAAGAGTGATGACGACTTTAGGTCATACCTGACGACTCTAGGGCACATACTACTAGGCAAATAAAAAAATCATTTCTCCGCTTCTTATATGCTCGTCTTTCATTCCAGTTTGACAAGCATATATTGTGATTATTTCAGTATAAATTATCAATTTTATGTTGGTTTGCCCTAATATAAGCAAATGAAACAAAAATGAATTAAATTTAAAGGCAGAGAATGAAGAAAAGTTGTCTATAAAAACAGGCACAGTTTCAGTTGTGCCGGATTTGGTGTGAAAAAAAAGAAACCACCCATTAGTAAATGTTCCAGAAATACAGCATTTCCCGTTTATTGTCACTTTTTAACCTCTTATAGAAATACAAAAACACATTTTCTCTTTGTGCAAGACAAGTATTTAGTTAATGAAAATAGAAAAGTAAAAGAAAATAAAAGAATCTTTTATGCCATGAAACCTCAAATAATTCAGTTGGTCAGCCACATCCCAATAATTTTATATTCCATTTTCGCCGACAACAATGTTATCTGTCAAATGATTAAGAACTTTTGACAAGAAGGTAACCCAAAACAAAAGAATCCGTGTGCAGTCTTATCGGGATCTTCAATGATCATATTTTTGACATCTTAAAACATATACCAAATACCACCATTGCTACAGAAAAACACTGTGGCCAGAACCCGGACCAGACTCTGTGTTTGCACAGGCCAATCAGGTTTTTAAATCAACATTATTATAAGAATCTTTCTGTTTGATGATCATTTCACGGCGAAATTAATAAATGTTTATTAATATGTTTCTTGACATGACCTATTTCTTTAAAAACATGAAAAAAAGACAATACGACCCCATGACGACACTAGGGCCGCACTGATGACGACTCAAGGTCCCATAGGTCCTAAGGTCGTCAGGCCGACTCTTCCTCTGTAAACAGTCTGTTTTCCGATGTTTTCTGCATTAAATTGACCAGTGTCTTTATTGAACATCCCTTCAGAATGGCTTGTCTTGCCAGTACCATAATGCAACTATAAATAGCTGTCACCATATGCATGAGGTATTCGTTTAAATGCACTGAGGTGACGACCTTAGGGCCACGTACGTTACTCGATTAATATTTCACTGTTAAAATGTGACTTCCAAAGTGTTGGAACGGCCTCAATGCATGATATATTTAGTTTTCATCGACAAGTCTGTACATACGCGCAATCTGGTGGTGGTAAATACAATTCGAGCTTCATTTCAAACAAAGTCTGATTTATTTTCTGTGATTTATTTAAAGCGCAAGCAAAACTGTTCTCTATGTGTTAAAGATTGTCTCCCTCGTTTATTTGATGTTTTCAGAAACAAATATTTTAACAAAATTTCGTTAGACAATATGTAATAGCCTCATTATTAACCGTAAAATTCTTCTTTTTTTTCGATAAATGTGGTATGAAAAATAATCTTCAAATTAAAATGCAAATTACCTATTTCCTCACGGCCTGTAAGGATATCGATTTTGACCACGTGTGTCATGTGATCAGTTACAGGTATTTTTTCTTATTCGTGCACGTAATTGTGACGTATGAATAAATTATTTTTGTCCAATATTGCGATTTCGAGCGCGGTCCGCGATCGTTCAAAATTTAACTTCTTTTTTGTTTAAAGTCACTTTCAACAAATATTATTATCTAAACTATATTTCAAATGTATAATTAGACCATGTCGGGGGTAATGCATGAAATATTTCATCAAGTCATTTTTTGTTATCATTATCAAGGGAGTAAATCTTTAATGAGGTTCCCTCGCGATGAATGTCTAACCCATCTAGGTATATGCTCAACCTTATCAAATGAATTAGTCCATTTGTCAGTTAAGGGATGTCTAGTTTAATTTATACCATTAGCCTTATGCAAATAGTGTAGACCCTGATCAGATGCCGCGTTTTAATACTAAAATTAACCCATGTATGCCTAACGCTCCATAAAAGGAACTTACTCTTGGAAACACTGCAGTGTCTCCAAGAGTAAGTTCCATTTAGGAGCGTTAGGCATACATGGGTTAATTTAATATGCAGTGTTTCCAAGAGTAAGTTCCTTTAATGGAGCGTCAGGCATACATTGGTTAATTTAATATTAAGGTTAAAATAGAACAATGCGGCAGTTTTTCCTTAAACGCAGGAAAAGCACAGAGAGAGAGAGAGAGAGAGAAGGCCCCCCACGAGAGAGAGAGAGAGAGAAGGCCGTGGGGGGGGGGAGGGGGTCAGTGCTCCCTGAAAATAATGTCCAAATCTCCCCAGCTCCCTTAAAATGTTTTCTTGTGCTCCCTAAAATCATTTCGCTACTGCTCCCCGAATCCCTAAAAGTAATTCATCTGCTCCCCAGCTTCCTAAAAATATTCAAGCCTGCTCCTTAAAATTGTTCGGAAGTCATTTCCGCCTCTAGCCAGAATTGACCCCGAAATGTTAGCATTTGCAAGTTTAAATGCCTGTCAGAAGTCATTTTTGCTTAAAAGGAATGACAAAAATGGTATCATTGATATGTTTAATGGGGGGTCGGGGGGGGCTGGCCCCCCCCCCCCCCAGAAGCCAAAAACAATTAAGAAAATCACATTCTGACCGTGCTCCCCAGCTCCCCAAAACTAAGAGCTTGCTCCCTAGCTCCCCGAAAATAATTGCTAGTGCTCCCCAGCTCCTTGAAAATAAAGGACCATTCTCCCCAGCTCCCAAAACCTGGGAGGGACTCAGAGAGAGCGAGAGCTTGGTTCCGGTGTTTAAAAAGCTACTACTTGTCGCACGCTAGGTTTAACTGTATTGCCTCCCTTATTAGAAAAAAAAAACATTTTGACACGAGCTATTTCCATGACTCAGATAAATGTTTGCTATTGGAAAAGGATTCTTAGACTTAAAACAATATTTGTATTTACTCTATATCGATATATAATTTTATATTTGTAAATCTTTGAACATAATTTTTAATCTATTTAAAAATATAGTACGATTTTACAATAATATTTATAAAATATAATTACTGTACATGCGACGGATGAGCTTTACGACGACGGAGATTACCTATCCTATTATATATCGCTCACCTGAGTTCATCTCAGGAATTTATGAAACCTCGTCAGTGGGGTGATTCCAATAATAACAGAACAGTCTATCACTTTCCCCTATATTTACTTCCAAATCATGGAAGTAATTAGGTGTATTTGATATGTGTGCTTATCAGATTTTATCAGCTGTTGCTGGGGAAAGTGAAGTACTGAGAACTCACTTCAGCCAGCATAGAATGTATCTAGTTACATGCTATCCTTGCCCAAGCACGCCTACCAATCGCTCTCATGCGAAACCACGGTTCAGAACGCCAATCCATGAGAGGAGTTCCCGGTTTTGCAGGAGAGGAGTCAAAATCGTAAACAAATTTGACATCGGCACAAGGTTTGAGGTATTCATTTTCTCTGAAAACTATTTATGCAAAATATAAGAATGCTATTTTGTCACATATAGATTGTTTCTTCGGCACATGAAAGGATTAGGCACATGGTCATGCAATTTTCCAGATATACATTTAGTACGGCGGAGCATGTGTTCAAGGTCAGTCTCGGCGATATATACATGTAGGAAAAAGTCGCATTTTCTTGCTTGATTTTTAGTCTCTGACCGTGGCAGTCGCAAAGAAGTGAACAGAACTACTGTATACGTGAATCCAAACGTTGGAATTAAGTTTTCCGTGATGGACAGTGTAGAATTTAGAAAATATACGCAAAAACTTGGCATCGTCAGCCCGGTTCCGCATGAGATAATAGAAAATATAAGGAATTTTTATCAAACACAAAAACAGCTTCTGAACAATAATTGGATCTAAACTAACATGAACTCTGTGATATATCATTATTTTATACATTGCAGATGACTTTCTGGCTGTTTTAATCCCCGTCTGTCTGTTTCTGAGGCATGCAAGAGGGTTTGAAAGAGGGTTTGCAAAAGGCCTTAAAAGACAAACGGGGAATAAAAACAGCCAGAAAATCATCTGCAATGTAAAAAATGATGATATATCACAGAATTCAAGTTAGTTTTGATCCAATATTATTGTTCAGAAGCTGTTTTTGTATTTGATAAAAATTCCTTATATTTTCTATTATCTCATGCGGAACCGGGCTGACGGTGCCAAGTTTTTGCGTATATTTTCTAAATTCTAAACTGTCCATCACGGAAAGCTTACTTCCAACGTTTGGATTCACCCATACAGTAGTTCTGTTCACTTCTTTGCGACTGCCAAGGTCAGAGACTCAAAACCAAGCAAGAAAATGCGACTTTTCCCTACATGTTCATATCGCCGAGACTGACCTTGAACACATGCTCCGCCGTACTAAATGTATATCTGGAAAAATGCAAGACCATGTGCCTAATCCTTTCATGTGCCGAAGAAACAATCTATATGTGACAAAATAGCATTCTTATATTTTGCATAAATAGTTTTCAGAGAAAATAAATACCTCAAACCTTGTGCCGATGTCAAATTTGTTTACGATTTTGGCTCCTCTCCTGCAAAACCGGGAACTCCTCTCATGGATTGGCGTTCTGAACCGTGGTTTCGCATGAGAGCGATTGGTAGGCGTGCCAAGGCTTAGAAATATACACATTTGGATTTTTCATAGATTATCTTGAATATATTTTTTTCTTTGTGCTAGTGTTTAGTTATGGGGCTGATTTCTAATCTAATATATCTTAGACAAACCCACAAGAAGAAAATTTCATTTCTAGACTAGCCGTGATAAATATATATATATATGTGTCAATTTAATATATTCGACTGGAGAAAGTCTAGTTTCATGCAATCGCCACTCGAGAACCAGAGGTCAAGAGTTCGATACCCGGTCCGGGTGTCGGACCTTTCTCTTCTCCTTACACTGATTCAAGAAGGGGCAGTTGTTAGTTGTGCACTGACGGTAATGGTTAACCACTTAGGAGCTTTAAGCCTGCCCATGCAGGAACAGTTTGGTTAGGTGCTATAATAATAATAATAATAATTTATTAAGATATACCCCTTTACAACGGGGGCAACCTCAGTCGGGGTAACTGAGTTGCATCTAGGTTATATACATATATACAAGTTAAGACCATTAGCAGAATACTAAGACTAAAATTATAAACATATCCCTTAGGAAATGTCATTTCTAAAATTCATATAAATATAACCTACAGTAATACTAGAAGAAGGGCAATCACATACTGTCGTAGTATGCAGCACATCAATCAAGGCCACGCATATAGCACACTGGCATGCTGATGGGTCATGTCTGTGGACTCGCATCGGGAGTACACAGACCGAACACAGCGAAAGAAAAATGAATGCCGTGTGACCCTGCTTGCAAAGCTGTATCATTTGTGACTCATATTTTATGTATACTTCATCTGCTAGGTGTTTACATTTAAAAGGAAGCCAGATTTAATTTTCACACTGTCGCCTCTTGCCTGATTTCCCAGATTAACTAGAGCATATTTTTACCAAATTTGTCAAAGATATTGTAGGTCTCTGTATCAATGTATTGTCCTGTGTCTCCTATTAACAGCTGGAGTTTTTCCGTCATCGGTAAAGCCATAAACAAATCATATACTGCTTGTCCTTTGATGTTAAGGTGCAGTATTCAGCAGGTAAGAAATCTTTTGATATGCACCTATACTTAATATTGTGGTGACTTGCAAGATTTTTGGATAGTTTCAAGTTAAAGTGATGTAGAGTTATAAATGAAGCTATATTCCTTACTAATGAGATAATGCAAACTTAACCGTGATGACAAATTCGTCCAAATAGTAATACCGTTCACCAATCACTCACATGTTTCTTCACGAAAACATTGTTCTGTCAAAAATCTGAAGTGCAATCAATCCTAGTCTACTCTAAGAAATAATATGACAAGTGCTAAAAATGTGAAACTCTGTTGAATTATTGGCACTTTTCTGCAAAACAGAAAAAAAAACTAGAAAGTTGTGTCTGTAAAACACAGATGATATCCCCGTGTGATGCCTGTCCCCTACCCATCGTCCTCCAACTAGCCCCCTCCTACCTTCATTTCTTCAAATTAATTAAAAAATCAAATGCATATCTTCAGTATGTTTGAAAAATCTGTAAAATGTTTCACACTGATTGCTTAAAAAGTCATCATAGTTATTTCATGATTCGCAATAACCTGAAATTTTCTAAGTTTGTAAAGGCCCCAACTTTTTTTTTTTTTTTTTTTTTTTCACAAAGAAAGGTGCACATCTTCAATATGTCTGCAACAACTGTGCAAAGTTTCAGAATTATTGCTTGAAAACTGTGGGAGGAGTTGACTGTACAAACTTGTCACCATGTAAAAGCCGTAAGAAGAAAAACGTGAGTTTAAAAAGGCCGTAATTTTGTCAAAAATGATTTCTTCCTTTCCAAATAGGCAGGTGCAGATCTTCAATATGTCTGCGGCCCCATTGCTCTATCAGCATAAAAATTTTTATCATGAGGTATCGCTGCAAGTTTCTCACTACAGTTTCGTAATTGTAAATGACCGTGATTAGGCAGCTTTGAAAAAAATAAAACATTATTGAGTTTCACATAAAAAGGATTTGAAAACTTATTTGGGTCATTTTAGTTGGCAACCAAAATGACCTACTTTCGATTTCATAAAATGGTAACAAATACAATGTATAGGCGTGGAGTCCCAATCACTATCCCGCCTATGTTTATATAGCATTGCTAGACGGGAAACCAGAACAGGAAATTGTATTTTGTGGAGCGATTTGTTATTTTTCAAAAACTTGTTTTCTCTACTTTTTGCCAGTAATATGACTCAATATATGCACACCAACCCACATTTTATTACCAAACGTGAAGGTTGAACCGCTTTTCACAGAGATTTGAGTTTAGGCGTTTTTACCGCTGATAGGACTATGGATACTTTAAAGTTTCAAACTGATTACTTGAAAACTGTGAGAGGAGTTGATTATACAAACTAGTCACTCTGTATATCGCTAATACAGGGTGACAAGTTTGTATAATCAACTCCTCCCGTAGTTGTCAAGCAATCATTTTGAAACTTTGCACAGTTGTTGCAGACATATTGAAGCTGTTCACCTGCTTTTCTGGAAAGGAAAAAAAAAAACATTTTTGACAAGATTACAGCCTTTTCAAACTTAATAATTTTTCTTCTTAAGACGAAAAATTTCTAAGTTTGAAAGTATCAGGACAGACCTATCAACGCAAACACTGCAAGTCCAGTTTGGACCGCATGGGAGTAGCTAGGAGCAATTACATGATACGTTTTTCTGAACAAACAAGAGTGTCTGCGTTTCATTTACATCACGACAATGCTTTTTGTGCTGAAAGAAGTCATTACAAGTTGACCGCTTAATGCGGTTCGTAGCTGGCTGACTAAAATACACTGGAGTCACGACTGATTGTATTGGCGATGAAGTGTATACTTTCTTTTTGCCTCTGACTACATTTTCCACTGCGGGTATGATTTCTGTCTGCCACAGAGAGCCTTGTCATCGTTTTAATGAAACGCAAACTTTGTGGTTTGTTAAGAAAAACAACCGAAATTTCATATACAGATTTACAGCGAACTCGTATTGTCCAGTTTTCTGCACGTGTAAAATGTTCGAAACCCGCACGTATGTTCAGTGCCGCTTGTCAAGCGTTCAATCAGTAATTTTACTATATCACATTAATGTACCTCAAGTAAAAATAATTTACGCAAAATTTCAAGCTTGGGATAAGGGGAATGAGTAAAATATATGCATTCAAATAGTGAATACTTTCATTCGCCTCTCAGTATATTTTGTGTACATTGCTCTGACATATTGTCAAGTAATTCGTATATTTTGGCAAATATTTGAAAAGATAATGATGGCGGAAATTAAGTAAATTAATAGAACTTCAAGTATGAAAAAATTCTGAAAGGCGAGTGGTGGGTTTCATAAACCTTGACAGGAATAATGTTGCTTTTCCATAATACATGTACAGGAGCACATAATTTCTCTACGGTAGAAAAATTATATGCTCCTGACATGTATGTATCAGAAAAAAAATCTTTAACCAGTTTTTGCATACATAATGCTTATATCTACAATAATATATAATCATGATAAAATTTTATGTATACCCAGATAGGCCGCACTAAAATTTCTGGTGGTGGGTTTTAAGTATGGGTGTTGGCGGTGTCGTATCATGCCGAGTGTAACAGTTTCTGTTGGCTTGAGTTAATGAAAGTTCTTAGTGAAAGGTAATCTTCAGCCAATAAAATAACGTTGTTCAGGGTTCACCACACTGTTGAATTACTGCTTGTCCCCTTTATTTCAGTACTTTGCGGTTTTTTCGTGTAGCTAGATGCCGTAATGGGAGCTAGGGCCTATGTTTTTATACCACATATGGCTGCTCCGAGCATGCGTTAACTGCCCAATGATGGTCACTCTGAGCATGCTGGCTATTGACGGAAATTGCATTTTAGAGCAAGAGTTCCTGTATATAGTTAATACTTGTATAGTCTAGCAGTATCATCTGTGACACTAACCTTAAGTATACTTATATTGCATTTGGGGAAGCCCAGCACACAATCCTAATTCTATATACTTTGAGCAGTGGTTGCTCCGAACACCGTTTTGTATTTTTTTCGAGCATGCGCGTAACTTTATCTATCTACTTTCCAATTTATGTGGTTCCCGAGCATGATTTAGAAAAAAAAAACGCTCGGAGCACTCTGGAGCATACTCTGGGTGACCAAAAGTGGATTGTTAACGCATGCTCGGAGCAGACAAATGTGGTAAAAACATACCTGGTAATGGATATCTATTTTTAGAACGAAAGTTATTTAAAAAAAAAAGTCGTTTTATAAATTTCTACAAGCTACATACCTACTGGAAAATTCAAAGATATTAGTCCATTTGCATAATATATGCTTATTAAGACCAGCTCACATTTTTCTCAAAATATCTCACTTCAAAATAATAGGGCCCAGTTAAAGGCGGAAGTACCAAGTGAAAAGGTTAATCTTACTTTCAACATTTTATTAATCTGTCTATCTCTTTTCAAAATCTATTAACAGCAAACAGCAAGCGCCTTTATTTCATGCTTATTCTATTTTGTGGAAAAACAGTAGCAATCTGTGGTCAACATATATAGCCTGGAGAGGGATGGGCTCCGTCCGGCTGAACTCTGCCCTTGTAACATCATGGTTGAAATCATAGACCAAACACCCAAGAAGGACATTCTGGTTGTACAAGGAGATTGGAATGCTAAAGTTGGAAAGGATGCACAGGAAGATTGGGAAAACGTTTGTGGACCCTACTGCAATGCCGAGACAAATGAGAGAGGTCTCAGACTTCTAGAGTTTGCAACCTGTAACAGCCTAGTATTGACAAACACCCTTGGCCCTCACAAACCATCACGAAGATGGACATGGCACAGTCCAGATGCGAAACACCACAATCAGATTGATTACATCTTGGTGAGGAAGCGCTTCCGATCAGGAAACAACATCCATAGGACAAGGAGTTTTCCTGGAGCAGACATGACCTTCCGAGCTCGTCTGAAGAAGGCTAGAAAGCCAACCCAGCCAAGACTAAAGTTTGATCTTGAGACGCTAAGGGATCCAAATGTGGCATGCACTTTTCAAGCAACAATAGGTGGGAAATTTGCACCACTCATTGGTCTGAGGGATGATGACATGGACATAGATACCATGATTACCACCTACAACACAGTAGTGACTGAGGCAGCCAGTGAGATACTTGGGAAGGAACGTCGCAGGAAAAAGCCCTGGGTCACCAGAGATGTTCTCGACCTCTGGGATGAGAGGAGAAATTTGAAGAAGAAGGGCTATGAAGCAGGAGGAGCAGAAGAATACAGGGAAGCAAACAAGAGGATTCAGAAGGCAGTGAAGAAAGCGAAGGAGGACTGGATAGCTAGTCAGTGCGAGGAGATTGAAACTTGCTTGAACAAAAACAACAGCAAGAAAGCATACCAGCTTGTGAAGGATCTAACTTCAGAGAAATAGGGTAGATCCACAACTATCCAGGACAAGTCTGGGAAATGCCTTACAGAGGAACAAGAGATTCTCAGCAGATGGACAGAATATTGCTCAGAACTATACAACCATGAGACTTACGGTGACAATGTGGTTCTGGACTGCAATCAGCCCCCAGAAGAAGATCAACAACCGAGCCGACGTGAGGAAGTTGAGATTGCAGTAGCAGCACTAAAGAAGGGGAAATCTGCCGGAGTTGATAATATACCAGCAGTACTTGTTCAAGCTGGCGGGGAGACCATGATTGATGTTTTAACAGATATTTGTAACAGGATCTGGAGAACAGGAGAATGGCCGACCCCATGGACTCAGTCGCTGATTATTACGCTCCCTAAAAAGGCAACCTACAGCTCTGCCAGAACTACAGAACCATCAGCCTCAACTGTCATTCAAGCAAAGTCATGCTGAAAGTCATCTTGAACAGGCTTAAACCACAAGCCGAGGAGATAATCGCTGAGGAACAGGCTGGGTTCCGAGCAGGAAGGAGCACCACAGAACAAATCTTCAACCTTAGAATCCTGTGTGAAAAGTATCTCCAACATCAGCAAAATCTGTACCATATCTTCATTGATTTCAAAAAAGCCTTTGACAGGGTATGGCATGCAGCCTTATGGGCCACCTTGCAGAAGTACAATATCAGTGCAAATCTAGTTCGCACCATTGAGCAGCTATACGACAAGGCTACAAGTGCAGTCCTGATAAATGGCAGCACAGGAGAATGGTTCAGAACAACAGTTGGAGTAAGACAAGGATGTCTTCTACCCACCATCTTCAACATTTTTTTTCGAACGGATCATGTCTGATGCTCTGGAAGAACATGAAGGAAAGGTTAGCATAGGCGGCAGAAACATTACCAATCTACGGTTTGCCGATGACATAGACGCTCTAGCTGAGGAAGAGCAGGAACTGGAAGGTCTAGTTGAAAGTCTCGACCAAACCTGCACAAGGTATAAGATGGAGATCAGTGCTGAGAAAACCAAACTGATGACGAACAGCGCAGACGGCATCCAGAGGGAGATCAAGGTAAAAGGGCAGAAGCTGGGTACCGTAAGCAGCTTCAAATACCTTGGAGCAGTTGTCTCAGATGATGGCTCAAAACAGGAGGTTCTCTCAAGCCACTTCAGCTCTTACTAAGCTGAAACCAATTTGGAGAGATAACAATATATCTCTTGGATCAAAGGTGAAACTTATGCGCTCCCTTGTCATTTCCATATTTCTGTATGCCTGTGAATCATGGACCTTGACAGCAGAGTTAGAGAAAAGAACGCAGGCCTGTGAGATGAGATGCTACCGAAGGTTACTGAACATTTCGTACAAGGACCATATAACCAATGAGGAGGTTCGCAGGAAGATCCAAGCAGCCATTGGAGAATATGATGAGCTCCTTACGCCGGTCAAGAAACGGAAACTAAGGTGGTTTGGCCACGTCTCAAGGTCTTCTGGTTTAGCAAAGACAATTCTTCAGGGCACAGTGAAAGGAAAAAGAAGAAGAGGTAAACAGAAGAAGAGGTGGGAAGACAATATCAAGGAGTGGACAGGAATGGATTTTGCCAGCTCAACTAGGGCAGCTGAAGACAGGACAAGGTGGAAAGGGGTTGTTTTGAAGTCATCTGTGGTGCCCCAACGACCTAGTAAGGTTATGGGATAGAATAGAATAGTAGCAATCGATCTGCATCGCCAGGATTGGAAGGTACCTTGCGGCATATGCCAATTGCGTTTTCGCTAGACTAAGCAGAGTCTTTGCATACTTGTCGCCGTACACATTTCCTCAAAGACCACAAATCGGTAATGTGAACAAGGAAAAACCCTGATAAAACTGCGCGTATGCGCAGGCTTGTCGGAGTCTTCATTGTGCGCATATGTTGCAAGGTACAATTTTGACATGATAACCGCTTGTTCATTGCAATCTGGTTACTGGGGACATTATTCTACTCGATTCAGATGTGACTTCCAAAGTGTTTGAACGGTCACAATGCATATATTAAGCTTCCATCGACAAGCCTGTACATACGCGCAATCTGGTGGTGGTATAAACAATTCGATCTTCATTACATATTTAAAACGCAAGGCAAGACTGTTCTCTATGTGTTAATGAAGTTCCCTCGCGATGGACGTTTAACCCATCTAGGTCTATGCGCAACCTTATCAAATGAATGGGTCCCTTTGTCAATTAAGGGATGTCTAGTTGATTTATACCATTTGCCTTATGAAAATAGTGTAGACCCTGATCAGACGTCGCATTTGTCTGACCTTGTCTGCAGTGTTTCCAAGAGTAAGTTCCTTTTATGGAACATTGGGCGTAACGTCAGGTTTATTATAGAAATGAATTTATTTTATTTAGATTTTATCGATGTGTAAATGCCGGCGAATCACTCACAGGGCTTTATGTTAAGTTTGTGAGTGATTCGCAGGCGTTTACACATCCATAAAGTCCAAAAAAAATATAATTCATTTCTTATAATTCTAACTTGGTCATCGTTTTCTCAATATTGTCAGCTAGCCTATACTGCGTATCTTAGAAATCGCCGCCAAAAAATACTTCCTTTCTTTCTTTCTACCGATACTGTCCTCGGTCAATTTTGACCATGATGACAGGTTTTTGGTGTGGCGCATAAGTTGTCACAAAAAAAAAAAAAAAAAATAAATAAATGAATTTGTGACATAGCCACCAGCAGATTAAAACTATTTACAAGAAGTCCTCAGGGGCAGGCATTCCATGCCTAACCCCTGCTCTACCCTAGGATATTAAATTTTGGCCTTAAACCCATCAACTGTCTCCGAAGAGACAGCTTCGGTTGTAAGGCCATTCCAAGTTGCAATTGTCCTGGGGAAAAAAGAATTCTTAAAACCGTCCGTGTAAGCGTTTGGACGGTGGTACTGGAATGGGTGGGACCTAGTTCTCCTGCTCCCTTCACCGACCTCAGATAGGTACTTATTCTTATCTACAATGGCAAGATTATTATGAATTTTGTAGAATAGAGACAGAGAAGCCTGCTGTCGTCTTTCCTGCAGGTCTGGCCACTGGAGTTCTTCTAACATTTCTCCCACATGACTTTGATTGCGCCAGCGCCTACAGGTCCAACGGGCAGCAGTCCTCTGTACTTTTTCTATTCTGTTAATATCAACTTGGTGATGGGGCATCCAAACTGGCGCTGCATATTCTAATTTGGGCCGGACCAGAGTTTTATATGCAGCAGCCTTGATTTCCTTCGATGCAAAAGTCAAGTTTCTACGAAGGAAACCCAAAGTCTTAGTAGCCTTACTGGTAATTTCATTAATGTGCTGACCCCACTCGAGGTCATCCGTAATTTCAACTCCTAAATATTTGGCTGACGATACATTCTCTATGACTTGGTTATGCAATGTATAACCATGGATTATTTGCTTTGGAGGGGGATGCCTAGTCACCCTCATAGAGTGACATTTGGCAACATTAAATTTCATGAGCCATGCCTCTTCCCAAAGTGCCAATTTATCTAAATCATCTTGGAGTATCTGTTGGTCTTCGGACCGTCTAATATTTCTATAGAGTACACAGTCATCAGCAAAAAGGCGGACTCTGGAGCTTATGTTGTCTGGCAGGTCATTAATAAAGATTAAGAACAGGATGGGCCCTAAAACAGAACCCTGGGGGACGCCAGACAACACGGGGAGAGGGTCTGAACAGACACCATCCAGAACAACTTTTTGTGTCCTTCCAGATAGCCAGGCAGAGATCCACCGGAGGATATCATTTCGGATACCATAATACTCCAGTTTATAAATCAATCGTCTATGGGGGACCTTATCAAATGCCTTGGCAAAGTCCATAATAATGAGGTCTGTTTGTTTGTGACCTTTATTATTGGCTCTGTCTAGGTTTGCCTGCAAATCATGAATGAACTGGACCAGTTGAGTCTCGCATGACCTACCACTTCTGAAGCCATGCTGAGACTCAACTAAAATCTTATGGTCCGATAGATGTTGCATGATTTTGCTCACGAGAATGTGCTCAAGAGACTTACAGCAAATACAAGTCAAGGAGACCGGCCTGTAATTGGCAGGGTCATATTTTTCTCCCTTTTTGTAAATGGGAGCCACATTAGCTTGCAGCCAGTCATCTGGTACTCTAGACTGGGCCAAGGACTGGTTGAAAATGCAGGCAAGGACCGGGGCAATTTCAGCACTGCATTCTTTTAACACACGTGCACTTAGGTCGTCTGGACCTGAAGATTTATGGGGGTTAAGACGGTCTAGTAGTTTTTTGACCCCATTAGGGTCAATGTATAAGTCTTCAATATCTGGGTAGGGGGTTGGTCCTTTCGATGGGGGGTCACCTACTTGTTCCCGGGTGTATACAGACTCGAACTGTCTGTTAAATATGTCTGCTTTGTCCTTATTAGCAGTTTTCAACATGCCATTTTCCCTTAAACAGGCCACACCCGTGGAATCCTTTCTTAAGTTTTTCATAAAGGACCAAAACTTTTTCAGCCGATCATTTTGGATACAGTCTTCTATATTAGTGTCTGTATCTGAGGGATTGAAGATATCTGAAACATACCTCCAATAGGCATCACGCATTTCTTTTTGGACATGAGCTCTGAGTCGTTTATAACGACTCTTCAGGGACTCGTTATCTGCCCTGCGAGCTTTGTGGTACAGTTTTTCTTTTTTCCTAATCAATGCCCTAATGCGTGCATCTATCCATGGATAGCCAAGTTTTCCTTTCGTCATTTTAGAAGGAATAAACTTGTTTACTGCATTTAGTAAGACCGTCTTAAACTCAATCCACATCTCATTAACATCAGGTAGTTCCAGATTTCAGGTTCATGGGGTTTATCGAAGTCTGTATAGGCTCTTGACCAATCAAATTCCGCTAAATTAGAATTCAGAAGGTGAGTTGGAATCATTTAGTATTAAGGTTAGAATAGAACAATGTGGCAGTTTTTCCTTAAACGCAGAAAGAGTGCGCGCGCGCACACATACACACAAAGGAGAGAGAGAGAGAGAGAGAGAGAGAGAGAGAGAGAGAGAGCTTGGTTACAGTGTTTAAAAAGCTGCTACTTGCCGCATGCTAGGTTAACATTATTGTCTCCCTTATTGGAAAAAAAAACATTTTGGCACTATAGCTATTTCTTTGGCTCAAATAAATGTTTGCTATCCAAAAGGATTCTTAGACTATAAAACAATATTTGTATTTACTCTATATCGATATACAATTTTATATTTGTAAATCTTTGAACATAATTTATAGTCTATTTAAAAATAAAGCATGATCTTACAATAATATTTGTGAAATATATTTACTGTACATGCGTCAAATGAGGTTGACGACGACGGATACTGCCTATCCTATTATATATCGCTCACCTGAGTTCATCTCAGGAATTTGTGTAACCTCTTAAATGGGGTGATTCCAACAATAACTGAACACGCTATATCCAGCTACACGCCATCACCACTCGGGAGCCAGAGGTCACGGGTTCGACACCCGGTCCGACCACTTACTTTGTTTTCTCCTTCCGCTGATTCAAGAATAGACTGGAATCAGTCCAAAAGATACATATTCATTCACTTATAAATTCCAACCCTCCCAGATACTTTAATTTATCTCCAGATAGAATCACATTCATTTATAGCTATCAGAAGAAAAGTCTTTTATACTGAGAAAGAAAAATGTTATGAATGAACAAGAAAAAATGAATGGGACTATTATATTTCTAGTCTAATTCAACAAGGGCAGTTGTCAATTGTGCACTGAGTACTAGCACGGGTGGTAAACATTGGAACGAGCTTCAAAAGGAGGTATCGGTATTTTGTTCCAACGGCTTATCCGGGAACGTTAGAGATCGCTCCAAAGGACAAAAAACGGGTAAACAAAGGTAGGTGTCAGTGGCTTTTATGAAAAAATTCGAAGTATTAAGCGACAGATGGTTAATTATCGCGATGTTGTTGCGTGTAGAAATAGTTTCTCTGTTTGTGTGGCCCGAGAATTCGGTTGAAATCGAAATAGTTTCCACATGAATCCCACAACCGAGTCGAACACGAAGTTGGTTTTCCCCCAGCTTTTTGTAAGCAAAGAGACCTCTGTGCATAATTTATCGTTTTACACTAAAAATACAGGCCTGGTACGCTAGTCCTGGTTGAACAAGCACTCTATATCACCTCTCATGTCAAAAAAAGACAATCATGAGAATTATCTAAACAAATGATGGAGAAAATACGATTGGAGATCGTTCCAGCGGCCGGAGCTCGTTCCAAACTGAATGAGATCGTTCCCAGGGCTATCTTCTGGAGTTTCTAACGTAGTGGAATTTTTTGGTGGTCAAGAAGATTCCCTTGTTTCTTCGACCTTTGAAAATAGTCATCTGAAAGTAATAAAAATTATCAAGTCAAGTGATTCTAACTGCCTGTTAAAAAGGGTGTTAAGAAAGTGCGTTCGACAAAAAATATTTTTCGATGAGTTTAGTTATCCAGTTATAAACTTTTAATGACATAAATGACATCAATATCCGTTAAAATGGCCATACTTAAAATGGCAATACTTGAAAAGAAATAACTATGGGTTGTAAGACAATAGACAAATATGGGGTGTAGAATCAAATACGTTATCTAGGGAAAACAGTAATCCTTTAAAAGCTGTGGACTCGAGGAGCAAATGTGGATATACGACAAACAACCATTGCCATGCAATGACCAACGTGATCAGGGGCTGGTTGTTCAAACCATCGTTAGCCTAACGACGTCGTTAAGAGGTCAACTTTTTAAGTATATGCCGACTACATGATCAAACACAGTTATTTCTGCTGGAAAAATGTGAGAATCTCTTGCAGTGCAGAAGAATCTCACATTTTAACAACATACAAACAGTGTATTTGTAATCTTTAAATTTTGAATTTAAACGAAATGTTAATTTTCAACAACCGGTCCCTTAGCATTAACTGTTGGTTGAGAAAATTCGATAGACTTTCTATTCAATTTATATAGAAATTTGGGGCACATATAAAAAGCAAGGCTGAAAAGAACGATTAAAATATAACTGTCACAATAGTACGAAATCATCAGTTTTAAAGAATCGTTTATCGGGAAGTACACAAAGAAACTACAAAATTTTGATGGCAATCGATGCTAGACATTACTATACCATGCAATTAAGTATCACAGGAAACAACAGGCCGGGTCATGGCAGATTTTCACCATCTAGTTGAAATGTAGAACGAACTTTCTTAATACAGTTGAAAAATGAATGAATTATTTTCGGTTATTGGATATAAAAATATTCAAAAGAAAACCGAGAGAGTCAAAGTCATAATGAAATAAGGCAGTCTCTGGAAGACATCAAGTGACTAGGGATTGTCTACAAACAAAAATCACAAAATAAGAAGTACTCAAGAGCGGAGTAATCTGCTATTTGTTGATTTTATTAAATCATAAAAGATAGCCCTGGGAACGATCTCATTCAGTTTGGAACGAGCTCCGGCCGCTGGAACGATCTCCAATCGTATTTTCACCATCATTTGTTTAAATAATTCTCATGATTGTCTTTTTTTGACCTGAGAGGTGATATAAAGTTCTTGTTCAACCAGGACTAGCGTACCAGGCCTGTATTTTTAGTGTAAAACGATAAATTATGCACAGAGGTCTCTTTGTTTACAACAAGAATTCCGCGGAATGCGGTGTCTCGCCTGCTGGCGCTTTGTCACAAAACAGAGCTAAATCAGCAAAGATGTATGAATGAACCAAGTTTCATGGCTCTAGCCCTTACAGTTTCTGAGAAACAGACTAAACGCATAAACTTGCCAAAAAATTGCAAAGTCAGCCAACCGTAAAATATTGAAAAAGACTCAATATCGATGATGACTTTGAGTTCTTCTCTTCCAGATAAATGCATGGCCCAAGTTTCATGGCTCTAGCCCTTATAGTTTCTGAGTAACAGACCTTAACGCAAAAACTTGACAAAAAATTGCGAAGTCAGTCAACCGTAAAATGTATGTCAAGACTTAATACAGATGATGGCTTTGAAAGTTACTCTTTCAGATGTATGCATGGCCCAAGTTTCATGGCTCTAGCCCTCATAGTTTCTGAGAAAATGACCTAAATGCAAAAACTCAACAAAAAAGTGCGAAGTCAGTCAACCGTAAAATCTAGGTCAAGACACAACATTGATGATGGCTTTCAGCTGTACTCTTCCAGATGTATACATGACCCAAGTTTCACGGCTCTAACCCTTATAGTTTCTGAGAAAATAACCTAAACGCAAAAACTCGACAAAAAATTGCGAGGTCAGTCAACCGTAAAATCTAGGTCAAGACTCAACATTGATGATGGTTTTCAGCTGTACTCTTCCAGATGTATGCACGACCCAAGTTTCATGGCTCTAGCACTTGTAGTTTCTGAGAAAATGACCTAAACGCAAAAACTCGACAAAAAATTGCGAAGTCAGTCAACCGTAAAATCTAGGTCAAGACTCAACATTGATGATGGCTTTCAGATGTACTCTTCCAGATGTATGCATGACCCAAGTTTCATGGCTCTAGCCCTTATAGTTTCTGAGAAAATGACCTAAACGCAAAAACTCGACAAAAGTCAGTCAACCGTAAAATCTAGGTCAAGACTCAACATTGATGATGGCTTTCAGATGTACTCTTCCAGATGTATGCATGACCCAAGTTTCATGGCTCTAGCCCTTATAGTTTCTGAGAAAATGACCTAAACGCAAAAACTCGACAAAAGTTTACGCCGCCGCCCACGACGCCGACGACGACGACGACACCGGAAAAGCAATACATATGTCTCGCCTCTGCTTCGCAGGCGAGACAAAAAGCTGGGGGAAAACCAACTTCGTGTTCGACTCGGTTGTGGGATTCATGTGGAAACTATTTCGATTTCAACCGAATTCTCGGACCACACACACAGAGAAACTATTTCTACACGCAACAACATCGCGATAATTAACCATCTGTCGCTTAATATTTCGAATTTGTTCATAAAAGCCACTGACACCTACCTTTGTTTACCCGTTTTTGTCCTTTGGAGTGATCTCTAACGTTCCCGGATGTGCCGTTGGAACAAAATACCGATACCTCCTTTTGGAGCTCGTTCCAATGTTTACCACCCGTGACTAGGTAACCGCTTAGCCCAGGAATATGATCATAGCTATTTACCGTGATCGTAAAGCAAGAACACAAGAGACAAGCCCTTATAGGAGCACACATAGTGGTACAGAATGAGCAACCAGACAAATCTAGGAAAGAATTCCAAATGACAGAATGTGAGCAAAATAAGAGCAACTAGGTCATAAAGCATACCTCCCAACAGATGATACAAGTACCATATATATATGATACACTCAGGGTGAACTTATACTAACCCTAAAGCAGTCTCAATGATATTAACTACATTAACAATTCCCCAAGACGAAGATCCTTCACTGCTTAGTCACGTCAGTGCAGTGGTACCATCATAGAGACCCATAGCAGGTAGACTGGTGCATGCCCCATCTATATAGTGCCCACCAAATACAAGGAATTAAGCAAACCAGGGCACACAACAACAACATGCTTGCGCTATAGCAGTCGAAAAATCTTTTATTTGCTCAGGTTTTATCCGGCATATACTGCGTGATTTATAATTATTCAGCAGTAAGAAATGAAACCTTATTAAATTGCTACAAATGTATAATTATATGATTTTATTGGTGTAATATCCTTGAATACTAGACAAAAGAAGCAAACATAAATCTGAAATATAGGAATAAATAATTCACAGGCAAACCAACATGATAAAGCATTTGAACGAGTCACAGACTTGTTTATATTGTGGACTGACAGGGGTTCACCCAAAGGGAAGATTTTGTCCAGCGTATGGGAAAAGGTGCTATAGTTGTAGGAAGTTTAATGACTTTGCATTTGTCTGTTTGTCAAGCGTCATTGAGGCAACGTTGATTCAACGTCACAATGGTCAACGTTGATTCAATGTCGACCCAACGTTGTGTAGGGGAGACCGGGGATAGTTGATGCACTTTTTAGACTTTTGGATATATCTCGTGATCGGACTGCCCAATATGGATCATCTTTGTATATACTAAAAGCTCTGTCTTTTCTGCAGTTAAAATCAAATAGTAATCCTTGAATTTTGGTTTATTTTCCCTCCGTTAAAGTATTTTTCTTTTGCAAGTCGAATGCATCAACTTGCCCCAGTAGTGGGGCATGTTGATGCAACGCTTGGGGCAAGTTGATACAGATTTTTTTCTTGCCTTAACAAGTCCATGAAACGAATACAACAGTAAATTGTCCGTTTCAATGGACAATTGAGGGTTTCCTTCTGTCCAGTTAGAGGCATTTACCAAAAATATTTTAGCCATTTAAGTTATCTCCAGCAAAAGACTCTAGAAGGGATGTTTGTAAATATAGGCCTACATGTATAATTGTACGGTAAAACGATCAAAACGTTCTATTTTATTTCTGGAACTTTAGAACATTTTAAATGGGAAAATATCATTTAACTGACATAGCTGCTATACTAGATTAAGCCGGGGACCAGCAATTCGTTCAATTTACATGTGCGCCCAGCGAAGACTCAGTCCAGCCTGTGCATCGTCACATTCGGGTCAGAGTCTTCACTGGCCACACGAAAAGGTATGGGTCCTAAGCTATCCATAGAGTGCACAACAGAGACTCTGATCAGACTGCGCGGATGCACAGGCTGTATTGAGTCTTCGCTGGGCGCACATGTAAATTGTGGAAATTGCTGTTACATGGCTAGAATGCTATTATATATTTAATTGAATATGATAAAATACATCGTGTTCTAAAATACAACAAATCCGAAATGCTTAAACTATTGTACATAGTTCTACATCAGTTAGGGATCAAGTCCATCCAAATATTGTGAACAGCTCATGCATTACAGTAGGGTTCTATGGTGCATCAACATGCCCCATGCTCATTGCATCAACTTGCCCCAACCATGCCCCACGTGACATTCAGCAAAGTAGACAATTAATGCACAAAGTTTTCCTTCAGAAGAGCGTATGGTTTTGAAGATGAAAGATTTCTCGACCTGTGTGCATAAAAGCATTATGAACAACCGGAAACAAAGCGCGCTAAACGAAAAATTGCAAAATACCATAAATTTACTTAGATGTGTCAAAAATGAACTTTTCTTCACCAAATTCTCATTTATTGTTCAAATTCCGCAAAACTTCAGGAAAAGATGGCGACTGTCAATAAATACTTTAATTCGTCATTTCTGATGTCCATGATGACGTCATTGTCTATTTATTCCCACTGCATCAACTTGCCCCGTGCATCAACTATCCCCGGTCTCCCCTACTGTGCTGGGTATGAACATGTAGCAGATATTTACACTCATGGTCCAGCAATATATAGTTATCAGTATAGTTACTTTACTATTACTTTACTCTGAACATTCGAGTATAGACGATCCAGCCGGCTCTATTCATGAAGATAGCGATTAGGGTTTGGAGCGATCCTCTACACGCTCAATGTCAACCCGATTCTGGGACTGGCATTGAGCGTTTGGTGGATACTCTCTGAACGCCTGGTGTGATCAATCCGTCTGCATTCGAGCGTGAAGGGTAATAAAATTATATGCAAAACTTCATTATTTGTTATTTTCATAGATCGTACACATTTATGCCTCTGTTATAACCTGTATCATTATCCCTCATGTTGCCATTGTAAGGACTGAGATGACAATAAAGAGATTTGTATTGTAAAAAAAAAAAAAAAATAATAATAGAATAAATATGTAAATGATAGAAATTTCAAATATCATAAGCAAGAGCAGCATGGCAGGTGGATCATGAAAACATTTGATAAAAGTAGCTGAGATATAAGAGGACCGTGAGTGACCGTGAGATGAAGAGTCTGAAGGAAGACTTGCTGAACATATAAGACTTTCAAACAATCCAAAGCGAATTAATTATGGTGTCTATCGACAAGGAAAAGAAGAACATAATACGCAAGAAAATACTCATGTAAAATGGACCGAGAATAATTTTCCAGATAGGCCTGAAAATAGTAAACAGGAAAAGAAACAAAACTAGGATGTTGTTGAATTCGAGCACATAAAAGGGATACAACAAGAGCTGGAAGATATAAAATCAGAACTTGCAGCGTCCTAAGCAGACAGTTCAATCCTGAGAAAGAATTTTTCTACACTAGAGGGAGAATGGAACTAATGTCAAGTTAGAATCAATGAATGCTGTAGCATAATACAACTACAAAAGAAAGAAATCGATGAGCTAAAGAAGAAGACAGAGAACTTTGAACCATTGAAAAGTGACCGTGTAAAATATAATAGCTCTACCGTTACACTGGGATCTGAGAGATATGACATCAACATAAAGGACAAACATCTATATATACCTGCACAGATGACATCAAGCAGCGACAGGGAAAATTCGTCTAATCTAAGATATAATTATACAAGTGCTAAAAATGCGAATTTCTGTTGAATTTTTGGCACTTTTCTGCTAAAACAGAAAAAACGGTTACCATGGCAACGTGATGACAAATGAACAAACGAGATACCAATACAAAAACCTAATGTAAACATAGTCAGCGCTCTATTGTTTTTATGCTTATTTACATTTGTTTAGCAAAGTCTTTGCTTGTCGCCATTCACATTCCCAAAGGGCTACAGGTTGTTAGACACTGAACAGACTATGCGAATGCACAGGCCGATCAGAGTCTTCGCTGTGCGCATATGCATGAAAGTACCGTTGTCACATGATCCCGCTCGTTCTAGAATCGCTATAGCGATTAGTAGTCATGAGGGCAATTTCGACCAGACTTTACCTCATTTTTGCCTAGTGGACTCGTCTATCCATAACTGAGCCGTGACACGACAAAACAAACAAAGTGGCACGTCCGCCCAGCGAAGACTTAGATCAGACTGCGCGCCCAGTCTGACTAGTCTTCGCTGTGCGCTAGTGTCTAAGTCAGCTCCATGCGGACAGCGAAGACTCTGATCAGACTGGGCGGATGTCCAGGCTGATCTGAGTCTTAGCTGGGCGCACATGCCATTTTGTTGGTTTTGTTGTGTCGCGGCTCAGTTATCATTCAGTGTCATTTAAAGAGTGCCTGGTTTAGTTAATTTTTATCCCTCTTTTTTTCTTTTAAGCCTCGGATAATTACCCATGTTTCTTATGCAAACAGTGTGGACTCTGAAAAGACGCTGCGTTTTTGTGGCGTCTGATCCTGGTCTGCATAGTTTGCCATTGTTCCTTTTATAGTACACCAGGGATACTAAATGGGTTAACCTCGTTTTATTCAATTTGGCTCGCGAGAAAAATGTCACATTGCTTATGTTCAGCTTGCACCGAAAGCCTATACATTTAATAGCGCAGTCTGGTCGGGGTTTGCACAGTTTCATCATAAACAATGTCCTATTTACATGTATTTTCCATGATATAGGGCCTAAAGCGCAAACGATTCTATTCTTTTCTGTGTTATTAAAGCTTTCTGGCGATGAATGTGAATTTGGTATTTAGGCTGATATAGAATAATGAGGCAGTTTTTCCCTCAACGCAGAATGAAAACACAGACAAGGTTTCCGCTGGTGAAGTGTTTATAAAGCTGCTACTTGTCGCACTACAGTCATTAATTTTATTACCTCCCTTATCAAGACAACAAATTTTGGTACTATCTATTTGTAAGACTTAAATACATGTTTGCTATCCACAAAAGGATTCTTAAACTTAATTACACCATGTCTCTATATATCATGTAATATTTGTGAGTTCTTGAGCATAATTTTGAAACTATTTAAAACATGGAATGACCGTGTAATGATAGTTGTGAAATATAAGTATTCTACATTGTACAATAGTAATTGACGACGAATACGGATACTGCCTATCCTATTATATAACGCTCACCTGAGTACATCTCAGGAATTTATGTAACCCTGTAACAGGGGTGATGCCACTACTAATCGGGAATCTGTACGCGAACTGCATACATATTTAGCCATTTTCGCAAATAAAGCTGCGTTTACACGGGCAAAGTTTCTGTGACGACGGTTTGCTACAGAAAATACGTGCTCGTGTAAATGCCAAAATATGACAATGTTTCTTTGACAAATATATATGGTAAAGTTACTTCGATAAATTAAATTTGTCCATGTAAACGGAGAACTTTGCTAAAGATTATGTTACAAAGAACTTTGCTATAAGCGTGGAAAATGTGACAAAGATTTTGTTTCATTGCTGCAGGTAACTTTGACGAATAATATTTGGTCGTGTGAACACTGCAGCAAATATTTCATTGCCAAAGTTTGTTTGGCAAAGATTCTATGTCACATTTTCTTTAACAAATAATTTGCTCCGTGTAAACGCAAAATGTTTTGGCATACTAATTTCTTTGTTAAAGTTTCTGTGACAGAGAAACTTTGCTCGTGTAAACGCGGTCTAAATCGCACGTGCACAGGGGCTTCATAGACACCTCCTCGGACCCGTGTTCAAAGCATCGTAAGAAGTCCTTAGCTAGTTTTGCTGCAAAAGCTCACACTTTTCCGCCCAAAAAACGCATTTCGTTCTTTTTTTTAAGTTTTCAACTCGACACAGCTGCGTTGTTTTAGGTTCCGAAGACTGAACTGAGCAAGTACAGACCAGCCTTTGCACAAGCGCAGCCTGTTAAATTATGCATTGTTTTTCAGGATGATACTTTTTTAAAGGTAGGTTCCTGGACTAGCGATAACAATTATGTCCACAAAATGATTTCGTCTTTTTCTGAGCAGTATTGAATTCTCTTATTTTTCTATATTTGTTGCTACTGAGAAACTCGTCAGATGTTGAAGAAAATAGTCGTTATTATCTTTCGTTGGAATTCCAGTTCTAAAAAAACTATGTTTATTATGTCTATAAGTGGGAGATTTCTGATGCCATTCTTCAAAGGTCAATTTTCCCTTGCCGTGAGCTCTCCTAGAGGTCCTGGCATGGCGGATGGGTTAAAACTATCCCAAAATGCAATGCAACATGACGTCAGCCACATTATCTATATTTGGCGCGAACTAAAAATAGCGCTAACTGGTGTGCGAAGCAGAGTTAGGAAATCCCTTGCAAAACAACTTTTCTACTATTTTTTTGATTTACACTTTTTAGTGAAACTTATTCATTCCCTTTTATAAGTGCTTTCCAACAACTTGGATGAAAGATCATCAAAATTATGATGCATTCCAAAGTACAGGAACCTACCTTTAAAAACATGATCAGCTTTCAAAGAGACTCCACCTGTGCGCAGACTGAGCATGGCATACATGAGCCACGACACGACAAAACCAACAAAGTGGCACGTGCGCCCAGCGAAGACTCAGATCGGCCTAGGCATCTGATTAGTCTTCGCTGTGCACTTAAAGTTTAAGCTAGCTACATGCGGACAACAAAGACTCAGAGTAGACTGGGCGGCTGCCCAGGCTGATCTTAGTCTTCGCTTGGTTGTCGATTCGCGGCTCAATTATGTCGTGTGGTGCCTGAATTAAACAGTCTGCAATGTGGATCGTAAGTTTTTACCACACGCAAACTTGTCAGACATTGATCATAAACTGAATCGTGTTAAGGTGCATGGGTATTCCGTCATGTTTTCCGCCATTTTTATAAAGGGTAATAACTTTTGTAATTTCCTGTTTGTTTTCCCGCATGACGATACCCTTTCAAAAAGCGGTTACTCTAAAAGGAAAGAATTTGCTCCTTGGGGAGAAGGGAGGCAACAAGCAAATAGTAGAGTAACTTTTCCTAAAAGTGTACCCTTAAGAACCGTCGGTTTGTGCAATTTTAAGGTTATTGATACATCTTCAAGGGAAATCACTCTAGTAGCTAGCATGGGTGCCCTTAGAGAATACATTTGATATAAGCGATGGGACAAAACGTTAATATTATTTCAAATGTGATATAGTTTTTGCTCATAAACACCCATGTACACAATCGAAATTTCATACCGTATACGAGTCATTCTACAAAAATGAAGGAATTTGGGCTTTTTTGTTTTGCAAAAAATAACACAACTGATTTTGATTTGTTTTATTTTAATCTCAACTCTGAATATTTAAAAACAATAAACCATTAATTTAGACAAGAGAATCTGCTTAGAAATACATGTTGGCTTATTTTGATTTCTGTCCTGGTTTTAAAATGTCATTCCTGTTACCACAACAAGAAACCTTATTTCCTAAATGACATAATTATTGTAGTTATTTTCTTCTTTCGAATTAAAAAGTTCCTGTTTAGACCTCCAAGTTTACAAACTTGTTCAGAAGAAAAATTATTTGATACTAATAATATAATCAATAACTTATTATTTTACTGAAACAAGACGTTTTAAGACAAATGCCATCAAATCTATTTTGAGAAATTGTAGGATGAGTATGTTCATTTTCTGCAAAAGGTAGCTGCAGGCATCGACTTTCAAATTGGTAAATAAATGCAACAGCAGAACATTGGATTAATTTATATATTAAGCAAAAGTTGACTGGTAACAGGAATGACATTTGGTAACAGGAATGACAACAATAATTTTCAGCAGTAACTGTCAGAGAGTAGCTTTTCCCCCCTAGTAGTTTTTCTCCCCGGAAAAATGACTGATTTTTCCATAGTAGAATTTCCCACCGGAAAAATGGCTATATAGTAGAATTTCCCCCCGGAAATATGACTATATAGCCAATTTTCCCCGGGGAAAATCTACTATAGGTGTTTTTGCATAGCCGTTTTTCCCCTCTATAGTGGATTTTCCCCCTGGTAATATGAATGCAGGAAAACACGCTACATAATGGAATTTGCTCCTTCTCCAATCATAATAATGAGGTTCATAACAGAAACAGAAATACGAGAATCTGTTCGTAACATGTCAATGGATAACAGATGCTAGAACCGCATGCATGTGTCCATCAGTCTGTCTTACTTTTGATTTTGGGAAAACTGGCAGACATTTTGCTTTTCCGTGTTAGCCTAAAATGGCTATGAGTGTACGTGGTTGTGGGCATAAATTTGTATAATTTTGTGTTTGTACAAGCGTTCATCTGTGCGTGCGCACAGCGGAGTGCCTGGACTACTGTTCGTTTTTCATGCAGGAGTCGTGGGCTCCACTCCCATCGGGACACACGTCCGATTACTATTTTCAATGTAATAAACTGCCTGCTAAATCAAACATGACTGGACAAAACACCTGTTCGTACATCTTTGTGTAAGCTTGCTACGTATGTGTACGTATATAAATATCTGCGATGGAAAGAAATCACACCCCTCGCGTTTCTTAAATTAGTAATTATTGATTATTATAAAAATAAGGTTGCTAAATTTGCATATTGATTTTTTGGAATTAATCACGTTTATTACCTCCGTTGAAAAACTGATACATTTCTAATGCGATTAATTCCGTGAAATGTCTCTGCTCCATTCCGTTCCGTTTCGTTCCGTTCCGCAAAATACCAATAGCCATACAAAATTCACTAATAGCCAATTTCCCGGTGGGGGAAAAAGGACTATGGGGGAAAAGTGGCTCTATGAGGTCCGGACAATCCACTATATAGTCGTCCTTCCTATAGCCATTTTTCCGGGGGGAAAGGGGGAAAAACCACTCTCTGACAGTAACATAAACGACAATATGAATGATATTCAGTACCAAGAATGGCAGCTAAACTGAAAGATGTTAAAATACCAAAAGTAACTTGTAACCTGACTTACAGTGAAGTAGAAATCTTATAAACATGTTTTGGATAAAATGAGCTCTTAAAGGCTCAGAGTGACTGTTCAGTTCACCTTTAAGGTGGTGATAATCACTGCTTTGAGGCAAAGACAAATATTCGCATAAAATGCTGAAAATTCGACAGATCTTCCCAAACATTAGCAGATGCCTTCTTTATGTAAAATGTGATTCAACCTGATAAAAGTGTACTATGAATATGTCACCCCTGTTACTTATTCTGTGGACATGTGTCATCCCTGTTACCGCAGCCAACAACAGGCTATTACATGCCGCTTATAATGTTCTGTAAAAGACATGGCATATTCAAATTAGTCTAGTTGAAAGAACTATAAATGTCAAACACAATCATCTTTCATATTTTACATATATAATTAAATTTAAAGTGTCATTCCTGTTACTTTTGGTGGGTAACAGAGATGACAGTAACAGGGATGACAGTAACAGGAATGACAAAAAGTATGCAAACTCACACTTATTTTGCTTTCTGGAGGCAAAAACTTGAAAATTTTTACACAACAATATTGATGCCTATCATACTTTTTCAGTGTTTGTATTTTGTTTTATTTGCAGCTTTTTATTTTTATAGAAAGGTGGGTAACAGGGATGACAGATTACCTGTCTTACTCACTACTTAATTTAGATAATTGTTTCATATTTATCTTTAAGCAAACTTTGCATAAAATAATTTAATGTTTTCATAAAATTGGTGCTCCTTACCTCACAAAAGTCCAGTGCAAGGTCATTTTCATGGGTAGTAACTCTGTCTAAACTACAACTGCAACTGCGGTAACAGGGATGACACAAACTGCAGGACACACCAAAACAAACTTGACACGGCTTCAAATCAAAACCAGTGGGTACACGACGCTTCTGTCATTGGTAGGTTTCTGTCACAGACTTTCATCATGTCTCTATTTGTTTTGTTTGTATTAGCACTTTTTGTCAAACTGGAGTTCAAATTTCACTATTTTGCAGTGGGACAAGCAAACATAAGGGGGGTAACTCTTAATTTCTTTAGAAAGAAATATTAACAACTGCATTAACTAGCCCAGTCACTGTCGTAAATGTTAGATATTTGGACACATAAATTAAAACATACTACCAAAGGCAAGATACTTGAAATGGAAAAAATGTATACAAGTATTTAGTTGAGGGACAGGAATTCCTCATCTTTTGTAGAATGACTCGTACACGGTAATTTTCGCGGTGTTCCATTTTTGTGGTATTTCACTGTAAATGTGAACCTGCGAAAACTAACAATTGCAAAATATTTTCCTGTTTCTTACAAAGTGTTTTCGGTAGAAACGATGCCCATATTTGTTGTTTCTGTTTGCTTCTGTAAATTCTGGAACTTTTCGTTCGAGCTTGCTCGGTCATTAACCTGAAGCGATTCCAGTTATGACCGACGAGTATACATGTGAGTACATGTCATATATGAATTTAACATAAACTTGTGATGCAGATATTCGCAAAATAAGAAACACTTTTTGATTCCCTGATATCAGATGAGATCAGTCAGGTAATTTCACTTAGGTATTTATGATACTTTTGTCTTTTTTCACTCATCTTCAAATAATTGCCGGATCGAATACTAACATTAAAATGTAAGATGTTTAAGACAGAGAGCTAGGTTTGGGCAAAGAGTGCAGATCCAAATCAGACTGTTCCTCAAGGAAACAAAATGGTTCAGCACAAGGATTCTGGAAAAGATGGTTCAGAACCAAGAGTTTGTAAAGATGGTTCGGCACTAAGATTCTGTAAAAGACAGTTTAGCACTAGTCTCTGGAAAAGATGGTTTAGCACTAAGATTCTACAAAAGATGGTTTAGCACAAAAAATCTGTAAAAGACAGTTTAGCACTAAGATTCTGTAAAAGACAGTTTAGCACAAGTATATCTCTGGAAAAGATGGTTTAGCACTAAGATTCTGCAAAAGATGGTTTAGCACTAAGATTCTGTTAAAGACAGTTAAGCACTAAGATTCTGTAAAAGACAGTTTAGCACTAGTCTCTGGAAAAGATGGTTTAGCACTAAGATTCTGGAAAAGATGGTTTAGCACTAGTCTCTGGAAAAGACAGTTAAGCACGAGTCTCTGGAAAAGCTGGTTTGGCACTAACATTCTGTATAAGACAGTTTAGCACTAGTCTATGGAAAAGACAGTTAAGCACTAGTCTCTGGAAAAGATGGTTTGGCAGTAAGATTCTGTAAAAGACAGTTAAGCACTAAGAGTCTGTAAAAGACAGTTTAGCACTAGTCTCTGGAAAAGACGGTTTAGCACTTAGATTCTGGAAAAGACAGTTTAGCTCTAGTCTCTGGAAAAGACAGTTTAGCACTAGTCTCTGGAAAAGATGGTTTAGCACTAAGATTCTGAAAATGACAGTTTAGAACTAGTCTCTGAAAAAGACAGTTTAGCACTAGTCTCTGGAAAAGATGGTTTAGCACCAAGATTCAGTAAAAGCTGGTTTAGCACTAAGATTCTGTAAAAGCTGGTTTGGCACTAAGATTCTGTAAAAGATAGTTAAGCACTAAGATTCTGTAAGAGACAGTTTAGCACTAGTCTCTGGAAAAGATGGTTTAGCACCAAGATTCTGGAAAAGATGGTTTAGCACTAAGATTCTGTTAAATATGGTTTAGCACTAAGATTCTGTAAAAGACAGTTTAGCACTAAGATTTTGCAATAGACAATTTAGCACTAGTCTCTGAAAAAGATGGTTTAGCACTAGTCTCTGGAAAAGATGGTTTAGCGCTAATATTCTGTAAAAGACAGTTTAGCACTAGTCTCTTTAAAAGATGGTTTAGCACTAAGATTCTGTAAAAAATGGTTTGTCACTAAGATTCTGGAAAAGCTGGTTTGGCACTTAGATTCTGTAAAAGACAGTTTAGCACTAGTCTCTGGAAAAGATGGTTAACACTAAGATTCTGGAAAAGATGGTTTAGCACTAAGATTCTGTAAAAGACAGTTTAGCACTAGTCTCTGGAAAAAAAGGTTTAGAACTAAGATTCTGTAAAAGATGGTTTGGCACTAAGATTCTGGAAAAGCTGGTTTGGCACTAAGATTCTGTAAAAGACAGTTTAGCACTAGTATATCTCTGAAAAAGATGGTTTAGCACTAAGATTCTGGAAAAGATGGTTTAGCACTAATATTCTGTAAAAGACAGTTTAGCACTAGTCTCTGGAAAAGATGGTTTGGCACTAAGATTCTGTAAAAGATGGTTTGAAACTTATATTCTGTAAAAGATGGTTTAGCATTAAGATTCTGTAAAAGCTGGTTTGGCACTAAGATTCTGTAAAAGATGGTTTAGAACTAAGATTCTGTAAAAGATGGTTTGGCACTAAGATTCTGTAAAAGACAGTTTAGCACTAGTCTCTGGAAAAGATGGTTTAGCACTAAGATTCTGGAAAAGATGGTTTAGCACTAAGATTCTGTAAAAGACAGTTTAGCACTTGTCTCTGGAAAAGATGGTTTAGCACTAAGATTCTGTAAAAGATGGTTTGGCACTAAGATTCTGGTAAAGCTGGTTTGGCACTAAGATTCTGTAAAAGACAGTTTAGCACTAGTCTCTGGAAAAAATGGTTTAGCACTAAGATTCTGGAAAAGATGGTTTAGCACTAATATTCTGTAAAAGGCAGTTTAGCACTAGTCTCTGGAAAAGATGGTTTAGCACTAAGATTCTGTAAAAGATGGTTTGGCACTAAGATTCTGGAAAAGCTGGTTCAGAACCAAGATTCTGTTAAAGATGGTTTAGAATTAAGATTCTGTAAAAAATGGTTTGGCTAGTGAACGGTGTTTTAAGAAAAAGCACCCGGGTGCAAATTTGCAAATTTGACCAGGTACTTTTGAGGTGGTGCAATTTTATTTGCACCCCAGTGCAAATTTGCCCGCGGGTGCAAATTATGCACATGAACGCAAAATGTGTTTATCAGTATACATTTTGATCTACGATTTTTTTTCAAAATAACTGGCCTTTTTATTATGATCTTGTATAATCGGATACCAAACTAAGATATCAAAGTTCTCTTTATCAAATTGAAAATCAGACTGTTATCAAAACAGATATGCATAAATTACTGACACTACGTTTTTGGTCATTCTTAAGCAAGATGTCCACTCGTCAACGTCGTAAACGTGGAAACAGCTGGGACGACTACAACAGATGCCTTGTTGGACATCTGGCAAGATGTTACGGCGCAAAACGAATGACGATGCTGCGGTGTCCGATACAGTAGTTTATAAGAATATTCCCAAGTTAATGAAAGAGGGGTGGGTATTCCCAAGTTAATGAAAGAGGGATGGGGGTTGTGTATGTGTGTGTGGGGGGTGGGTGGGTGAGGGGGCTTCGAACTATCTGATACACAGTGTAAACAGAGGATGAAAACTCTTAAAATAAATTACCGAACAGTTCGTGACAACCTGAAAATAAGGTGGAAGAGGCCCATTTCCCTCCGGAAACTTAACGTAGGCTGTGAATAGCTCATCCACGACTGCCGAGCAAACCCGTTTCACACATTCACACAAAGTGGACTTGGCAGTCCCGGAAAGGTTCCCTATCGTCCTATACTCTCAAGTCCCAGCTAAATGATATAGAGTTACTGCCACTTGCAGCTCAACTGACAGAACGTGAAGAGGCCTTTGACATCCTGAAATCGTTCCGCCACTGATCATCAGTGTAAGTCCCATCGGACCCAAGCACTATAGTCGTCCACCTCTCTTGACTACGTGGTTTCTCTCAATGGCCTTTTCTCTGCTCTATTCTAAACATCTTAACACAGCGAATTTCTCCTCAAAACTGGTTAACCTATGTTAACTTGAGTGTCAAATCCAGGTACGTATGGACACAATTTATTGGCATATGAACGCTACACAAGGGGGTGCAAATTTGCCCCCCCGGGCGCAAATTTGCACCTTGGTGTAGATTTGCACCCGGGTGCAAAAAGTGCACATGAACACGGCTTAAGATTCTGTAAAAGATATTTCAGCAGTACGGTTTTGTAAAAGATGGTTTAAAACTACGATTCTGGAAAAGATGGTCTAATGCTAAGATTCAGGAAAAGATGTTTTAGCACTAAGATTCTGAAAAAAGATGGTGTCGATTCAGATTTAAAACTGTAAAATTGGTAAAAAAAAAAGTAGCTTATCAAGGTTTTTTATTTTATATTAACGGGGAAGGACTAAATCTCTATATAAAAGATGGTAAAGTATTAAGATTCTGTGAAAGATGGTGAAATACTAAGAATTCATAAAAGATTGTTGAGTACTTGTAAACTGGTATGTAAACTGGTAAAGGAACAAAAGCTCTTTCTGGTCGATATTGCTTTAATGGATTCTACGATAGTCATGCAGTATCTTAAACGGAGATTTGTTTTTGTATCTAAATAATTTTTTTGTTTTGATTCAACACTTTTGCCGTCACATCAAGACGGTTCTCGCCCCCCCGCAACCCCCCCACCCCAATCCACCCCACCCCCGCGCACGCCCTTTCTCACTTTCTCAGTGGGCATAAGAATTTTGCAAGAGCAAAGAGCAAACTCTTTCCTTTACAAGAAGCCCTCATTTTGGAAGGGTTTTGTGACCTAGGTACAAAAGTAGGTAGCCACTAAAGTTGTCATTCTTTGAAATAAAATGATGGAGAAAAAGATGGTGGTGAACCCATACTCTTTATTGCAGGATCTTTTATATTATCATCAATCATGATAAACACACGCTATTAGTCAAGATTTGCGTAAATCATAAAGCAGCAATGGGAGACGGCGAAATACTTTTCCTTTTGGAACTCAGGTTTCACGATGTCACTCAAGGATTCTGTTCGAATGTCACTTTTTTTTTATTCTGTTCGAATGTCAATCGTTCAATATCAATAATAACAACATTGTGATGTTGCTTATGAAGCCATGTGACATATCCTCGAGCTTTAGAACTAATTAAAATGTAGATCTAACAGAACAGAGCTACATGAACCTAGCTAATTACTTCAAGACACAAGTTCAGAAAACAGGCAATATCTACATGTGTTATAGGGTCGAGTCGGTTAACTTCGGCATATTGGACAGCGGATAAATTCGGCATACCATTGCAAACAGTGAAAAGCAAGATGAGAAGGCTCATAATGAGCCGTCTCACCAGGATTTTTACTGTTTGTCCAATTAATTTTGTCTGAATTCCAAACAACTGACATATAAAGGAAACATTGTCACTGTCCGAATTTACCTGCTGTCCGAAATGGTAGAGTTATTTTCCCTTGAAGTGTATCCATACACCTTAAATAAGCAGCTGCTTGAGCCTTGCAATAACACAAGCATCCATGGGAGAGTAGTGAAGACTCAGATCTACCTGCGTAACCGCAGGTTTTCCTGTTCACACCACCACAAACGAGAAATCTACATAGCTAACAGTGAAGACCATCATCAGGCTGCGCGGATTGAAACAGAAAGTCACTTAAGATGGTCTTGACAACTAGAATATGACGGATTAGTTTGACTCTGAAGCATGGTTTCTTAAATAAATCCAATAGAAAAACTCTCTTGAACCAAAGCTACTAAGTCCACTTCGTTCCTTACTTATATAGTTTCTTTATAACACAGAAAAAGAGTCAATGTGATATTTTTGTATCGCAAACACGGTGGTCTTACTAAGTATTGCATGCATAAGGAATGAAACCAGGAATAACTGTTTTTATCATATGAAGTCGCATCTGAGAGTGGAATAAAGCCTTGCATGAAATACGATAATCCACTAGTGGATTAAATATGCAAATTACGTCGTAACGTTATACGTTGACGTCCATAAAACGTCGCGGTTTCTAAAGGCGAAATCGTAACGTTTAGTGCAAATTTGCCAATAAAATGCAGTTTTAGTGTCATATGATAAACAGAATCTTGCATTCGTGCTCCTGTATTATTGAATTTATTCAACTCGTTGGGGAAAACCGATAAGATGCTCGGCATAGCCTCGCATCTTATCTTTTTCCCCAACTCGTTTAATAAATTCAATAATACATGAGTACTCATGTAAGATCCTCTATTTATTACTTAACTACTCCGCTGAAACAAATGAGCCGCGACACGACAAAACCAACAAAGTGACATGTGCGTCCAGGGAAGACTCCGATGAGCATGGGCAGCCGCCCAGTCTGATCAGAGTCTTTGCTATCCGCCTGGAGCTAGCTTAGACCCTTAGCTACCCCTTTAAGCGCACAGCGAATAATCTGATCAGACTGGGCGGATGCCCAGACTGATCCGAGTCTTCGCTGGGCGCACATGTGAGTTTGTTAGTTTAGCAAGGCGTGTCGTGGCTCAATAATGTGTTTTCGATGCTAAATTGTTTCAATGACGTGTGATATGCCTCCGTGTCTGAGAAGATTAGCAGGACCAGTTAGTTAATGGATGCCATTATACATATACACAGGGGTACGACTGGCCTGATCTCCTCATGAATGACCTGATAACCCCGTGGTTATCCCATTAGTACCAAGAGTCTCATGAAAGAATCCTTACAAAATGTGTAGCTAGAATACTTGAGAATGATTTCTCTGTAAGGAAATGACCAAATCACGAACTTTTGAATGCCTTTACCGACTGTAAAAATCTAAACAATTTTGGCTCGTTCAGTAACTTTTTTTTCAATGAGCTGAGCCACTCACTCAGTTTTTGTCATGATATTTATTCATCAGAAAAAGCTATAGATATAATACGCCTTACTGCCTACTATGTTCGTTAACATCACTTTGACTGTTTCAAAATTACGACACACCTGTTATAACAAGACCTGTCCAAGACAGGATAGCTCGCCTGATTCTGCGCTTGTCCATCTTCAAGTGCTAGTATTTGTTTAGGGGTGGGGATGGTGCTGAATAAAATTTCCATCTTATATCAATCATCTTACTAAATATAATTCATATCAATCCAAGGGTTTAGAAGCTATTAGATTTCAAAGACCTTGACGTAAAACTTTCCATAAGCTTTCTCTAAGTCCGTGACCGTGACCTATAGGTCATGTCCAGGGATGGGGATGCGGTTGAATAAAATTTCTAACCAATATCTATCATGATAACAAATATAAATCAAATCGATCGAAGAGTTTAGAAACAATGAGATTTTTAAAAAAATTATTGTAAAACTTTAACATAAACTTGCTAAGCCCGTGACATTGACCTGTAGGTCATGTCCATGGGTGGGGATGCGCTTGATTAAATACCCAACTAATCTCTATCATCATACCAAATATAATTCAAAAAGATCAAATGGTTAAGAAACTATAACAGCTTAAGAACTCTTTAACATAAAATTGCCAAGTCTGTGACCTTGACCTATAGGTCATGTGCAGGGGTGGGGATGTGGTTGAACAAAAATTCCGACCAAAAATCTTTCATCATACCAAATATAATTCAAATCGATTAAAGGGTTTAGAAACTCTGAGATCTTAAAAACTTTAACATAAAACTTTAACATGAATGAACTTGACCTATCGGTCATGTGCAGGGATGGGGATGCTGTAGAATAAAATTTCAGACTAATATCTATCATCATACCAAATATAGTTCAAATTGATCCAAGGGTTTAGAAAATATGACATGTTAAAAACTTTAACATGAAATTTCTAAGTCTCTGACCTTGACCTATAGGTCATGTCTGGGGTGGGGATGGTGCTAAATAAACTTTAGGGCAAATATCTATTATCATACCAAATATAAATCAAATCGATCAAAGGATTTAGAAACTATGAGATCTTAAATTTTTTAACGTAAAACTTTAACATTTTGCTAACGCTGACGACGCCCCCAACGCCGCCGCCAACGCCGACGCCGGGGATGGTGCAATACCTCTTCCTGAACTTCGTTCAGGCGAGCTAAAAAGGGCAAATGCATGTAAATAGAAAGCAATTGTTACCATACAACACCTACTTGCTCGTTATTTAGGAAACCAGCGAACAAAATATCAGCCTATTTTCTAAGTCTGCGAATGACTATAAAACGCTTACCGTAGAAATTTGTCAACTCTTGCAGGATGAATAAGCTTCCACACGATATATATTCGTACAAGAATCTTATCCACAGTTAACTTGAAACTTCATGTCCTTGTAAAACCGAAAGAATCTGAGTATTGGGACAGATATGTCTGAGCAAAGATCAGTAGGAGCCGTCTGATCAGGGTCTACACTGTTTTCCATTGCATCTGTATCTGTTGCACGCATCACTGCATTATAAAACCAAGCTGCTCCATTTTAGGACAACTACAGTAATTGAACCGCGACACGACAAAACAACTGAGTGGCATGTGCGCTACGCAGACATAGATCAGCATTGGCATCCATTGCGCTTAAAGCGAAGCTTAGGTTGTAAGCTACCGCCATGCGGAAGTCTTCGCTGGGCGCACAATCTATCCGCCCAGTCTGATAAGAGTCTTCGCTGTCCGCATGGAGATAGCTTAGACCCTTAGCTACCCTTAGAGCACACAGCGAAGACTCTGATCAGACTGGGCGGCTGCCCAGGCTGATCTGAGTCTTCACTGGGTGCACATCCCACTTTGTTGATTTTGTCGTGTCGCGGCTCAATTATATTCTCTTGTTTGTGTTTTATATACATTTTGAACTTCTGTGTTGCTTTGACATTTCCAGAGAAAATAGGAGTTAATGAAGATCAACAGCTGAGTAAAGAATAAAGATGTCACACTGACTGTCAATATCGTAAAACTTCTAAAAATCGGGACACATAAAATGATTGAGGCGTGACACGACAAAACCACCATAGTGGCATGTGCGGCAGATATCCAGGCTGATCTGAGTCTCGCTGGGCGCACATGCTACTTTGTTGGTTTTGTCGTGTTGCGGCTCTAAAATTGATGCAAAGCATCAATTCGCTGGATTTTTTTCTTCATTTATCTTCGTACTAAACTAGTAGCCCTTTTACAAATATGGAAACTGAGTGAACGCAGAACTGTTCCAGTTTCAGGGTCAATCTGATACCATTTAGCGTGAAACTGTCGCTATAACTTCTCATTTAAGCACACTTTGGCAGGCGATGGTGGCTTTTAAATAATTATTCACGTGTTGTTTCACCGATTGATTACATATGGAAGCGTCCTAGTGACAGGTTAAAAAAATATTTATCTAATACGTAGGAGATAGGAAGTCCTACGTAGGACTTAGTAACTCCTTAGTAAGTCCTACGTAGGACTTAGTAACTCCTACGTAGGACTTACTAACCCCTACGTAGGACATATTAACTCCTACGTAGGACTTACTAACTCCTACGTAGGAGATAATAAGTCCTACGTAGGACTTATTAACACCTACGTAGGACTTACTAACCCCTACGTAGGAGATCATAAGTCCTACGTAGGACTTACTATCTCCTACGTAGGACTTACTAACTCCTACGTAGGACTTACTAAGTCCTACGTAGGACTTTCTAACACCTACGTAGGACTTAGTTACTCCTACGTAGGACTTACTAACGCCTACGTAGGAGATAATAAGTCCTACGTAGGAGATAATAAGTCCTACGTAGGACTTAGTAACTCCTACGTAGGACTTACTATCTCCTACGTAGGACTTAGTAAATCCTACGTAGGAGATAATATAACAGAAAGAAATAGTCATAAGAAAGCTTGAAACTGCTACAGTATGTACTCAGCAGGCGTATAAGGTTGAAAATACGTCATTTAAACATGTTTGCAACATAATCACTTTGCATCGACGTCGATATGACGTTGTTTGAACGTTGTTTGACACATCCGTCTGTGTGTTGTGTGTGTGTGTGTGTGTGTGTGTGTGTGTGTGTGTGTGTGTGTGTGTGTGTGTGTGTGTGTGCTTCTATCCCTATTGGTTTTTAGGGCAGAATGTGGATTTGATTGTATTGCCTATCTTTTTTCTTTACTATAATCTATCTGCTTCAAAACCTGTTACTCTAGAGCGTGTGGCCAGTCTTTAACAACGTCATAATAACGTTAATAATTTGAGCTGCGACACGAGAAAACCAACAAGCGGTTGCGCAAACAGCGCAGACTCAGATGCGCCTTGGCATCAACCCAGTCTGATCAGAACCTTCACTAAGCGCATTAAAGGCTCTAAGCTATCTCCATGCGGACAGCGAAGTCTCTGATCAGGCTGAACGGATGCCCAGGCTGATCTGAGTCTGCACTGGGCGCACAACCACTTTGTTGGTTTTCTTGGGTCGCGGCCCAATCGTTTTTTATGATTTGTATTATTGATCTCAGACAAGACAAGAAATATTCGTTCAGAGGGCGGCATAATCCGCGGATCAAATATTTACTTTTCACAATATATAAAAATAAAGCTGTTTGTATTGATACAAAGCTGGATATATTTACGCTGTTACATGAAAGCGATTTGATCAAGTATTTCTTAATCTATTCATCATGTATCGGTAATCTCGCTATTGAGAAGATGCTTTATGATGATTAGAAAATGTAGCTTTTTTATTCTCCATTGATAGAAAATAAGACTGTTGCAATATGTAACAATGTAATTGTGACTTCATTTTATCAGATATTTAAAAGCATTATCCAAAAAATAAAGTTGCATTAGAATGCAGATAACCATAATACAGTTTTCCCGTAATTGAGATGCAGATTAATTAATAATACGTTTCGAATTTATGAATTTTGTTATATAAATAACATTATTTGAAGCGGCAGTAATTTGAGCACAGATACATATGAAATACAAGTTAAATATCTCTTACTTATCAAAACAGCTAAGCCCTACGTAGGAGATAGTAACTCCTACGTAGGACTTACTAAGTCCTACGTAGGACTTATTATCTCAAATGTAGGAGTTAGTAAGTCCTACGTAGGAGTTACTAAGTCCTACGTAGGAGTTAGTAAGTCCTACGTAGGACTTATTAACTCCTACGTAGTAGTTAGTAAGTCCTACGTAGGAGTTAGTAAGTCCTACGTAGGAGTTAGTAAGTGCTACGTAGGAGTTAGTAAGTGCTACGTAGGAGTTACTAAGTCCTACGTAGGAGTTAGTAAGTCCTACGTAGGAGTTAGTAAGTGCTACGTAGGAGTTATTAAGTCCTACGTAGGAGTTAGTAAGTCCTACGTAGGAGTTACTAATTCCTACGTAGGAGTTACTAAGTCCTATGTAGGACTTCCTATCTCCTACGTATGAGATAAATATTTTTTTAACCTGTCACTAGGACGCTTCCATAATTACAAGACTTCAAGATGAGTAGGCCCTAATAGCGAGTTAGAATTTGCAAATTGGGTCCTGAGACAGCAGTTAAACCTCAAAGAGCAAGAAGTGCTAAAGACTATCTACGGATGAGCCGACTCATAGCGAGACGCCTCATCTGAGTATACACTAATATTGCCGTCTAGTCTTTGAATTTTCCATATGACAGAGCTTGGATGAAACATTTTTTTGCAATTTTGCAGTCCAATTTTAACTGTGAACTCAAATTTGCATTATTGAATAGACTAGACTTGAGCATTTTGCAGAATTCATTTATTAACCCAAATTATACTAAATGAACTCAACTGCCATTTATATTGGAATAGTTCCATTTCAATTTAAGGAATGTTACATGTAATTAAGACATTTTTGATGGAAAATGGCTGAAAGATTTGTAAAATAGTGCAGACCAGGCTCAGCCGCCGCGTTATGCGGCGTCTGATCTGGGTCTGCACTTTTTGCGGGGTTTCAAGTACAAAATGGGTTAATTATATCCAGCAGTTATCAAACACGGCCGCTTATCTCCGTCAGCACAACACCGTGTTGTGTATTGGAAAACGTGCAGGAGATTTCCGGTGGTTCTGCAGGCGATTCGAAAATAAAGGTCACGAAAGGTAGGTGTCTCGGTTTAAAAGGGATATATTCTTTTCCAGCGTAAAACAAAAGAAAAGGAAAATGTCATGCAACCCTTCAATCGTTTTTCTATGAATACGAGTCTTGATCGAAGCCAGATTCTCAGTTATACAACAGATTTCCATTTTTTCCCGGAGCGAGGTCATGGAGGTGGCCGTTTTGTTGACATGCAAACATTTCAAATTTGCATTCCTGAAGTCGCCGAGTATTTATGTTTTAATCTATCACCTGTATATTAAAGGTCTCTCATATAAGTACCAGTTACGAGCCTAAATAGAATTTGCTACCTTCCTTCAGCCCAGATAATGAAAGTTGTTGTGGAATTCGTGATCCAGGAGATCGGTGGTGCTGAAACTTTCTTTGTTTAATTACATTGTGCACACGGCCACCAATCCAGCTCATTCATCGCATATACCAATGGGGCAAAACTTTCTGTTCCTTATTTTTGAGACCAAAATTCGATAAAACAGGCAATGCTATGCGATGGGACATTCATTGGAATTTTGGACACAGGTATTGGTTTATAAAGAATTTTATGCTTGACCGTTTGAAATGCTTTGTAGCGGAGAAAAGGGCACTTTCTCCAACTTCAACGCAGATTCACGGAAATTAATTAATAAAATTGATCTAAAGGCAGACACAGTCGGCAAAAATAATAAAAATTAATTGATACTAGTTTCAAATATCAAAGAAACTTGCTACAAGTTAAAACGATTTCTTTTTATCGTTTATTATTCGTTTACAATGTAATTAAACAAAGAAAGTGGGATGAATGTAAGTACCCAATTGACAAACTAGCATTACTTTCGTACCATTTAGTTCTAACAGAAGTTTTGCAGTGCAAATGATTGACTGATAATTCAATCCCCTGACTGCTGGAGTCGTTATTTTCATTTTAATTAGCATGCTTAATGCAGCAGAGGCATTGTACAGCCAAGTGTACGAATCTGAAAGCTGTGCGAATCTGTACCATGCCATGCTTCTACATTATTTACGTTATAAAACAGTTACAGACGGTCATTGGTGGCACAACATAAAACAATCTCCTGCACCGCCACCTGTCGCCTTCAGCACCACCGATCTCCTGGATCACGAATTCCACAACAACTTTCATTATCTAGGCTGAAGGAAGGTAGCAAATTCTGTTTAGGCTCGTAACTGGTACTTAGATGAGAGACCTTTAATATACAGGTGATAGATTAAAACATAAATACTCGGCGACTTCAGGAATGCAAATTTGAAATGTTTGCATGTCAACAAAACGGCCACCTCCATGACCTCGCTCCGGGAAAAAATGGAAATCTGTTGTATAACTGAGAATCTGGCTTCGATCAAGACTCGTATTCATAGAAAAACGATTGAAGGGTTGCATGACATTTTCCTTTTCTTTTGTTTTACGCTGGAAAAGAATATATCCCTTTTAAACCGAGACACCTACCTTTCGTGACCTTTATTTTCGAATCGCCTGCAGAACCACCGGAAATCTCCTGCACATTTTCCTATACACAACACGGTGTTGTGCTGACGGAGATAAGCGGCCGTGTCCAAACGAAAAAAAAGCTATACGACGAAAAGGATTGGTGTATGCATGAAGTTAAATATTTTGCAGGAACAGGAAATATTTACAGAATATCAATAAATTCTCATATCAAATCTACATCAAATAAAGTAATGGATTTCGTTATGTAATTTGTCATATTTCGAGGGAAGCAAGCAAATTAAATTCTAATATGACAGAGCATAGACCCACTTATAAAGTCATAAATTTTCTACGACCTTTTTCACTTTGCGAAGGACATTATGAAGAAACTGATAATATGAGCGACATATGCTTTATCAACCTCGCTAGTTCCACTGTAACATGTGGTTTATTATTTAGTTAAAAACAGAATTAGATTATTTGAGAATAAATCAAAGGTTTGAGAAAATCAAACTTTTCCATCGTATGGATTTCAGGTAGTATCTCACGTATAATTCGAGAGGAGCATGGCATACACCGTATGCCATGCTCCTCCCGAATTATAAGTAATATGACGTCATAAATTTGTTACCATAGCAACTATAGAATTACCAGCTTCGTACCTTGGCAAAATGATGTTTTGATGGTGTCATTTTGACGTCAATATGAGTTTTTAGTTGCTACTGTAACATGTCTATGACGTCGTTGGTATCGGAGCATACAGAGTATGCCATGCTCGGCCAATTTTTCACTTCATTACAAACTGAAATTCTTTTAACAGAAACCTCAGGTTTTCTCAAACAAATAATTATTCTCAAGTCATTTAGTTCCATGTTTATGATGGACTTTCAGAGCTCCAGGTGGGGTGGAGTTTTAATGAAAACCGTTTGATATTCTATAAACATTTTTCCTACAAAAAGACAAAGACAGAAAAATAAACAAATGAATGCCAAATGGCTGACATATATGATTATACTAAAATGTATTTGTATGCACTGAACAAACGCTAGGAACATTCGAGTCTAGGGGTAACATTACTTTGGTAACATTAACTACCTCAGCGGATTCATCAGCATTACTGTTTATGGTTCATGCTTTTTGTAAAGGACATTTTAAACAATTCGTCTGACTTAAAACAATATTAGTTTCCAAGAAACAAATGTAAATATCCGTATCGTAGACTACACAAGAAAATGAAGCTTACTGTTTGTACTGTAAGGGTAATGATACAGATATATGATAACTTCGTTATAAGGAGGAAGCTAAGCTATTTCATGTGTGTTCTTCAAGGTTTAACCCATTCATGCCTAATGTCTCAAAAAGGGACATAGGTAATTGTGCAGACCCAGTCAGCACAGAGTATCAACCAGTCCGCCAATTTTCGCTTCCTGCAGAGACTGTCCGTCATATTTGGCTTCCTCCGAGACTGTCCGCGATCTCTTGCTTCCTGTCGAGACTTCTGTACATGATCAATGGCTTCCTGCAGAGACTGTCCGCGTGATTCTGCTTCCTGCCGAGGCTCTCGGCAGGAAGCAGAGTCACGCGGATAGTCTCAGCAGGAAGCCATTTTTCGAGGACGGTAGTTCTTGCAGGAAGCAAGAGATCGAGGACAGTCTCGGCGAAAGCCAAATATGATGGACAGTCTCTGCTGGAAGCGAACAATGGCGGACTGGTTTATACCCTGTGGTCAGGGTATATACTGTTTGCCGTAAAAGAAAACAGGGCACTTCTCGTAAGATTGCAATTCTGCAACATTCCACTGAACAAAATCTGAAGAAACAAACAACAACAACAATATCCACTGAATAGATAGAATATCAATGTCCTTGTAACATTTGTAACATTCAGAGCTAGCACCCAGCATAAATGAAGTTGGTCTATACAATTTGAATATACTATGGGGAATTTTCTGCCAGATGGGTTGCAAAAGGAATCTATTTTAGGGTCGTTCTTTAGGGAGACTGCCCCTCGATTAAAAGTTTCTAGGCTTCATCTTGCAGAGCCATCAGCCGCAACTTTCGTTCACAAGTCATAAATTTCGTCACCTTGAACAAAAGTGGTGGCTTCTCTACCATATTTGGTCACGTTGTTAATAAAGGTGGCCACTACTTTTGTTCACCTGTGATAAATGTACTGAACAAAGCCACCAGTTTTGTCACTGTGACCAAAAGTGGTAGCTTCTACAATAATTGTTCACAGTATTGATAGAGGTGGCCACTGCTTTTGTTCATTGGTAAACAAATGTGGTGGGTGGACAAAAAAGTGAGTTGTTTTATAAAATATACTATATTTTTAAAGAAAGTATGCACATTTAAATGAAGTATTTCTTCCAGAAACATGTGATGTTTTGTATCAAATTTTGAGCAATTTATGACCAACTGAATGCGAGTTTAGTTCTAGATTTAGAAATTATGGCCACTTTATTCGCTTGTCAAAGAAATCAAAACTGCAGATCGCTTCTGTCTGAATATAATTGAAGGCCTCTTACCTTGGAATATCGGAAATTGGTACACTGGCATACAATATTACTTCCATAAAACACCTAACACCGTACTGAGACTGAAGAATTAATGAATCTTTCTAACCACTAATGGGCACGTCCTTACAATATTGGCAGAAGAGATCTTGAATTATCATTTCTATAGTACAGACGGTAATTGCTCTCCATTAGCACATAGGTCTATTTTCTTATTTAATGTTGCCTGTGGAAATAGCAGAGTAGGAAAAAAGAAGCGGATGCACTTTAAGTGTATTGGTATAACGCCATGTTTTTCGCCATTTTTTTTTCAACTTTTGTGACTTCCTGTTAGCTTCCCTGAGTGACGGAGCCCTTTAAAATTGGGTCTACTCTTAAAGGAAAGAATTTGCTTCTACCAGAGCATATTCTTTCGTTTAAGAGGTGACCCCCCACCCCCACCCCCCACCCCCATCCCCAAAATTGAGAAGGGAGGCAAGACTGAAAAAAATGATAATGGTGGAGTTAATTCCCCTGATATTTACCCATTCATCTTCAATATTGGGACATAATGACTCAGGAAACAGTGTAGAACCAAACAGAGACTAAGGAGCTGCCAGATCAGGGCTTGTGCTGCTTGTTATTATGATGAAATGACGAAATGAGACATTATCCAGATTTAAGAAAACACGAAATATAATCATTTGCCAAGTTAACGCAAATATTTTGATTTGCTGAAGTAATTAACTGAAGCAGATTCAAGCTGCCCTGGTTCAACAGAAACAAAGGTGATGGCTTCATCAACATGATCAATATTACTACGTACATTTTGCTTTCTTTGCCTGTTGATAGAATCGGAAGGCTGATCCGAATATATACGGAAGCGTCTATGGATCCCCCGGATTTCCGTAATATTTAGTAAGTCATGCTTACTGTAACTTCCAGTTATGCCTGTAAGCCCTGAAATACGACATCATGTTATAGATGTTTTCAGAGCCACATGGCGTTTGATATTCCATTAAACGGAGCATTTTCCGACATTTATAACAAGAAAGCTGTCTAGAACTTTTGATCATCAGTCATTCTCCAAGTTAAATTGTCAGCTTATCAGACATTATGTGGGCTTGAATCTGGGGTATACAAAATGTTGTCATTTTTCTGAGCCATCAAATCAATGGTCATTACCAGGATCAGCTCAGAGTTACATATATGACATACGGCAAAGGAAAAAAAAACACTAAAAATTGTGACAGCTGAAATAATTACTGTTAATTAATGTTACTGTCCAAAAAGTTGATCAGTTTGAAACGGGTCTAAAAGATGCAGATGGAATAGCAAACAGTGACGACCCTTCAGGAGCAGTCTGATCTGGGTCTGCACTGTTTGCTCATACCTATCTGTTCCAATAATTAGAATTTTTACGTACTGGTATACTCGATAATGCCAGCTGTCATTCCAATGCCAGAATCTATGTCATCCCATTTCCTTTCAATGATTATTCATAAGAATCAGCGTCCTCACTGAACCCAGAAAATCAGAAGTTGCCATGTTTAAAGCTCACCTGAGCCGATGGCTCCCGGTGAGCTTGTAGAATAGTTTTTGGGTCCGTTGTCCGTCTTCGTCCGTCAGTAGTTTCATATGATTTCTTATCTGAAAACCGCTGCGCAAGCTGGAACCAAATTTCATATGGAGCCTTCGGGGGCCAAATACAGTAACGCAATAACAGTAGAAATTTTTAATTCAGTTGACAACAAGCTGACAAATGCAATAACAGTAGAAATTTTAAAACTCAGTTTTAAAATTTCTATTGTTATTGCATTTGTCAGCTTTCTGTCAATAGTTTTAAAATTTCCACTGTCATTGCATTTGTCAGCTTTCTGTTAACATATACAGTTTGGAAAGGGATGGGAAATGTCTACCAGAAGAACAAGAGATTCTCAGCAGATGGACAAAATAGTGCTTAGATCTATACAATCATGAGGTTGTAGCGACAATTCAGTATCTACAGCTGATCCTTCGAGGAAGATGAGAGTGTAGGATAGCAGCACTGAAAAGGGAGACTATACGAGCAGAACTTCTTCAAGCAGGCAGGGAGGGGGCGTAATGGCTGAAGCCTTCAGATGAACATTGGTATATACAGTCTAAAATGAGTATGAAGGTTTTTGAGTATAGACAACGCTTTCAAATCTTGTCCTTGGCCACTTGGCCGATTTGCATCAAATTTCATATGCAGCTTCTGGGGGTCTGCTCGTATATTCTCCCTTTTCAGTGCTGCTATCCTACATTCTCATCTTCCTCGAAGGATCGGACGAAATAACGCCACGCGAAAAGACTGAGGTAGTCTGACTCGATGTTCTAACAAAGATCTGTATTTTGGTGCAGCTGAAAAAAATATATTTCTGATGATGGGAGATGGAGTTCTACGTTTCCGAAATTTGGTCAAGTTCAAGGTTAGGTAGTACATGTTTATTTTTCATTCAGAAAGTGTTGAAGATGAAGTTCGTTGTTGATACTGGTAGCAATGGTGCAAGGATGTGCAAAAATTTACGCATTGTTTTTCATGGGACTCTATACTGCAAGGTAAATATTAGGAAGAAATACAGGCTACTTGGTTATCCACAAAATGTTTGCACAGCCCCAGATCCAGGGGGTGGGCTTTGGGGCTTCAGCCCCGCCATCTGGGCCTCTGTCTTATATAAATGATATAATATGTAGGCCTTCAGATAATAAGGAGTATCTGATGACAGTTTGAAATAAGTTGTCCATGTGGTTATATTGAAATATATGTTGTGACATCTCATTAGAATCGCCTCGCTGAGGCGATTCTACTGAGATGTCACAACATATGTTTCAAGGCAAAAAAGAATATAAATAAATCTCATCAAATTGATACCTAATTATGTCATATATTTTCAAGTCCCCCACCCCTCCCCCACCTCCTACCCTTACACACACACACATGTACATTCCAGCCCCACCAGTTATCAAGAGCCCCACCAGTACGTGTTGGTTTGGATCCGGGCCTGTGGCATTTGGTAGATAAAGCTATATTGGAGTCTGACTCTCGTTTTTTTTTTGTTTTTTTTTTTGGAAACGGATCGTTTAGGCTGGGCCACTGTGTCTTAGCCTTGCAGTAGCAGCTTTATGGGTAAACAGCGGTACAAAAATACTTATGAAGTGTTTCGACAGATTTAAGTTGTATTGGCTGCATGTTCACGGTTTTCTACATTTGTTTCAAAGTAACCAGAGACGGCCATTAGACTAGGCCTTTTAATGAACTTAAGAAGACAGACGGACCAACGCACCACTCATGCACTGCAAAAATAAACGGTAGATTTTACGGTAAAATAACTGGCAACCAGCTGCCAGTCCTTTTACCGTTATTTTTTACGGGCGTCCGTAAAAATTGCAGGAATCATCAAACTGAGTGGGACAGAAAAGAGCAGATGTCGTTTTGGTTAGATAGCCCCTCAACAATACAAAGTTATTTTCGAGTGCGCCAAGTTAACATAAAACTTCCATTTCGTGATTTCCAACAATGTCTTACAGGCAAAAACCCGTAAAAATAACGGTAAAAGGACTGGCAGCCGGTTTCCAGTTATTTTACCGTAAAATCTATGTATTTTTTTAACAGTGTGGTAGACTACGAAAGACTCTATACTGACTCCTAATGATAAAAGACTGACCGTAGTATGTATAAACTGGTTAAATGCTGATTGCAGTCACTCTGCAAAAGACTACGGAATATTAAGACCTCGAAATTACCTGCTGTCCGAATTTACCCGACCTGACCCTAAAGAATTTGCTGCTCAGGGAGCATATTCTTTTCTTTGATAATTGACCCCTAATCAGGAAGAAGACAAACTAAAGATGACAGCACTCTACCTCTGAAAGTGCACTCTGTTACCTTTCATTGTTGTGACCTATATTGCCAGGGCAGCAGTGATGAGGGCCTTTTCGTGATGGAAATACGTAAAATTAAAATCTTAAAAAGTTCCTTCAAGAGCAGAGAATACATACAGAAGTAGGAACATGGGCCAGACTACGTAGTTTCGGCTAATAAAGCCTCGTCAGTGACCCTGACAATATCTTGTGACGAAACCAGAAAAAAGCCTACTGTAATTTCTTTTAACTTTAATTGGGCAGTCGATTCAAAGACTGAATAATTTCAAAAGGATCCAAATAATATAAAAGCCTATGATCTAGAATAATAATCTAAATCGATCTCAAATTTTAGATTTCTCAGAATCTATCCTCTGATCTCAAAGGATGTAAATAAAAAATAATCTGCACTATGGATGATGTACGGGGAGACGTTTTACGGTCGGAACACGGCACAACACCAGCTGCAGTGAGGTAAAATTAAAATCTTAAAAAGTTCCTTCAAGAGCAGAGAATACATACAGAAGTAGGAACATGGGCCAGACTACGTAGTTTCGGCTCATAAAGCATCGTCAGTGACCCTGACAATATCTGGTGACGAAACCAGAAAAAAGCATACTGTAATTTCTTTTAATTTTAATTGGGCAGTCGATTCAAAGCCTCTTTTGCTTAGAAGTGTTCTTTGCAACCAGCGCGCCCCAGTGGGCAACCACAGACGATAGAGGCCTGTAGCGCAGTAACGCAACAGTTTAGCTACTGCGAAGAAACGCGTTGACTGCATTGTTTTGTCCAGGCCCAGAGGTTAAAAAACTTGAGTACATTCTCAAACTCAAAACAAAGCGCACTGATTGGCTGCCTCCGAGCACATGCTCGGAAGCAGCCAATCAGTGTGCTGTGTTTTGAGTTTGAGATTATTCTCAAGTTTTATAACCTCGAACCCAGTTCTCATAACGATGATCCTCAGGAGGAAGAAGAGAACAAATTCATCATTCTCATCTCCTGTACCGAGTCTGTCCGTGTCCTCGCCTATTTAGCCCATTGCATTCTGGGTATTTTTTGTTGTCTGCTGAAATTGTCGTCTGCATCAAAAATCAAGAATATTTTGACAATACTGGTCTAACTAACTCTTGTAGAAATGATGTCTAGGCAGCAAACAGTTTGGATCTCTGATCAGGCCCCACATTTGTGTGGCCTGATCTGGATCCAAACTGTTTGCCCAGATACCCCTAAAGGGATATCCCGAATGGAATGGGTTAAAGAAGAGGTTGTTTAGACTGACTGCGGTAAATCTAATTAAATGTGATGATTATAGTGACATTTAAAATCAGTACAGAGTTTAATCTAATGACTGCAGTCTGCTGCATGTAGTCAATCTGTCGAGGATTCAATACTATTATAAGCGTAGGTTGGTCGCCCACCACCCGAACCCGCACCTGTGCTTGAAGCGCACCACTGGAGATTTGATACATAAACAAACGTTTTATTCTAGATTTTTGTGGTTAAACATGTAATGGTTCTTTGATAAGCATCAACTATAATGGACGACCAAGCTTCTATTAAAGCTACACTTGTCGAATGGTAATCTTGCATTTGACGTCTCATTAGAATCACCTTCAGTGATGACGTGATTGATTGATTGATTTGTTGTTTAACGTCCACGGTAAACAGCTATGGTCATGTCGGGGCGGTCAGTTAACCTAACCACACTATTCCTGGGCAGGCTTAGACCTCCTAAGCGGTTAACCAGTACTAAGTGCACATACCTTCGCCAATAACTGACAACTGTCCTTCTTGAATCAGCGGAAGGAGAAACAAAAGTTTGTGGCCAGACCGGGTTTCGGACCCAGGACCTCTGACTTACAAGTCAGGTGCCCTACCGATTGCGCTACGCGGCCCGGCCAGTGATGACGTGACTTTAATGATCAGTCAATACACCAGCCCGAGCTACATTGCACAGCAGACCTTTCCTTCGGATTCTTTTTAAAGATGCCAACTTGTATTCACCTATCGGCGAATTATTTACGTAATGTATCTATACGCGTTCATATGGATTTCAGTCCGCAAACTGAAGCCCTTTTCACTTTGTATAAGTCAACATTAACCATTATGAATCTTTCTGCCTTGTTCCACATAGGCAGGGCTAAACAAGAAGTTTATTACGAATTTTCGACCCACATAGGAGCACCTGCAGATATGTTATACATATAGAATGATTTCACGAGTATTTAGGATACCCTTCGAGGGGACGTAGCCCCCGAGAAGGGTATCCTAAATATGAGTGACATCATTCTATATCTATTTTGTATCATGGCAGCCAATCACCTTTGTCTATTTTGAATTAAAAACAGCTCTTATCCAGTTTTTAATGAAGAGTGGCATATCTACTGTAATTATATCTGCCACAGCTGTATTGTTCTTGACCTGAAGGTCAAATAAATCACCTGGCAATTATAAATTCCAGCACAGCATCAACTGAAAATAACATAAAATTATGTCTGCATATTCTGTTGAATTTATATTACTTGACAGAAATGATTATTTTTTAACACACTGATTTTACAACTAATATCCTAAGAATGGCAAATAGAGCGGTCTTAGAGGGCATTTACTTCTGCTTATTCAGCTGCCTAATCTGGGTCTATACTGTTTGCCACAATACTTAGGGTCCATATGGTAGAGTTTGGTGCTACAAAATAAACTGTCTCTGTAATCTTAGATATGGCCTTGTTCCTTCTTTGAATGAAAATTAAATCGAGCCGTGCTCAATAAAATAGGTCTTCAGCCATGTGTAAACTGTGAACGCTTGGATCAGTTTGCAGTCTGATCAGTCTTTGATTTGGGCAATACAAATCCCTCAGGTTCACTACCTTGTTGATATGATACTGATCAGACTGAGCGGATCCACACGATGATCAAAATATATTTTTTCTTTGCAAATGCTCAAAGACCCTTTTCGTCCTAGTGCTGCTCAGTTGTTCAATATAAATCAGACTTGACAGAACCGTGCTATAAGTAACCCGTGCAGTATATCTGTGATATCCGCACAGTTATCCAGCTACACTTCAATGTAAAATGAATGCAAAGTTTAGCTCCGCCTACCTCAGAATTGTCTTACAGTGCAAGTTAATAAAGTTAATGAACGGACGACTTCAAAGGAAAACACAGAAAGCCATGATACAAAAGACAATAGAGTAACTAATATAATTAACCCAAGAAATCCAAATGACTAATCATAGCAAAACAAAAGAAAGATATGCACACTGATGAATACAACTACAATTTGAAGTGAATAGACACGCTTTCCTTTCAAGGGGACAAACTTTGTCATTTAGACAATTACTTCCCCTCTCAAAGCCAACCCCCTCATATGGGAAGCATTTGTTCCCCAACGATCCACCAAGAGCACCCCCCACCCCCGCGCGTAGGGCTGCGACAGTTACGGAAAAAAACGGTCCCAAAATGCTTTGGAAGCCAACATTCTTAGAACTTTTCCCATACGAGGTGCCGTTTTACTATTAATCTTCTTTTTTGAAATCACAAAATTGAATTTGTGGCATCACTTTTACTTTATCGATTTTGTGATATCCCTCTTTTGAATATGTGATATCACATTAATTTTTTATATCAATAATTATTGTGATATCACAAAATCGACTTCTTAATCATTATGTAAAATAGTGCAGACCAGGCTCAGCCGCCGCGTTATGCGGCGTCTGATCTGGGTCTGCACTTTTTGCGGGGTTTCAAGTACAAAATGGGTTAATTATATCCAGCAGTTATCAAACACGGCCGCTTATCTCCGTCAGCACAACACCGTGTTGTGTATTGGAAAACGTGCAGGAGATTTCCGGTGGTTCTGCAGGCGATTCGAAAATAAAGGTCACGAAAGGTAGGTGTCTCGGTTTAAAAGGGATATATTCTTTTCCAGCGTAAAACAAAAGAAAAGGAAAATGTCATGCAACCCTTCAATCGTTTTTCTATGAATACGAGTCTTGATCGAAGCCAGATTCTCAGTTATACAACAGATTTCCATTTTTTCCCGGAGCGAGGTCATGGAGGTGGCCGTTTTGTTGACATGCAAACATTTCAAATTTGCATTCCTGAAGTCGCCGAGTATTTATGTTTTAATCTATCACCTGTATATTAAAGGTCTCTCATATAAGTACCAGTTACGAGCCTAAATAGAATTTGCTACCTTCCTTCAGCCCAGATAATGAAAGTTGTTGTGGAATTCGTGATCCAGGAGATCGGTGGTGCTGAAACTTTCTTTGTTTAATTACATTGTGCACACGGCCACCAATCCAGCTCATTCATCGCATATACCAATGGGGCAAAACTTTCTGTTCCTTATTTTTGAGACCAAAATTCGATAAAACAGGCAATGCTATGCGATGGGACATTCATTGGAATTTTGGACACAGGTATTGGTTTATAAAGAATTTTATGCTTGACCGTTTGAAATGCTTTGTAGCGGAGAAAAGGGCACTTTCTCCAACTTCAACGCAGATTCACGGAAATTAATTAATAAAATTGATCTAAAGGCAGACACAGTCGGCAAAAATAATAAAAATTAATTGATACTAGTTTCAAATATCAAAGAAACTTGCTACAAGTTAAAACGATTTCTTTTTATCGTTTATTATTCGTTTACAATGTAATTAAACAAAGAAAGTGGGATGAATGTAAGTACCCAATTGACAAACTAGCATTACTTTCGTACCATTTAGTTCTAACAGAAGTTTTGCAGTGCAAATGATTGACTGATAATTCAATCCCCTGACTGCTGGAGTCGTTATTTTCATTTTAATTAGCATGCTTAATGCAGCAGAGGCATTGTACAGCCAAGTGTACGAATCTGAAAGCTGTGCGAATCTGTACCATGCCATGCTTCTACATTATTTACGTTATAAAACAGTTACAGACGGTCATTGGTGGCACAACATAAAACAATCTCCTGCACCGCCACCTGTCGCCTTCAGCACCACCGATCTCCTGGATCACGAATTCCACAACAACTTTCATTATCTAGGCTGAAGGAAGGTAGCAAATTCTGTTTAGGCTCGTAACTGGTATTTATATGAGAGACCTTTAATATACAGGTGATAGATTAAAACATAAATACTCGGCGACTTCAGGAATGCAAATTTGAAATGTTTGCATGTCAACAAAACGGCCACCTCCATGACCTCGCTCCGGGAAAAAATGGAAATCTGTTGTATAACTGAGAATCTGGCTTCGATCAAGACTCGTATTCATAGAAAAACGATTGAAGGGTTGCATGACATTTTCCTTTTCTTTTGTTTTACGCTGGAAAAGAATATATCCCTTTTAAACCGAGACACCTACCTTTCGTGACCTTTATTTTCGAATCGCCTGCAGAACCACCGGAAATCTCCTGCACATTTTCCTATACACAACACGGTGTTGTGCTGACGGAGATAAGCGGCCGTGTCCAAACGAAAAAAAAGCTATACGACGAAAAGGATTGGTGTATGCATGAAGTTAAATATTTTGCAGGAACAGGAAATATTTACAGAATATCAATAAATTCTCATATCAAATCTACATCAAATAAAGTAATGGATTTCGTTATGTAATTTGTCATATTTCGAGGGAAGCAAGCAAATTAAATTCTAATATGACAGAGCATAGACCCACTTATAAAGTCATAAATTTTCTACGACCTTTTTCACTTTGCGAAGGACATTATGAAGAAACTGATAATATGAGCGACATATGCTTTATCAACCTCGCTAGTTCCACTGTAACATGTGGTTTATTATTTAGTTAAAAACAGAATTAGATTATTTGAGAATAAATCAAAGGCTTGAGAAAATCAAACTTTTCCATCGTATGGATTTCAGGTAGTATCTCACGTATAATTCGAGAGGAGCATGGCATACACCGTATGCCATGCTCCTCCCGAATTATAAGTAATATGACGTCATAAATTTGTTACCATAGCAACTATAGAATTACCAGCTTCGTACCTTGGCAAAATGATGTTTTGATGGTGTCATTTTGACGTCAATATGAGTTTTTAGTTGCTACTGTAACATGTCTATGACGTCGTTGGTATCGGAGCATACAGAGTATGCCATGCTCGGCCAATTTTTCACTTCATTACAAACTGAAATTCTTTTAACAGAAACCTCAGGTTTTCTCAAACAAATAATTATTCTCAAGTCATTTAGTTCCATGTTTATGATGGACTTTCAGAGCTCCAGGTGGGGTGGAGTTTTAATGAAAACCGTTTGATATTCTATAAACATTTTTCCTACAAAAAGACAAAGACAGAAAAATAAACAAATGAATGCCAAATGGCTGACATATATGATTATACTAAAATGTATTTGTATGCACTGAACAAACGCTAGGAACATTCGAGTCTAGGGGTAACATTACTTTGGTAACATTAACTACCTCAGCGGATTCATCAGCATTACTGTTTATGGTTCATGCTTTTTGTAAAGGACATTTTAAACAATTCGTCTGACTTAAAACAATATTAGTTTCCAAGAAACAAATGTAAATATCCGTATCGTAGACTACACAAGAAAATGAAGCTTACTGTTTGTACTGTAAGGGTAATGATACAGATATATGATAACTTCGTTATAAGGAGGAAGCTAAGCTATTTCATGTGTGTTCTTCAAGGTTTAACCCATTCATGCCTAATGTCTCAAAAAGGGACATAGGTAATTGTGCAGACCCAGTCAGCACAGAGTATCAACCAGTCCGCCAATTTTCGCTTCCTGCAGAGACTGTCCGTCATATTTGGCTTCCTCCGAGACTGTCCGCGATCTCTTGCTTCCTGTCGAGACTTCTGTACATGATCAATGGCTTCCTGCAGAGACTGTCCGCGTGATTCTGCTTCCTGCCGAGGCTCTCGGCAGGAAGCAGAGTCACGCGGACAGTCTCGGCAGGAAGCCATTTTTCGAGGACGGTAGTCCTTGCAGGAAGCGAGAGATCGTGGACAGTCTCGACGGAAGTCGAGTATGATGGACAGTCTCTGCAGGAAGCGAAAATTGGCGGACTGGTTTATACCTGTTTATAACAGTGTATACCTTTACGGCATACACTGTTTGCCGTAAAAGAAAACCGGGCACTTCTCCTAAGATTGCAATTTTGCCACATTCCACTAAAGAAAATCTGCAAAAAACAACAACAACAACATCCGCTGAATAGATAGAATATCAGTGTCCTTGTAATATTTGTAACATTCAGAGCTAGCACCCAGCATGAAGTTGGTCTATACAATTTGAATATAATATGGGGAATTTTCTGCCAGATGGGTTGCAAAAGGAATCTATTTTAGGGTCGTTCTTTAGGGAGACTGCCCCTCGACTAAAAGTTACTAGGCTTCATCTTGCAGAGTGATCAGCCCAAACTTTCGTTCACCGGTCATAAATGTAGTGAACAATGTCACCAATTTCGTCACCTTGAACAAAAGTGGTGGCTTCTCTACCATATTTGGTCACGTTGTTAATAAAGGTGGCCACTACTTTTGTTCACCTGTGATAAATATGTTGAACAAAGCCCGCCAGTTTTGTCTTGTAACCAAAAGTGGTGGCTTCTACAATAATTGTTTACAGTATTAATAGAGGTGGCCACTGCTTTTGTTCAAGGGTGAACAAAAAATGTGGTGGGTGGACAAAAAAGTGAGCCGTTTTATAAAATATACTTTATCTTTAAAGAAAGTATGCACATTTAAATGAAGTATTTCTTCCAGAAATATGTGATTAAGTTTTAAGCAATTCATGACAAATTGGATGCGAGTTTAGTTTTAGATTTTAGCAATTTATGACCAATTGGATGCGAATTTAATCTTAGATTTTGGAATTATGAGCATTTTATTAGCTTGTCAAAGAAGACAAAATTGTAGATCGCTTCTGTCTGAATATAATTGAAGTCCTCTTACCTTGGAATATCGGAAATTGGTACACTGGCATACAATACTACTTCCATAAAACACCTAACACCGTACTGAGACTAAAGAATTAATGAATCTTTCTAACCACTAATGGACACGGCCTTACAATATTGGCAGAAGAGATCTTGAATTATCATTTCTATAGTACAGACGGTAATTGCTCTCCATTAGCACATAGGTCTATTTTCTTATTTTATGTTGCCTATGGAAATAGCAAAGTTGGAAAAAGAAGCGGATGTACTTTAAGTGTATTGGTATAACGCCATGTTTTTCGCCATTTTTTCAACTTTTGTGACTTCCTTTTAGCTTCCATGAGTGACGGAGCCCTTTAAAATTGGGTCTACTTTTAAAGGAAAGAATTTGTTACTACCAGAGCATATTCTTTCATTTAAGAGGTGACCCCCCCCCCCCCCCCCCCCCAATCACCAAAATTGAGAAGGGATGCAAAACTGAAAAATGATAATGGCGGAGTTAAATACCCTGAAATGTACCCATTCATCTGCAATATTGGGACATAATGACTCAGGAAACAGTGTAGAACCAAACATAGACTAAAGAGCAGTCACATCAGGGTTTGTGCTGCTTGTTATTATGCTGAAATGTCGAAATGGCATTATCCAGATTTAAGAAAACACGAAATATAAACATTTGCCAAGTTAACGCGAATATTTTGATTTGCTGAAGTAATTAGCTAAAGCAAATTCAAACTGCTCTGGTTCGACAGAAACAAAGGTGATGGCTTCGTCAATATTACTACGTATTTTTTGCTTTCTTTGCCTGTTGATAGAATCGGAAGGCTGATCCGAATATATACGGAAGCGTCTATGGACCCCCCCCCCCCCCCCCCCCCCCCCCATATTTAGTAAGTCATGCTTACTGTAACTTCCAGTTATGCCTGTAAGCCCTGAAATACGACATCATGTTATAGATGTTTTCAGAGCCACATGGCGTTTCATATTCCATTAAACGGAGCATTTTCCGACATTTATAACAAGAAATCTGTCTAGAACTTTTGATAATCAGTCATTCTCCAAGTTAAATTGTCAGCTTATCAGACATTATGTGGACTTGAATCTGGGTTATACAAAATGCTGTCATTTTTCTGAGCCATCAAATCAATGGTCATTACCAAGATCAGCTCAGTTACATATATGACATACTGCAAAGGAAAAAAATCTAAAAATTGCGACACCTGAAATAATTAGTTAATTAATGTTACTGTCCAAAAAGTTGATCAGTTTGGAACGGGTCTAAAAGATGCAGATGGATAGCAAACATTGTAGACCTTGATCAGACGGGAGCAGTCTGATCTGGGTCTGCACTGTTTGCTTAGACCCATCTGTTCCAATATTTTGAGTTTTACGCACTGGTATACTCGATAATGCCAGCTGTCATTCCAATGCCAGAATCTATGTCATCCCATTTCCTTTCTATGATTGTTAATAAGAATCAGCGTCCTCACTGAACCCAAAAAATCAGAAGTTGCCATATTTTAAGCTCACCTGGGCCGATGGCTCCGGTTGAGCTTATAGAATAGGTTTGGGTCCGTCGTCCGTCTTCGTCCGTCAATATTTTCATACGATTTCTTCTCTGAAAATTGTTGGGCAAGCTGGAATTAAATTTCATATGGAGCCTTCTGGGGTCGGGGGAATGAAAGTATGTTCAAACGGTCCTAGTAGTAAAGGGCGCCACTCTGGACACGCCCGTCCGGAGACTAAGTCCGCAGGCTGGGGCAGTCTCGGGCCGGGCGTGTCCAGAGGTGACACCGCTTTAGTAAGCTTGAAAAGGCTAGTTTGAAATAACTTAGTCTTTTTCAAGGGGGGAAAGTCTATGTAAAAATGGCATAGGAGATGTTGTAAGAGGGTATACAGTCATATGCGTCTGCTATGAGTCTCTTGGTCCTGTATCTCGGGGCCTCACTATACCAGAGGCATAACTCTATAGCGTCAGTACTTGTTGCTTGGGATTAATAAAATCTTGTATCTCAAGATTTTAATGTTCTGGACTGAAATTATTTCTTACTAGCCTTCTAAAGCCTGACTACTACATTTGATGACGAGATCTCTACTCCCAGTGTGATTGAACTTGTGGATGTCAAGTGGAAGGTCCACATATCCACATTGAAATTGTGGAGCTGATGTGGATGTCAAGTGGAAGGTCCACATATCCACATTGAAATTGTGGAGCTGATGTGGATGATGTGGACTTGATGTGTATGCAATGTGGAGGTAATGTGGATGATGTGGATCCACAATGTGGAGTTTCCACATGTCCACATCTACACATTAGACAAATCGGCTTACCCTGTCCCATTTCTGACAGACTGACACAATGCATCTCAAAACCTCACTGTTACAATGCCAACTGCCCAGAGGTTCACTTGTTCCTCATACATCCTAATTCTGAGTTATATCTGATTCCTACCTTTTATTCTGTGCATGCATATTGTGGTTTATTATTTTGAAACAAAATTTGGTAGGTGTTGACTTGTTTTTTTCCAATAAAAGAAAAATTTTGAAAATCCATTGAGGCAATTTGGAGTTATTACAGGTTTATTAACCTCTATATCCCGTGCATGCGCAGTGTGACAATTTATTTTAAGAGTATTTGGTAGTTGTTGTCTTGTTCTTTCCAATAAAAAAAGAATTATGAAAATCCATCAAGGCAATCTGGAGTTATTACAGTTTTCGCACCCTCCAAATTCCGCGCATGCGCAGTGCACATGCCTGGCAAAACATGCTTCTTTTATTTTAGAGCTAGCAGTTAACACAAAGTATACTCATAACGGAAGTGATAAATACATAAAGGTATTCACTTTTCATTTGTATCATTTTTCTGAAAGCTACTACTTGAATAATCTATTAATAGAATTAACAAAGTCAAGCCAGATTTACCTCCCTTGTAATAACACCATAATATGAAAAAATTGAATAACTTCGTTATTTTTCGGCCGATTTTGATAAAATAAACACCAAAATGTAGATTTAATTATTCTCTAATAAATTTTTATATTTTAAAGTATATTACTATAAATAGTTACATCCCTAATTAAAATAAGATATACAAGCTATGCAAATTTTCAATCTTGTTACAAGTAAACTGGTTTATGTTTAGGTATATATATTGGAAACTCGTATATTAATATTGCTGGTTTGCCGGTCACCACTGGACTGGAACTGGTGTGCACAACGGTTATACCGCCTGGGCCCGCAGATGCGAAGTCTATCGATTACATGTGAAACAGTAGAAGCATATGGCTTAAGGGGTCGGAACGCCGTGGTTCCGTAAAAGGTGCCTCCGCTGGCAGGTCTCTGGTCCATAGCGACATTCAGGGCTTGAGATCATGTAGATAGCCAGGGCTTCCCAGGTACAGGGTAACCGACCGGGGAAGAAAAAGTGCTGTACAGCACTCTCTTCTTGCTAAATTTTTAAGTGCATATTTTTGTCTTTACTGGCATTCAAGAAATAGATATTGCATTTTTGTGGCACTATAATCTTGATGAGAATTTTGTGAAATAATATTTGAAACTCAAAATGCTATCCGGTATATAAGTGTGATGTTCAAATATGAATTCATTCTAGTTTTGAACAGAGAGAAGTAAGAAGCAAGAGAAAAACAAAGCAGTTAAAGATATTTGTATCTCCTGATCATGAAGGACTTCTATCTAACACTTCTGAGTGATGGTTCTCTGAAAACTTTCCCTAAAAACACGCAAAGCTCTTTTACTGTGAGACTAGATCACCTGATAAATATCGAAAGCGAAAAGTGGGAAGTTACTTTGGTGAAATTGATTACACCATCTCAAGTCAATAATATTTCAGAAAACAATAAATTTTTCTTTTTGTCATTTCTGGACCAAGCGGTATTAAATGCTCAAGGAATAGATACGACAAAGGATTTGTGTGCCAGTGGAGAGGGCTGTCATGAATATAAATTATTTCTTCCTGAAGGAAATTACAACTCTCCACAGCATTTGGTGGATGAGATGCAATCTGTAATAGATACAAAACATGGATCTTTAATGAAACAAATAAATGCTTCTATCAGCATTACTTATGTAAAAGCACAAATCGTCTAAAAGTTGTTGCACAAAATCCAAACCAGGCCAGGATTCGCTTTCCAGCTTCACTTGGACAAGCTCTTGGAGTTAATCCGGATATGTCAGAAAATCCCATTGGAAACGAATCATATGCTTTCAAATATGGAGTAGACCTAAATATATTGCATAATCGCTTGTACGTGTACTCAGATGTAGTTGATTATACATACCTTGGTGACGTGACGGCACCTATTTTGAGAGTTGTACCATTTGAGAATTCAAAACGCTCTCAGCAGTCACACAAAGAATTTGTCAACATGCATTACGTTCCAGTAGGAAAATCTTATATTGATCAAGTTCATATCAGTATCAAAGGTGATACCGGTAAAATATTCAGTTCAGCTCTGGAAAGACTTTAATTAAGTTACATTTCAGGCGGCGAATTAAATAAAAAAAGAAACACAAAATGAGTATAAATACAACACACTGTTACAAACGTCAGCATTTCAATTAAAATCTTGAGAGAAAGCAGAATGTCTGGTAGTTCCAATAACCTAACAAAAGCACACTGTGGGCTAACTTCTGAATCTTCAGGCTTGCCTGTCATTCCTGTTGTACAAAAAAGAAAAAGAAATCCTTCTACCTTTGGACAGATTCGATACCTCATGAAACGATTGTCAACTGCTTTAGACAAAAGGCTCAGAGAGGGTAGACCTTTAAAGTATTGCCACTATGCAGAGCAGAAATTCGTTCATTATGTCGTGAGGAGAAAGAAAAACAACACAAACTCAAAGGATACATACATAAGAAGAATAAACATTTAAGACGTTCCAGACGGACAAAGAATGATTCTGGGGGTCAGAAATGTCATAGACGAGATTATCGCAGTGAAGCTAAAGAAGATATCAACAGACAGACAGGGAACAAGCTGGAGTTAAAAACAATGAAATAAAGTGTTAGTCACTTATTTTAATGTTATAGCAATTGAGTAACATTGGAAACTTGTATCAGTTTTCTAAATGTAGGTTTGTTAGAATTCAGTTCGTATTTAAATTATTGACAGAATTAATAAAACTGATTTTAAATTATACACATTTTTTCCACAATTTTCTACATCATTTAGTTCACAAACGTGCATGCAATTGGTAAAAACGTTAGAATTGCAGTGGTTTACCAAACTTAGCACAAGCACAACTTCTTCAATATCTATTGCAGACTATAAAAGAAAAAGTCAAAGGATATAATTTCATTCTTTAACCAGTCGTTAATGGGTCGATACCAGTGCAAGCAGTGCTTCCGTGAATTTGCTCGATCAGACAGCCTGAGAAGACATATGTCCAGTGGTGTTTGTAAAGCAACTACAACTATGTCTGACAGCGAAGAAAGTACTATCTCAGAAGCATCAGATGTAACTACAAACAGAAAATATTTGAAAGGAATGAAAGGACATGATATCTTTGGAGAATATGATTATAGATGACTCTCAGACGATCCAGATACAGAACCGTCAGAAGTCGAGACAGACAGTGAGTCTGCTAGTAAAGAGGAAAAACAGAAAGCCAAACGCAGGAAAATTCAAAAGACAAGTCCTTGGGATAGACTAATGAGAAGCACTTACAGAGACAATCAAGATCAGTTCGATGAAACAGTGGAAAATACCATGCAGGAGACACCTAACATCGATGTTGAATCAGCTGAGGAAATGGCATATGAAGAACTGAAACCAAAATACAGATCAACGCTGGTTACCAAGTATCAAGACCTCGTGGCACTCGGGTCTGCTTTGAGAAAAGATCCTATCCACAAGAAAGTAATATCAACAGGTCACTGATTGAAAGAAGATGAAGACTATGATGAAGAACAGGCGATGCAGTATGCAGTGAAAAAAGAAGATATCTACTTGAACGAAAACTTGACGAATATGAAAGACCAACTTTAACTGTTGAAGAGGAAACCCAATGACGTTGATTCTTGATAGGACTTTGAAATTAACCATTTCAGCGATGGCAAAGCATTGAGATCATTTAAATAATAGTAGAACTACAGTGGAACCTATCTAAAGAGTTTTATTTACTATAAAAGACTAATGATCATTATGTAAACGAAGACAGAGGGACGGTCCTAATCCTCTGTCTGTCGTAATAAATAGGTGAGCGGGACAAATAAAATTGTTCTGAATTTAATCTGTTGTTATTTGTTCTTTTCTTCCTAGTTCTTATTATTGTAACAGATGCATTGTGTCAGTCTGTCAGAAATGGGACAGGGTAAGCCGATTTGTCTAATGTGTAGATGTGGACATGTGGAAACTCCACATTGTGGATCCACATCATCCACATTACCTCCACATTGCATACACATCAAGTCCACATCATCCACATCAGCTCCACAATTTCAATGTGGATATGTGGACCTTCCACTTGACATCCACATCAGCTCCACAATTTCAATGTGGATATGTGGACCTTCCACTTGACATCCACAAGTTCAATCACACTGGGAGTAGAGATCTCGTCATCAAATGTAGTAGTCAGGCTTTAGAAGGCTAGTAAGAAATAATTTCAGTCCAGAACATTAAAATCTTGAGATACAAGATTTTATTAATCCCAAGCAACAAGTACTGACGCTATAGAGTTATGCCTCTGGTATAGTGAGGCCCTGAGATACAGGACCAAGAGACTCATAGCAGACGCATATGACTGTATACCCTCTTACAACATCTCCTATGCCATTTTTACATAGACTTTTCCCCCTTGAAAAAGACTAAGTTATTTCAAACTAGCCTTTTCAAGCTTACTAAAGCGGTGTCACCTCTGGACACACCCGGCCCGAGACTGCCCCAGCCTGCGGACTTAGTCTCCGGACGGGCGTGTCCAGAGTGGCGCCCTTTACTACTGGTCCTGGTCAGGAACATCATGACTGCCACACCCATATCTGGTAAAAACTTCAAAACATCTTCTCCAGAACCAAAAGGCCGATGGTTTTGCAACTTGGTAAATAGCATTTGGTATACAATTACTACCAAGAGTTTGTTAAATGATGACCCTGAACTGACCTTGATCTTTTCTACGGCAAGGTCAATTTGCATCCAGCTGCTTTTATATGAAAAACGCTATAAAATCTATTATTTTTTTTTTGCTCGGAAGCAGCCAATCAGTGTGCTGTGTTTTGAGTTTGAGATTATTCTCAAGTTTTATAACCTCGAACCCAGTTCTCATAACGATGATCCTCAGGAGGAAGAAGAGAACAAATTCATCATTCTCATCTCTTGTACCGAGTCTGTCCGTGTCCTCGCCTATTTAGCCCATTGCATTCTGGGTATTTTTTGTTGTCTGCTGAAATTGTCGTCTGCATCAAAAATCAAGAATATTTTGACAATACTGGTCTAACTAACTCTTGTAGAAATGATGTCTAGGCAGCAAACAGTTAGGATCTCTGATCAGGCCCCACATTTGTGGGGCCTGATCTGGATCCAAACTGTTTGCCCAGATACCCCTAAAGGGATATCACGAATGGAATGGGTTAAAGAAGAGGTTGTTCGGACTGACTGCGGTCAATCTAATTTAATGTGATGATTATAGTGACATTTAAAAATCAGTATAGAGTTTAATCTAATGACAGCAGTCTGCTGAATGTAGTTGATCTGTCGAGGATTCAATACTATTATAAGCGTAGGTTGGTCGCCCACCACCTGAACCCGCAACTGTGCTTGAAGCGCACCACTGGAGATTTGAGACATAAACAAACGTTTTATTCTAGATTTTTGTGGTTAAACATGTAATGGTTCTTTGATAAGCATCAGCTATAATGGACGACCAAGCTTCTATTAAAGCTACACTTGTCGAATTGTAATCTTGCATTTGACGTCTCATTAGAATCACCTTCAGTGATGACGTGATTGATTGATTGATTTGTTGTTTAACGTCCACGGTAAACAGCTATGGTCATGTCGGGACGGTCAGTTAACCTAACCACACTATTCCTGGGCAGGCTTAGACCTCCTAAGCGGTTAACCAGTACTAAGTGCACATACCTTCGCCAATAACTGACAACTGTCCTTCTTGAATCAGCGGAAGGAGAAACGAAAGTTTGTGGCCAGACCGGGTTTCGGACCCAGGACCTCTGACTTACAAGTAAGGTGCCCTACCGATTGCGCTACGCGGCCCGGCCAGTGATGACGTGACTTTAATGATCAGTCAATACACCAGCCCGAGCTACATTGCACAGCAGACCTTTCCTTCGGATTCTTTTTAAAGATGCCAACTTGTATTCACCTATCGGCGAATTATTTACGTAATGTATTTATACGCGTTCATATGGATTTCAGTCCGCAAACTGAGGCCCTTTTCAACATTAACCATTATGAATCTTTCTGCCCTGTTCAATATAGGCAGGGCTAAACAAGACGTTTATTACGAATTTTCGACCCACAAAGGAGCACCTGCAGATATAAGACAATAGAGTAACTAATATAATTAACCCAAGAAATCCAAATGACTAACCATAGCAAAACAAAAGAAAGATATGCACACTGATGAATACAACTACAATTTGAAGTGAATAGACAAGCTTTCCTTTCAAGAGGACAAACTTTGTCATTAGACAATTACTTCCCCTCTCAAAGCCGATCCCCTCATATGGGAAGAATTTGTTCCCCAACGATCCACCAAGAGCACCCCCCCCCCGTAGGGCTGCGACAGTTACGTAAAAAACGGTCCCAAAAATGCTTTGGAAGCCAACATTCTTAGAACTTTTCCCTTACGAGGTGCCGTTTTACTATTAAACTTCTTTTTTGAAATTGTGGCATCACTTTCACTTTATCAATTTTGTGATATCCCTCTTTTGAATATGTGATATCACATTAATTTTTTATAGCAATAATTATTGTGATATCACAAAATCGACTTCTTAATCACTATATAAAAGGATTTCAATAACACAGTGTATAAGCGGACAGTCACCAAATCGGAAGCGACAATTGACTGTACACCCGAAAATCATTAGTGCGACATAAACAACTTGTGAGGTGAAATGGTCAAAAGCAGGTAGGGCCTTATCGAATTTGTTCTTTTAGATGCGGTTTTCGACATCGGGGAGAGAATTGGATGTACTTCACCTATAGCATTGTCAGTTTGACATATCACCACCCAATCTCAGTGTAAAAATCAAGTTTTCCTGCTTAATCACCAGTTTTGCTTTATTTTCTGTCGATCGACACGGACAATCGGGGCTAAAAAGACTAGAATTATGGCATCATTTCTGTTTAAACCAACATAAAATAATCGCTACATCTTTATCCTGTGATATCCAATCGCTGAATCCATCGAAACATTACCGTGAACAAATATATTGCCCCCCGAATCGCACACGTTCGTCTCATTCGACTGTCCGACTGGTGACAACTGTACCTAATCATTAGCGACATTTCAAGAAACAAATACTGTCCGACTAGTTGTGATTGTATTTTCACATTCATGACGATCATTTTCAACAAATGCTTGAAAAAGGTAATAAAAATATCGTTTTGGATGCTTTCACTTGGAGAATCATTTGGGGAGAAGGCTATCAAGCATGTCTTGATAAAAAATGATCATATGGCTAATGTTTTCTCTGTCAACATTTCTGAAAGAAAGAAAAGATGGGTAAACAAATACAAGTTCGCAAAAAGTAATAAAAATGCCCCCTCCCTTACACACACACACACACACACACACACACACACACACACACACACACACACACAAATGAAATGAAATAAAAAGAATACACTTTATTTAAAGATGCCTGCATTAGCATTTAAGTATTTTAAGAAATTCGGTAGTATTTAAGCAGCGTTATATTGAATGGCCAATTCTACCAAATTCAGGACTGTGTAGGTGTACACCAGGGCTCTGTCCTCGGACCTATACCTTTCCTGTTTTTGTAAAGAAACTCGGATCGTTTCGGTCGTTGGTAGTTTCAGTCTGATTGGGTGATTGATTTTGTTAGTGTAAAGCTAAATGGTAGACTTTAGGGTAGGACAGGGCGATGCTGGTGAGGTAGAAATGGGGAGTTTGTTTCTTTGTTTGGGTTAGCGGTCCGGTGCACAGTTAAGGTCATGACGAGCCAGTTAACTGTTCATATACAAGCTTAGACTGTCTAAGCAAGTGAAACGAATAACAGGTAAGTTCTTTTCCGACAGTAAATGACAAGTACCGTTGGTTATAACCGCACATATTCAGGTATAGTTCTGTGGGCACGTTAAGCTGTTTCCCAAGAGACGGGGAATTAGGAAAGACAGATAGGGTAGACGTGAAATAAAAAAAAAAGCATACACACAAAAAACACACACAAAAAAAACTATAACAACCCCTCCATTACGCACCTGATGCAAGCACACGTCCTCGTCCTACATTGTAATTTAGGTTAGGGAGAGCAAAGAGGATGTAGAAGGGTAGTATAGGGTATCAATGTAGATCTAGGTGACAATATTGTGCCGTTTGTAAAATATGTTTTCATATCTTTTAAGCTGCTAGTCTGACCATTGTAATTAGTTTCGCCTGTTGGAAAACACACTCAAAATACATTTTCTTTACACAGAAAAATTCAGAAACGCTCTCATTATATTCAATTTATTTCGAATCTTACGAATAAATCATTGAGCCTGCCATGCTAATCTGTGCAAATTTATGGTAGATATAAACAGCATACTGTACTTCTGAAAACAAACTCAATCCAGCAGAAGTTCTTACCCTCCTTTGTCGTTATATTTCGATAAAGAATGCAAAAGTAAAAATATTTACTAACACATTTTCTGCTCAATAAGACTTACAAGAAAATCGTCGCTAGTCGTTCAACACCATTTTTTGTTTTTGTCACTAGTCGGACAGTCGAATTAGACGAACGTGTGCGATTCAGGAGGCGATATATTTGTTTACATTAATGTTTCGATGGATGCAGCTATTGGATATCACAGGATAAAGATGTAGCGATGATTTTAAGTTGGTTTTAACAGAAATGATGCCATAATTCTAGTCTTTTTAACCCCGGTTGTCCGTGTCGATCGACAGAAAATAAAGCAAAACTGGTGATTAAGCAGGAAAACTTGATTTTTACACTGAGATTGGGTGGTGATATGTCAAACTGACAATGCTATAGGTGAAGTACATCCAATTCTCTCCCCGATGTCGAAAACCGCATCTAAAAGAACAAATCCGATATCGACTTACCTGCTTTTGACCGTTTCACCTCACAAGTTGTTTATGTCGCACTAATGATTTTCGGGTGTACAGTCAATTGTCGCTTCCGATTTGGTGACTGTCCGCTTATACACTGTGAATAAGAGGCCCTCAATAAAGGAGTGCGTCTCAAGTAGTTATTATGATGTAAATATTCGGGAATTTTGCTTGTTCTGTTGTTTTGTATTTTATTCATTTCCTAAACATTAATTTGTAGAAAAAAGATTGAACTACGTGTTTAAGTTCAAGTGAATATTCATATGTGTTTGGTATCAGATTGTTCGTAATGAAACATAGATGCTAAAATTATAATTTGTGTTTTTGTTATTTAACATTTTATGCAATAAAGTTAACTTTGATGATATTTTTCCAAATTTTGCAAGCAAAGAAATGTGCCAAATTCTAAATTTACTCGACGCTTCTTTCATGTTTTGATATGGTATTGATAAGCACATTTCCGCGCCTCAGAAGGAGCTAAAACTTATGTCAAACAATAGACCTGTTAAAAGTTCTCAATCTGGTAAACAAACACATTGATGGATAGCGAGATTAACCTGCTGCTCAAGGTGTGATTGTGGTAGCGTAAATGCATTGTTGTTATAAGAAAAAAATCTGATGTTTGATTGGCCAGCATGATTCATATTTTGTTGATTAGGGGGCGTGCCTAATGTTTGTTTTGCAAAATTTGATCATTTTGGAGAATTTTAGGGTTAGTTAGGATTTACCAACTGTAAAGTAAAGACATCATAGTTTGGACTTACCAACTGTTATCTACTAAAAATTGTTATATTTGGAAACTTCCAAATACAGACTTTGTGATTATAATTGTTTTTAGAACTTGAATACCAAGTTCTCAAGGAAACTGGAATACCAGTATTTTCTTTTATGAAAACTGTAACTAACTGTGAAATTTAGAACTGCAAATTAAAACTGGACATCAACCTTGTTTCTTCCTTCTTACTTTAGCTTATAGTTCAAAGACACGCGAAATCCTCATCATTTTATATTGTCCTACTTCCACTGTTTACATACCCGTTTTACGGGGTTCACAAATTCCTGAGAAAGTCTCAGGTGAGCGTAATATAATAGTATAGCAAGGACTATCGTCCGTCGTAACGTGATAATGTTGATTTTTAGTCTATATATCCTTTACTTTTTATCCAGAAATAGGTTTCCTAGATAAAAATAGAAATTATTTTATAGAAATTATTTTTCTTATAATTTCTGACGCAATATATATATATAGTATCTTAAGGTCAACCAAGAGTGAATAATGTTACAAATTGTAAAGGGGATCTACAGACAACAAGCTTATAACAAAGGACGGCAGATAGTTGTTGACATACAAATATAATTATACCTTTCAGTACAAGGGAAGTAATACAATGCAACACCCCGCGTACTCGCATAACAAAACTGCGGTGCAGTGACAATAAAACTGGTGGTGCGAGTCACCCTCACAGTCTTTACATTTCTTTTCCTTTCTGCTCTAAAAAGACCATTATCGCTGAGCCTGATAGGATTCTTCGCCTAGCTTGGAGCGATATTGGTACCTCGCAAGATCTAGCGAGGGCATTTATCAGCTTCACAGCCACCGTCAAGTATTGCCATTTAAGGTGAGGTGGGAGTAATTGACAAAACACATGATTTTATTCATACTTCCTTATATTGTACATTTTCAGTCCCTCTTTCAGAAAATGTAACAAAAAAGGGGGGTCGCCGATGTCGTTTTTAAGATATCTGACCTCGAAAACGTCAATATTTCCACTTTTACGACCCGACGTTATAATGGCGTTCTATGGAAAATGCACTTTTTTGCTCGTACCTCTTGGATAAAAACCTTCATTCTGAGAAAACAAAACACATTTTTTTCTTCAAAAACTAACACAGTATCACCCAATGATAGAAGTTCACATTAAAGCAATAAAAATAGTAGGTCGCCGACTTAACTTTCGAGTTAAAGTGCATTAAATCCCCGGCCTGCCGTCTCTTTAGACTGAAATGTTGACGTTGCGCATGGTGACGTTTACGTTACTTAACTTTTCGCGCCACATATCAACTATCGCTTTTTGTAGGCTACCGGCAAAATTTGTCTGGAACTTTCATCACTCATGATTGTCATTGTCTGGAAAGTGCAGGATGAAGGCAGATGTAATACGTTTCTCTAAATCTCTGCATAATCCGTCTTAACTAAGTATTTTTAATTTAAAAAAATCGAAGCATTGCCGTTATGCCCTCCCATACAGCTGACGGGCACCCGAGACAGTTGACGGGCATCCAAGTTGGGGCGAGCTTCCACGTGTTATGACATTTGAACAATTCCCTTGTCCACTTGGCTTTTGCACAGTGTAAGCGAGTCAAGTATTCCAGTTTTTGACCCGACCCAAGAAAGGGCCTAATATATTCTGCACGGTAATCTAGCGGTCCAACGACTGGACATTAATCGACTCACTCTCTCTCTCTCTCTCTCTCTCTCTGTAAAAATGGTAGGCAGCTTTGATTCATTTTAGCGTCCAGGAGATACTTTGATATACACTTGAAACAGAAATAAGAAATGAAAAACAGAAAAGTGAAAAAAGGCAAGGAAAAAGAAACGCCACATTGTTTTTAGCTTATTGACAGAACAGATGTTGAATTATCGTTTCAACGTCGATAAAAGATTCTGACGACATTGCGTCGACGTTGATAAGGCTGCCTGGCGAAGTTCAAATGCTAGGGACAGTCTAAGAATTTTTTATATAACTGAAATTTGGCATAGCTTTTGCTGATTAGTATTTAAAGTGTGGGTGGTATGATAACGACTGTCTATGGCTGCTACCATGTTAACTGCTAAGTACGTGGTGGAAGTGTAGACAGTGATCTGACTATTCATTGTACGATTCTGGATTCAATTTCACGAGGCTTTGTCATTGCAAGTCAACAGCTGCGAACTCCATCTAACAAACTAACGAGGAACTGTCAGAGAACTGCTATATTTTTTCAGTTTCTTCTCTACGGCACTTTCTAACTCAAAAGCTGCGAACTCCGTCTCATAAACTGTCATAAACTGTTAAGAAACTGTCAAATATCCCACAAGTTGTCTTCCGCACGGAAAACTAACTATCTTTTTCAGTTTCCCCTCTACGGCACTTTCTACTTCCTTTAAATTTCGCCCAGCGCTCAGCCTCCTTGCATTTTGTGAGCAGACCATGAAGTGATCACAGAAGCGGCTAACGTTGACGCCATCTTGTTTTTTTCAAATGGAACGTTCGACGTCATTACGTAGCGTAGTGACGGAAACTGCCGCACGGCGGCGCTGAATTACTCCCACCTCACCTTAAATGGTTTTGGTGTTTACACAGATAATTGTTACATCTGGAAGGAGGGAAAACCATGAACTTATCAAGGTTCAAATCAAAGACCAACATTCTTATTGGCACCACGTGAGCATGAACCTTAGGCCATATGTGTACAATAGATACCAAAATTAGCCTGTGCGTCTGCGTGAACTGTTCAGTCTACACTTATTTATGTATAAATTCCGCCGGACTTATAAATTGTAAATGCGAACAAAGAACAATGTGTGGATGTGCAGGCTGATCCAATTCTATCCTGTTCGCACATGCCAAATGATACGTTTTCATGCGACACGAACAATTTAGGAAATGAATTTTGATGCAGTGAATTAAGCACACATGGTAGACCTTGATGAGGCAGTTCCTCATGAGCCGCCTCCTCTGGGTCTACACACTTTGCCATTTAGTCTTTGAATTCTCAATATGATATAGTCTGGTTAAAATATTTTTGAAATTTTGCAAACGTAAATTTTGTCATAGGCTTTTTGGCACTCTAGCCTAGAGGTTAAGTACATGTATTAGCAACCAACCAACGAGTTGTTTGCCGCCGAAGGCGGCAAACAACGAGAGTTGGTTGCTTTACGATATAAGCGTATTTCTGTTCTATTCTATTCTGTCCCGTACCACTAAGGCTTCGAAATTTTTGTGTCACTGAACTTCCGGTCGGCGTTTTTCTTTCTATGGAGAAACGAGACGCTGGCATTTTCATTGGACTTAAAACAGAATCTTCACTGAAAGTAAAGTTTATTGGTCAAGCTTTATTATTTTGATTGTCCTTTTGAAGAAACAGTGTCTGCTATTTTTTTGTTTTCTTCTTTAGAAACTGATATTTTGCTACTTAAATTATTTCAACCAATCCACAATGCCGATCGACTCAGTCTGATGGAAAATTGTCAAAATTTATTTTGACTTACCTGTGTATAATAGTAGCAATGTTTTCGCTCAGTTCTACATATATTACAATTATAGAAATATCAAAAATAATCCAAACAGAAAACAATAAATTATCAGTTAATATTTGGTAAATATAGTTACCTCCCTTACTTGATTACGGAATCTGTGATAAAATCATGAATGAAAATTGGATTTCAATGATTCGGATTAAATAAAGAAGAATTCAGCAAAAGGACAGGCGGTAAATGGTCTTGTTTACTCTTATCGAAGTTCCGACGCAAATCATGCTAGGCTAGCTTAAATTTCTATGAGCTCTAACGATCATCATGTCACTGTCAGATTTGACATGCCGATATGCCTACTCTGAATACTTAAGAATTATTCTTAGAAGAATAGCTGAATTTATTTTGGCAGTCTCAGTCTGTCCACAAAATTACTAGTACATTTCCCTCAGCAGAAGTATGATACCTGTTATGCCCTGGTCATTTGCAAATCCAGCTACCTCATGGCTGGGGGAGGGGTGGGGGAATTAGGGACCTAATGGACCACGGACAAAACGGACCATGGACAAAATTGACCACGCTTGGGACAAAATGGACTATGTTCAGGACAAAACGGACCACGTTTAAGGACAAAATGGACCATGTTCGGACCTTCCGTTAGCTTGAGAAAGCACTGTTTAATTTTAGTTGGAACAATAATAAAGCAATTTGCATGCTTAAAAAGATAAAAATATTACCCCTTTATCAACGTGTTAAATCAATTAGCTAGTTGCGACAACCAAAGGTAGTTGAGGTCATGAACAGTAGTCAAATGATTGTGACCATTTAAGATTGTCTTTGGTAATTATATAAGTTCTATAATCTTTCAACTGGCACCAATTAATGGTCTGGTTTGTTTCCTGGCGTGGTCTGTCTAGTCCTGAAACGTGGTCCGTAGTGCCCTGAAACGTGGTCCGTTTTGTCCTAACCATGGTCCGTTTTGTCTGGTCCGTTTTGTCCATGGTCAGTTTTGTCCGAGTACCGGGTGGGGGATACTTTGACTTTTTGCCCTGCATGATGCCTGGCACTGTGGGGACAAATGTCTGATTAAATCCCAGTTAAAAGCCCCCAGCCCGTGACTATGTTCAACAGTTGAGGTCGCTATCATGATATCATCTGATCATTGCCCCAGCTATTTCGACAGCCAATCAAAATCCCCACACATGCACTGCTCCAGGAACCATGCTTCAGGTAAACCACAGTATTTATGTCCTTCTATCCCTGAAGATTCAGGATTGCTACGGCCTTTTTTCCAACTGGTTGTTTCAGCCTGATTTCGGGCCGGTTGTTCAGCCCGATTTTAGTATTTAAAGCCGGTTCGTGTTAGTCTGAATTTAGGGATAAGTCAATTCAGACTTATTTATGATCTACGGAAATGGGTAAGAATAAGAATCAGAATTGTTTACTGGTGATATGTCCAAAAACAATCGCTCATGGGGGATTAGAACAGATTAGGCAAAAAAAAAATAGGTGTGTATCCAAACACGACCGATCCTGATTCAGACCCCGACTCTGCTATTTTTATAGACAAAAGAAAAAAAAAATTACGATGCTCGAACCCTCCAAATTTCTGCCCGACCCAAATTGTTTTATACCGCTTTTTTTTATTGCTACGGGCACCTCTTTCAGTTCTTTTTCGGTAGTTTGATGGCGGTTCGATTGATTCCTCGATACGGAGTTACCTTTCTTGAGACAAATAACCTGCATATTCAGTTATCAAGTCGTCACCTGGAAATTTTCATTTTTACAGCCGAAAAAATCTTATTTCATATGTAAAAATTTGGTAAGTAGCTGCTTAAGTTTGTGTAACATTTAATGATTGACAACATCAACAATAAGATCACATTTTCTTAAGGCAAAATGTTGACGTTTTCATGAGATAATTGTGGAATAGATATAAGCGAGCTCAGAGTTCCGCTCTGCGCATGTGCAAACTCAGACTTTGCTCTTGGAGGTCAAAGGTCACCGATGCCAAAAAAGGTATACGCACAGCGTAGCACAACATATTGACTAATATTTCAATTTTGAAATATTTCCTGTCTATTCTATCTTGCTAAAGTAATCTGACTATCCATTTTCTCTGAATTGAAAACAATTTTCAGTCATATCAACGATTTTTAATCATGAAACAGCTGTTTTATATCGACTGACCAGGTAAACGTAATGATGACCTATCTGACTTTTCCACACTTGACCCCTGACTTTTGTGCTCCAGGCCAAACGGAAACTCGGAACTCTAAACTCGCTTATTTCCGTCATATGATAAATTTTAGCATCTTGCATAAATTTGTGTTTCTGTATTACCGTAAATACTGTAAGTTTTGATACGCCTGAAATTATTCTAATTGTCCTAATATTTGAATGGTTTGATTTTAACTGTATCAACAGTGCCAGATGATGGATATGGAATGGCAATCAGTGCAGACCCTGATCAAACTGCAATCTGATCTGGGTCTTCACTGTTTGCACAGGTCTGTCTTTCCCAGTTTTTACGTTACTGAATTTATTTAAACGTTGTGCAAAAGATACAAAATGCTTTGCAAAGTCTTTTCATTTTAGCCTTTTTCCTCAACTTGTTTGATAAATTTAGTAGCGACACCGATGGCTGCCCAAAGCTATGATGGTGTCTTCAAACAGTAACGCCGATGCTGAATATAGAAATTTGTGTACTGACCAACTAATAAAAATTTCTAAACTGACAAATGATAAGATTCTGACGAAAATGAGTAAGGTTTCCGATTGAGTCAGTGGCTTCATGTGACGAATGAAAATGCTTCCCGATGCTGGACGTTGCTATGTTTTTTTGGCTTTTTTTTTCACAAATTTAATTGGCAAATGGCAGACCTGCAGTTCTCGCTAAAAATCAAATCATTTGATATTCTACTACAATGGTGATGATGGCTTGGTGTCCAGTCATGGCGGTTTGCATTCACGGTTGTCATGTTATTAGCATTGTAGCTAAATTGTCTGCCCTTGCTATCGTCGAAAGTCATTCACAGAAGCAAAGTCGATTTCTACTGCGTTTCATCCGGTATCTGAGTCTTCTTTGTATGTTTTATAAGAGATTTAATGAAGTCTAAAAGGTAATTTAATGAGTAGATTATTGCGAACCATTGTAATGTTGCTTAAATCCAATCTCTTCATGCGAAGTATCTGATTGCTTACACCAGAGGCGCGTGAAGTTCTATGCTCCAAAAAAAAAGAACCTTCGAAACCCTTTAAATTTGACTCATTTTTTAGGCCATTTCGGCAGGGTATATGCAAGCAAAAATGCCTGGATTTTTGGACTGCTAAAACCGCCAGTTAAAAATACCCCAACAGAAGCAAACTTCTTACCTGTAAACATCCTTTTAAAATATATATTTTTAAACATGATAAATTTCTTCATTTATGGTCTATGCCATGCTGTTATTCTGAATTCAAAATCTGCCACAAAATCTCGTCGCCATTATGGTGTCCAGTTTTCCGTTTACTGTATTGCGCCAAAGTTGAACATGTGCTTGCATGCTTTAAAAAAATCATTCAAGTACTCTTTTAGATATGACCAATGTCATTAAGTCACTGTCTCCATGTTATTTACAATATTTTGTTTGTCCTAATTTCGGTCAAAACGTTTCTTACCAGTGAAAACTTGAAACAAACATGATGAAAATGACGGTCGTGTCAACAACGTCAAAACTGCGCAGTAACATTAGCGTAAAATTTTCATTAAATTTTGTTTACTGAGGCCTACATGTACTGTCTTTCCGAACAACAAAGATGCAGAGTAACTTGCGCATACGCACAGTCTGATCAGCGATTTTGTTATTTAGAGGTTGGACAGAGAAGGAATCATACATTTAAGAGGAACGTTATCCACAGAATCATCATTTTTTTCCCGTAATAAAACCTGTTGACGTTGCTGTGCGACGTTGATACACCGGAAACTGGAGACCATAATGGAGTCCGAACACAAGCTTGCACACCTGGCTATTTCTTCAACTAGCCAAAATGGCTCAAAGCCTGGGTATTTAGCGGCAACATTGGAATATATTTAATAGCATATAGCTTCAAGCGCCTGTGTTTACACATGCATTGATTCGGATATGACATTTGTCCGTAATCGTCAGCAGACACTTTGGTTTAAACTTTTGTAAGTACATCATCGTTGAGCTTCAAGCTTCTTGCGATGCAATTCGAACATCATCAACAAAGAAATACCACCAAACGTTAGCTGCATGTGCATGTAAGCATTGTAGTTAAGATCAGTGTTTCATAAACATACAGTTGGTGTTTAAATTATGCTGCAAATATTCAACAGATTTCAAGCCAAAGAAAAATTGAAGTAGCATCTGGAAACAAAGAAGTCAAGGTCACATTGAAACTTTGACGTTTCAAGTTAAATTAAATTGCGTTAAAGTTTTTGAGATCTCTGTATGATTCAAATTCTTTGTTGGGTTGGATTGATGTTTTGCATGATGATAGATGTTGGTCCAAAGTTTAACTCTGTACACCCCCATCCGTGCCAGTGACCTAGAGGTCAAGGTCACAGACTTTGATTTTCATGTCAAGTGTTGGAATAATTTTTGAATATCATATACCATCCAACCCCTTTGTTCAATTTGGTTTATATGTCCAAAGTTTTATTATATACCACCCCAACCCATGCCCATGTCGTGTATTGTGTTTAAAGTTTAATGTCATAAGGTGGTGGCGCTGGCCGTATTTATACCTGAGCCCCTGCTTACTTGCTCTAGTTTTGCAAAGCTAACATTAATTACTTAATTTTGTCAAAGATTTCTTTGTCAAGTTATCTTGTTGATTTTATATTTTACATGAGCGACATAACAGGCGAAATGTGTTCTTTGACAAAAAAGCGATTTGGACCAAAATATCTAGATTCATCACGACACAGTTTATAGGCCAACAGTCAAATAAAACTGAAAGTAGAAACAGAAAGCAAAAGTAAGCTACTTACATAAAAAAAAACGGGTATATATATATTGGCCAACGAAATACTTAAAATGAAGGTCAATACTTAAGGTTATACAGCTATAAAGCCAAACAAAAAAATTAACTTTCACACAGGTGGTTGTGCACATTATGTTATTTTTTTACCCTGGACAGTCAAGTCTCTCTTAAGGGGCATATATTAAAAAAGGAAGTGGAATCAGAAAGACTGGCTGGAAGAATCTCCTCAACATCCTTCCATTGATATGGGATGGGACTCACACAGGGAAGAATTTGCTAAGAATTCTGGTTCTGAACAATTTTGAATCCAACTAATTTTTGTCAGAAACAAGGTTTTAATGCAAGTGTAAGTGATAGTGATAATTTCATCACAGGAGAATCAACATGGGATTGCAACATTACCTGTGATTACCTGTCGACATCATCGTTGAGCTTCAAGCTTCTTGCGATGCAATTCGAACATCATCAACAAAGAAATACCACCAAACGTTAGCTGCATGTGCATGTAAGCATTGTAGTTAAGATCAGTGTTTCATAAACATACAGCTGGTGTTTAAATTATGCTGCAAATATTCAACCGATTTCAAGCCAAAGAAAAATTGAAGTAGCATCTGGAAACAAAGAAGTCAAGGTCACATTGAAACTTTGACGTTTCATGTTAAAATTATTGCGTTAAAGTTTTTGAGATCTCTATATGATTCAAATTCTTTGTTGGGTTGGATTGATGTTTTGCATGATGATAGATGTTGGTCCAATGTTTAATTCTGTACACCCCCATCCATGCCAGTGACCTAGAGGTCAAGGTCACAGACTTTGATTTTCATGTCAAGTTTTCGATTAACGTTTAGCTCACCTGGCCTGAAGGGCCATAGTGAGCTATTGTCATACAAATGCGTCAGGCGTGCATTGTGCATCGTCCCGTGCGTCGTCTGTCAACACCTTAAAACAAAATTTCAAACATCTTCTTCTGTAAAACTACTGGTCCCATGGTCCTCAAATTTCACATAGAGCATGACCTGACTCCAGGGTCTCAGAATTGTAAAATTGGGTCAGGTTGAAAATCCCAGATGGCCGCCATTTCAAAAAATAGCAAAAAAAAATCAACTTCTCCAGAACCACTGGGTATATTTGTCTGTATTTTGGCATGGAACATCAGTAAAACTTTGGTATTCAAAATTTCAAAATGAAAAAAATCTGTAGCGGAATTTTGTCACAGTGACCTACTTTCTGTTTACGAGTGTAATTTTGCTCAAATGCCAATGTAAAAAAAAACCGACTTGTTCAAACAACTTCTCTAAAACCACTGAACCCTAGGGTCTCAAATTTCACATGTAGCATGACCAGACTGCAGGGCTTCAAAATTATAGAATTGGGTCAGGTCAAGAATGCAAGATTGTGGCTGTTACTAAAAATAGCAAAAACAACAAAATCAACTTTTCTCCAGAACCATTTGGTGTATTTGGTTGAAAGTTTGCTGGAACATTATTGGGACCTTGGAATTAAAAATTAAAAAAATAAAAAATATCTGTAGCAGAATTAGGTCACAGTGACCTACTTAGAGTTTACAAAACAGATTCTGCTCAAATGTCAATATCTCGAAAAGCGCAACCGATTCTGGCCAGATTTGGTCAGAAATGGTCCTTGAATGGAATTATTTCAATTTTGTGGCAGTATTCTATCCAAGATGGCCACCATGGGGGCTGTTACTAAAAATAGCACAAACATAAAAATGACAATTACTCAAGAACCCTTGAATGGAATTGGACCAATTTTGTATCAGAATGTTCATTGCATGAGGCTGTTTTGATTAATTGCAATTTGGCATTCCAAGATGGCCGCCATCTGCCGTTACAAAAAATAGCACAACCATAAAAATGACAATTACGCAAGAACCCCTGAATGGAATTGGACAAAATTTTGTGTCAGAATGGTCCTTGAATGGAATTATTTCAATTTTGTGGCAGTATTCTATCCAAGATGGCCACCATGGGGGCTGTTACTAAAAATAGCACAAACATAAAAATGACAATTACTCAAGAACCCTTGAATGGAATTGGACCAATTTTGTATCAGAATGTTCATTGCATGAGGCTGTTTTGATTAATTGCAATTTGGCATTCCAAGATGGCCGCCATCTGCCGTTACAAAAAATAGCACAACCATAAAAATGACAATTACGCAAGAACCCCTGAATGGAATTGGACAAAATTTTGTGTCAGAATGGTCCTTGAATGGAATTATTTCAATTTTGTGGCAGTATTCTATCCAAGATGGCCACCATGGGGGCTGTTACTAAAAATAGCACAAACATAAAAATGACAATTACTCAAGAACCCTTGAATGGAATTGGACCAATTTTGTGTCAGAATGTTCATTGCATGAGGCTGTTTTGATTAATTGCAATTTGGCATTCCAAGATGGCCGCCATCTGCCGTTACAAAAAATAGCACAACCATAAAAATGACAATTACGCAAGAACCCCGTCTTTCATCGGATTGATTTGAAACTTTACAGATTGTATTCTTATGATATGAAGATGTGCATGTGGTTTTTGATTTTTGTTTCGGCCATTTTTGATGGAGTTACGGCCCTTGCTGACTCAGTCCGTCCGAAATCTTGTCCGAAATCTTGTCCCCGCAACTCCTCCTACGTCTTTCGTTGGATTGATTTGAAACTTTACAGATTGTATTCTTATGATATGAAGATGTGCATGTGGTTTTTAATTTTTGTTTCGGCCATTTTTGATGGAGTTACGGCCCTTGCTGACTCAGTCCGTCCGAAATCTTGTCCCCGCAACTCCTTCTACGTCTTTCATTGGATTGATTTGAAATTTTACAGATTGTATTCTTATGATATGAAGATTTGCATGTGGTTTTTTGGTTTTTGTTTTGGCCATTTTTGACAGAGTTAATGCCCTTGCTGACTCAGACCTTGTCCCCGCAACTCCTGCCACATCTTTTATCAGATTAACTTGAAATAGTGCAGAATGTTCCATCATGATCTGAAGATGTGCATGTGATTTTGGAATTTCAATTGTCCTATATTTTACAAAGTTATGGCCCTTTGTCATTTTTGGCATTTTTCCAACCTTTAAACCGTTTGACCGAGAGAGCTGAGTTTATACCTGAGCCCCTGCTCACTTGCTCTAGTTTTGCAATGGATGGATGATACAATAGTCATACAGCTAAAATCGTTTTACCAAGGAGAAGGTATATACATACAGATATGCACACTTGCTGAATAAAATTTTACATTTTTTTTCCAAATTTTTTTGCTTCACAGGCCTGAACCATAGCCAACTTAGGGCATAAAATTGCAATAAAGTATATTTCATAAAACAAAAAATATAACAAATCTGGAAGAATGGTAGGCAACAATTGAAATAATGAAAGCAATACATGCGTATCTGTATCATAATGTGGTTGCAAGACCTAATATTGACATTTTTACTGGCTCATGGCTTTGCTTATTTGCATATAAGATTTGAACTTTTCTTTTTTTATTTATGATTAGCTTACACTAGAACAATTTTAATGAACTTGCATCCAGGATTGCAGATGAGAAAAGTCAGCAGTTAGTTAGGGATAACAGTTCTAAGTGTTTCTCATGATGGAGTTTGTTGGTGTATATAGTTTTCAACTTTACATCTAAGTTTTGCATTAAACCTTTATGATTACTAACAACTCTGTAACTACAGCGACACACCAGATTCGTTTCATATTTAATCCCTGATATCACTGTAGCATATAATACATTAGATGTGAATAATGTATGACCATAGGTCAGGGCCTCATGGTGGGGCCAGAGGTAAATAAATATGACTTAGGCATTTTCATTTTTTCAAAGTATTGCATTAAATCTTTTTGATTACGCATATCTCAGTAATTATATTGCAGATTTTTCTTCTCCATTTGGTTTATGTTATCTCTGTAGCATACCTTTTGATATGGACTGCCTAAGCCCCTAGGTCAGGCTGGTGGGTGGGGCCAGGGGTCAGGTACCAGGACAATAGGTGTTTGTTGTATTTATTTTTGCTTATAGGTTTATTTCATACTTGTTTACACCATATGGATGCTGCTGCTGATCTAAGGTCAAGATGACAGACACAAAATAATTTTGTACATGTATATAAAATTTGCATTAAAAGTTTGTTTTAAACGTCTGCTTCATTAGGCGATGAAAATGATCAAGATATACGTGAGACTGTGCTCACTTGCTCTAGTTTGAAAACCTTTCAGTCCAGTGTTGCAGTGGTAATACTGGTTGGTTGCATTTTAGGTAGCACCTATTTCATATTATTGGCTTGCGGCCATATAGATCGAAAAGCTCGTTCCGGTTTGAGACTGCTTTTTCCATGTTTATCTTCACATATACGAAAATTAAATCACAACAAACAGAAAACTCGTCTGATTTGTCTATTTTTATCTATGTCCGGTTTACTTCTTAACCTAACAACTCTTAAAAATACCAGATGGGAATTATGTTCTATTTTTGGTAGTAGTTTTATAAATAGGCTGACCCAGTTCGTTTTGACGTTTGCGTTCGAAAGAACAACTTTCTTTTACAATTACGTCGGCCCGCCCACATTTGTTACTATAAAATGATTTTTGTCTGAATTAACTTTGCTCAGCTATCATTTTTGAATTAAACAAAGTAAACACTTTTTATCAAGCACCATTGTTTCGGTTAATAACTATGCTAAATTTAGCCTGAGCGCATTCGGCATAAAATTGTACTCATATATTTGAGCATATGCAGAGCGATTTTGTTCGAATGCTATTTGTCATCCAGGTAACGCAGATAAATGGTCAGCACATGTTAATGGTTGGTGCTAGTACTAGTATAAGTTTTGATTTCAGACTATCACGGCTTACTCGGCTCTGATAGGAGCGCAAACTGAAGTCAGTTTGTTTACGCTATTCGAGTAATTGGGTGACTACATGGATTTAACCCCTGTTCACATAAACACATATGCCGAACGTGACCGGTTTTCATGCAACAAGTTAAGATTAGAAAAAAAAACATAAAGAACAACAGAATACCATTTAATTGTGCTTTGTAAAGTAAATTATTTTATTTGCCGATAAATTGGTCATTGTTTTAACTGTAGGAGTGAATTATTGTGTCTAGTAGCGGCTGGAAGCTTCTTTTTAAAGGCGAGAAACAATGTTTACCACGAACGCTTAGCACACAACAACAAGCTTTTCAAACAAGCTTTTTGTCTTTATCATTCAGCGGCGTCGCGACAAATGCCTTAGGGCATCGCGTAATTTAACTACTCAGAGCAGCCTGCACACTTGAGCCGGTGCATCAGTACAGGCTGATCAGAGTCTTTCGTTTTCGGTATACGTATTTCCAATGATCCCAAAATCGTAAATGCTAATTGTGGGTGTATTGACAGGACAGCGCGTTTTAATGGGCTCATCTGTGTATCCATAAAAACCCTGTAAAAATAAGAAAAAAATCAAGTTCAAATTTATTGTCTAAATGCAGCAAGCAGGTGCCTTTGAGGAACTATTTTTCCTCATCAGTCATCAGATTTACCAAATGAATGTATCCCTTCTATCTGTGTGGCTAATACGCAAAGCTGAACATGTTATTTATATATGTGACAGTGTCTGACATTTTGAACCTTGTGGAGGTGCGACATTTACGTCACGAAACGTCAGATGATAATATGTACGTCATAAATCACATAAAGTTAATTGGGTTTCCGCGCACTGACTAATAGCGTCAAAGCGTCAACCTGAAAAGAGTGATTCAACATTTCTAACGGCGTCTTTAATTTCCATTATCTACGCTCTTTTAAGATTGTTCGAATTTTAGATCTTTGAAAAGTGATGCCATGAGCCAGAGTTATAACAGTTTATCCGGCTTGTATGTAAATTGTATCCAATCAGTTAAATGGAAACAATAAATCAAGTTTGTGTGAATTTTGTTCGCTTTTGCAGTAATCCTTTGCGCGATTTCTTTGTGTTTCTCGAAATATGTGACAGTGCCTGAGATTTTGAGCCTTGTGGAGGTGCGACGTTGACGTCACGAAACGTGAAATGAAAGTGACGTCATAAAATTTGCACGTAAAGTTAATTGTATTTGCGCGCACAGACTAATAAATTTCAAAGCGTCTCCTGAAAAGAGTGATTCAACATTTCTATAGGCGCGTTTAATTTTCTTCATCTACACTCTTTTAAGAATGTTCACATTATAGACCTTTGAAAAGGTGATGTCGCGAACCAGAGTTATAAAGGTTTATCCAGCTAGTATGTAAATTATATCCAATCAGTGAAACGAAAACAAAAAATCGGGCGGGTGTGAATTTCGCTCGCTTTTGCAGTAAACCTTAGCGCTATTTCTTTGTGCTTCTCAAAATCAATTCTGGAAGCATTAATAAATATGAAAATGTTAAAAACAAAATTTCCGATTTGCGCTCCATAAGGCTCAAAATGCCAGACACTGTCACATATATTCTGGAAGGACAAATAAATATGAAAATGTTAACTTAAAACAAAAATTTCCGATGGCTCAGAATGTCAGAGCCTGTCACAAATATGGTAACGCCAGTGAAAATTAATGCACTCGCATTGCAGCAGTAATGGCAGGAAACGGGGAAATGGGCATAATTCAGCATATAAAGCATTTCCTACTGACACGTCCATGAAGTGCCCTGGAAACCTCTTATAGAGACGCAGGTATTAAAAGAGAAGAGTGGACAATTTTAGAATCGTTAAAATTTGAAACTCTTCGAGGCTGTCTCTAAGGAACTCATTGACAGCTTTGTGACAGTGGATGAGCGACTGGTCTGTCTCTCTCAGCCAGAACCGAACCAGCACTCGAAACAATAGAAACGTGCCACAACGTCCTTTCCTGTCTGCAAGGAAGGTATAGTCTATGACATCAGCATATAATGTGATCGTTTCAGTCCTATGGGGATTAATAAAATGTGTTTAGGGGCAAACGAAAAATAAGGGACTAATGATCAGTCTAGCATCTAACAGAAAGTCAAGATCCATCGCTAAGGCAAACCTGCCAAAAGCGTGTTGTCGCACCTTGACAGTACACCTGCTCACATAATTACGATGGCTATGACTGCGTTGCATGGCTGTTGATTACTTGCACCTTTATCTGATAAAAGAAATTATGCCAGTGATTATGACGTCATTTCGATTGCAGAGGGGTTTTTTTGACATGCAAGAAGAATCTTTGTATGCAGCTGGGATCTAGTCACTGCAGCATCGCTGGCCTACGATGCTGTAATGTTGGGAAATAAATGTAACAAGCAGTGTACGATAACAACTTCATATTTAGGCCAAGAGCTTTCCATTAAGTTCCCATAGTTCTCCTTTCTGTTGTCTTTAGCCGGCGTAGCGCAATCGATAGAACACCTGACTCATAAGTCAGAGGTCCTGGGTTCAATACCCGGTTTGGCCACATACTTTCGTTTCCCTTTCCGCTGATTCAAGAAGGGCAGTTGTCAGTTACTGGCGAAAGTATGTGCACTTAGTACTGTTAACCGCTTAGGAGGTCTAAGCCTGCCCAGGAATAGTGTGGTTAGGTTAACTGACCGCCCCGACATGACCATAGCTGTTTACCGTGGAGGTTAAGCAACAAATTATTCAATCAATCTGTTGTCTTTAACACCCTGTAAAAACGTGGCAAGCCTTTCCTTTTAAAAGGAAACTTTATTTTGTCTATTGCACACATTGTACAAGGATATAAAGGGTGACAGATTGCTAGATTTTAATGCATTTTAGATGCTGAGCAGACACCTTTTGGAAGATTCGACTTGTCCAAGTTGAAGCGATCAAAATACCAAAATAACTTTTCAGAGAAGCATTGACATATTCAACGTATTTAGATACACAGACATGGACCCTTATACTGATTTATTCTTCAAAATTAGTCATTATTATTATCATTATTGCTATAAGGCAAGGGGTGGGATTATTATTATTATTATTGTTATAAGGCAATGTGGGTTGGGAGATAAGCACGGGAAATTTTATGTAATTTGCCGCAAATTTTTAGCAAATTCAAATGAAACATTAGATTGCATAAATTTATACTAGTGATCAAAACATTTGAAATTTTATGCCTCTGCTAAAATTGTTGCATCTGCTTAAAAAACGACAGAAGCATCTTTTCTAGATATATGTTCCCAAATATTTTGTCTTCACCTTTTTAAAATATTTAACCAAGTTTGTCGTTTGCTCTTATTTTACCAAGTTCAGTGTATTTTCTGCATCACATAACACCTTTGCTATAAAATATGTAGACCCCAGGATTTAGACAGATCTATTATATTCCAAAAAAGTTTGCTTTAAGTACCTGAAGTACTATAAAAGCCTTCTTGGCATAATTACCATAAATTTTGGGACACCAATAATTATCCTAAGTATAAATGAGGTTATCTTACTAAAATATTGATGGAATGGCAGACAGTGCAGGCCCTGATCAGAATGCTCTATGCTTATGCACTTATGTTCCAACATTTAGGGTCATTACGGTAGTAAATGCCATACCAATGCAGTGCAGTGCAGTGCAGTGCAGGCCCAGATCAGAATGCTCTATGCTCAGGCAATTATGTTCCAACGTTTAGGGTCATTACGGTAGTAAATGCCATACCAATGCAGTGCAGTGCAGACCCTGATCAGAATGCTCTATGTTCAGGCAATTATGTTCCAACATTTTTAAAAAAAAAAAAGAAAAAAATAATAAGAAGAACAATATACAAATCATTGCCAATCGTAACATATTTCAACCTCTGTTTCTTCCGACAGAATTGAAAAGGTTTTCATTCTGGAATCTGTAAATTGATTATGTAAATAAATTCTCTGACCTGACCAGCAGAGGAATTAGGAAGGGTCAATTTGATAGCAATAAATGTCAATCACTCTAATGGGAAGATTTCGTAAAGTACTAGTCTGATAATGTATATATCAGAAAAGGAGCAGATTCAAGTTTTATAGACTAGCCAGAGAAAAGAAGAAAAATATAGTTAATTCTTTCTCTTTTCATTATCAGACTAGCGCTAGTCTGATAGCAACCAACCAACGAGTTGTTTGCCGCCGAAGGCGGCAAACAACGAGAGTTGGTTGCTTTACGATATAAGCGTATTTCTGTTCTATTCTATTCTGTCCCGTACCACTAAGGCTTCGAAATTTTTGTGTCACTGAACTTCCGGTCGGCGTTTTTCTTTCTATGGAGAAACGAGACGCTGGCATTTTCATTGGACTTAAAACAGAATCTTCACTGAAAGTAAAGTTTATTGGTCAAGCTTTATTATTTTGATTGTCCTTTTGAAGAAACAGTGTCTGCTATTTTTTTGTTTTCTTCTTTAGAAACTGATATTTTGCTACTTAAATTATTTCAACCAATCCACAATGCCGATCGACTCAGTCTGATGGAAAATTGTCAAAATTTATTTTGACTTACCTGTGTATAATAGTAGCAATGTTTTCGCTCAGTTCTACATATATTACAATTATAGAAATATCAAAAATAATCCAAACAGAAAACAATAAATTATCAGTTAATATTTGGTAAATATAGTTACCTCCCTTACTTGATTACGGAATCTGTGATAAAATCATGAATGAAAATTGGATTTCAATGATTCGGATTAAATAAAGAAGAATTCAGCAAAAGGACAGGCGGTAAATGGTCTTGTTTACTCTTATCGAAGTTCCGACGCAAATCATGCTAGGCTAGCTTAAATTTCTATGAGCTCTAACGATCATCATGTCACTGTCAGATTTGACATGCCGATATGCCTACTCTGAATACTTAAGAATTATTCTTAGAAGAATAGCTGAATTTATTTTGGCAGTCTCAGTCTGTCCACAAAATTACTAGTACATTTCCCTCAGCAGAAGTATGATACCTGTTATGCCCTGGTCATTTGCAAATCCAGCTACCTCATGGCTGGGGGAGGGGTGGGGGAATTAGGGACCTAATGGACCACGGACAAAACGGACCATGGACAAAATTGACCACGCTTGGGACAAAATGGACTATGTTCAGGACAAAACGGACCACGTTTAAGGACAAAATGGACCATGTTCGGACCTTCCGTTAGCTTGAGAAAGCACTGTTTAATTTTAGTTGGAACAATAATAAAGCAATTTGCATGCTTAAAAAGATAAAAATATTACCCCTTTATCAACGTGTTAAATCAATTAGCTAGTTGCGACAACCAAAGGTAGTTGAGGTCATGAACAGTAGTCAAATGATTGTGACCATTTAAGATTGTCTTTGGTAATTATATAAGTTCTATAATCTTTCAACTGGCACCAATTAATGGTCTGGTTTGTTTCCTGGCGTGGTCTGTCTAGTCCTGAAACGTGGTCCGTAGTGCCCTGAAACGTGGTCCGTTTTGTCCTAACCATGGTCCGTTTTGTCTGGTCCGTTTTGTCCATGGTCAGTTTTGTCCGAGTACCGGGTGGGGGATACTTTGACTTTTTGCCCTGCATGATGCCTGGCACTGTGGGGACAAATGTCTGATTAAATCCCAGTTAAAAGCCCCCAGCCCGTGACTATGTTCAACAGTTGAGGTCGCTATCATGATATCATCTGATCATTGCCCCAGCTATTTCGACAGCCAATCAAAATCCCCACACATGCACTGCTCCAGGAACCATGCTTCAGGTAAACCACAGTATTTATGTCCTTCTATCCCTGAAGATTCAGGATTGCTACGGCCTTTTTTCCAACTGGTTGTTTCAGCCTGATTTCGGGCCGGTTGTTCAGCCCGATTTTAGTATTTAAAGCCGGTTCGTGTTAGTCTGAATTTAGGGATAAGTCAATTCAGACTTATTTATGATCTACGGAAATGGGTAAGAATAAGAATCAGAATTGTTTACTGGTGATATGTCCAAAAACAATCGCTCATGGGGGATTAGAACAGATTAGGCAAAAAAAAAATAGGTGTGTATCCAAACACGACCGATCCTGATTCAGACCCCGACTCTGCTATTTTTATAGACAAAAGAAAAAAAAAATTACGATGCTCGAACCCTCCAAATTTCTGCCCGACCCAAATTGTTTTATACCGCTTTTTTTTATTGCTACGGGCACCTCTTTCAGTTCTTTTTCGGTAGTTTGATGGCGGTTCGATTGATTCCTCGATACGGAGTTACCTTTCTTGAGACAAATAACCTGCATATTCAGTTATCAAGTCGTCACCTGGAAATTTTCATTTTTACAGCCGAAAAAATCTTATTTCATATGTAAAAATTTGGTAAGTAGCTGCTTAAGTTTGTGTAACATTTAATGATTGACAACATCAACAATAAGATCACATTTTCTTAAGGCAAAATGTTGACGTTTTCATGAGATAATTGTGGAATAGATATAAGCGAGCTCAGAGTTCCGCTCTGCGCATGTGCAAACTCAGACTTTGCTCTTGGAGGTCAAAGGTCACCGATGCCAAAAAAGGTATACGCACAGCGTAGCACAACATATTGACTAATATTTCAATTTTGAAATATTTCCTGTCTATTCTATCTTGCTAAAGTAATCTGACTATCCATTTTCTCTGAATTGAAAACAATTTTCAGTCATATCAACGATTTTTAATCATGAAACAGCTGTTTTATATCGACTGACCAGGTAAACGTAATGATGACCTATCTGACTTTTCCACACTTGACCCCTGACTTTTGTGCTCCAGGCCAAACGGAAACTCGGAACTCTAAACTCGCTTATTTCCGTCATATGATAAATTTTAGCATCTTGCATAAATTTGTGTTTCTGTATTACCGTAAATACTGTAAGTTTTGATACGCCTGAAATTATTCTAATTGTCCTAATATTTGAATGGTTTGATTTTAACTGTATCAACAGTGCCAGATGATGGATATGGAATGGCAATCAGTGCAGACCCTGATCAAACTGCAATCTGATCTGGGTCTTCACTGTTTGCACAGGTCTGTCTTTCCCAGTTTTTACGTTACTGAATTTATTTAAACGTTGTGCAAAAGATACAAAATGCTTTGCAAAGTCTTTTCATTTTAGCCTTTTTCCTCAACTTGTTTGATAAATTTAGTAGCGACACCGATGGCTGCCCAAAGCTATGATGGTGTCTTCAAACAGTAACGCCGATGCTGAATATAGAAATTTGTGTACTGACCAACTAATAAAAATTTCTAAACTGACAAATGATAAGATTCTGACGAAAATGAGTAAGGTTTCCGATTGAGTCAGTGGCTTCATGTGACGAATGAAAATGCTTCCCGATGCTGGACGTTGCTATGTTTTTTTGGCTTTTTTTTTCACAAATTTAATTGGCAAATGGCAGACCTGCAGTTCTCGCTAAAAATCAAATCATTTGATATTCTACTACAATGGTGATGATGGCTTGGTGTCCAGTCATGGCGGTTTGCATTCACGGTTGTCATGTTATTAGCATTGTAGCTAAATTGTCTGCCCTTGCTATCGTCGAAAGTCATTCACAGAAGCAAAGTCGATTTCTACTGCGTTTCATCCGGTATCTGAGTCTTCTTTGTATGTTTTATAAGAGATTTAATGAAGTCTAAAAGGTAATTTAATGAGTAGATTATTGCGAACCATTGTAATGTTGCTTAAATCCAATCTCTTCATGCGAAGTATCTGATTGCTTACACCAGAGGCGCGTGAAGTTCTATGCTCCAAAAAAAAAGAACCTTCGAAACCCTTTAAATTTGACTCATTTTTTAGGCCATTTCGGCAGGGTATATGCAAGCAAAAATGCCTGGATTTTTGGACTGCTAAAACCGCCAGTTAAAAATACCCCAACAGAAGCAAACTTCTTACCTGTAAACATCCTTTTAAAATATATATTTTTAAACATGATAAATTTCTTCATTTATGGTCTATGCCATGCTGTTATTCTGAATTCAAAATCTGCCACAAAATCTCGTCGCCATTATGGTGTCCAGTTTTCCGTTTACTGTATTGCGCCAAAGTTGAACATGTGCTTGCATGCTTTAAAAAAATCATTCAAGTACTCTTTTAGATATGACCAATGTCATTAAGTCACTGTCTCCATGTTATTTACAATATTTTGTTTGTCCTAATTTCGGTCAAAACGTTTCTTACCAGTGAAAACTTGAAACAAACATGATGAAAATGACGGTCGTGTCAACAACGTCAAAACTGCGCAGTAACATTAGCGTAAAATTTTCATTAAATTTTGTTTACTGAGGCCTACATGTACTGTCTTTCCGAACAACAAAGATGCAGAGTAACTTGCGCATACGCACAGTCTGATCAGCGATTTTGTTATTTAGAGGTTGGACAGAGAAGGAATCATACATTTAAGAGGAACGTTATCCACAGAATCATCATTTTTTTCCCGTAATAAAACCTGTTGACGTTGCTGTGCGACGTTGATACACCGGAAACTGGAGACCATAATGGAGTCCGAACACAAGCTTGCACACCTGGCTATTTCTTCAACTAGCCAAAATGGCTCAAAGCCTGGGTATTTAGCGGCAACATTGGAATATATTTAATAGCATATAGCTTCAAGCGCCTGTGTTTACACATGCATTGATTCGGATATGACATTTGTCCGTAATCGTCAGCAGACACTTTGGTTTAAACTTTTGTAAGTACATCATCGTTGAGCTTCAAGCTTCTTGCGATGCAATTCGAACATCATCAACAAAGAAATACCACCAAACGTTAGCTGCATGTGCATGTAAGCATTGTAGTTAAGATCAGTGTTTCATAAACATACAGTTGGTGTTTAAATTATGCTGCAAATATTCAACAGATTTCAAGCCAAAGAAAAATTGAAGTAGCATCTGGAAACAAAGAAGTCAAGGTCACATTGAAACTTTGACGTTTCAAGTTAAATTAAATTGCGTTAAAGTTTTTGAGATCTCTGTATGATTCAAATTCTTTGTTGGGTTGGATTGATGTTTTGCATGATGATAGATGTTGGTCCAAAGTTTAACTCTGTACACCCCCATCCGTGCCAGTGACCTAGAGGTCAAGGTCACAGACTTTGATTTTCATGTCAAGTGTTGGAATAATTTTTGAATATCATATACCATCCAACCCCTTTGTTCAATTTGGTTTATATGTCCAAAGTTTTATTATATACCACCCCAACCCATGCCCATGTCGTGTATTGTGTTTAAAGTTTAATGTCATAAGGTGGTGGCGCTGGCCGTATTTATACCTGAGCCCCTGCTTACTTGCTCTAGTTTTGCAAAGCTAACATTAATTACTTAATTTTGTCAAAGATTTCTTTGTCAAGTTATCTTGTTGATTTTATATTTTACATGAGCGACATAACAGGCGAAATGTGTTCTTTGACAAAAAAGCGATTTGGACCAAAATATCTAGATTCATCACGACACAGTTTATAGGCCAACAGTCAAATAAAACTGAAAGTAGAAACAGAAAGCAAAAGTAAGCTACTTACATAAAAAAAAACGGGTATATATATATTGGCCAACGAAATACTTAAAATGAAGGTCAATACTTAAGGTTATACGGCTATAAAGCCAAACAAAAAAATTAACTTTCACACAGGTGGTTGTGCACATTATGTTATTTTTTTACCCTGGACAGTCAAGTCTCTCTTAAGGGGCATATATTAAAAAAGGAAGTGGAATCAGAAAGACTGGCTGGAAGAATCTCCTCAACATCCTTCCATTGATATGGGATGGGACTCACACAGGGAAGAATTTGCTAAGAATTCTGGTTCTGAACAATTTTGAATCCAACTAATTTTTGTCAGAAACAAGGTTTTAATGCAAGTGTAAGTGATAGTGATAATTTCATCACAGGAGAATCAACATGGGATTGCAACATTACCTGTGATTACCTGTCGACATCATCGTTGAGCTTCAAGCTTCTTGCGATGCAATTCGAACATCATCAACAAAGAAATACCACCAAACGTTAGCTGCATGTGCATGTAAGCATTGTAGTTAAGATCAGTGTTTCATAAACATACAGCTGGTGTTTAAATTATGCTGCAAATATTCAACCGATTTCAAGCCAAAGAAAAATTGAAGTAGCATCTGGAAACAAAGAAGTCAAGGTCACATTGAAACTTTGACGTTTCATGTTAAAATTATTGCGTTAAAGTTTTTGAGATCTCTATATGATTCAAATTCTTTGTTGGGTTGGATTGATGTTTTGCATGATGATAGATGTTGGTCCAATGTTTAATTCTGTACACCCCCATCCATGCCAGTGACCTAGAGGTCAAGGTCACAGACTTTGATTTTCATGTCAAGTTTTCGATTAACGTTTAGCTCACCTGGCCTGAAGGGCCATAGTGAGCTATTGTCATACAAATGCGTCAGGCGTGCATTGTGCATCGTCCCGTGCGTCGTCTGTCAACACCTTAAAACAAAATTTCAAACATCTTCTTCTGTAAAACTACTGGTCCCATGGTCCTCAAATTTCACATAGAGCATGACCTGACTCCAGGGTCTCAGAATTGTAAAATTGGGTCAGGTTGAAAATCCCAGATGGCCGCCATTTCAAAAAATAGCAAAAAAAAATCAACTTCTCCAGAACCACTGGGTATATTTGTCTGTATTTTGGCATGGAACATCAGTAAAACTTTGGTATTCAAAATTTCAAAATGAAAAAAATCTGTAGCGGAATTTTGTCACAGTGACCTACTTTCTGTTTACGAGTGTAATTTTGCTCAAATGCCAATGTAAAAAAAAACCGACTTGTTCAAACAACTTCTCTAAAACCACTGAACCCTAGGGTCTCAAATTTCACATGTAGCATGACCAGACTGCAGGGCTTCAAAATTATAGAATTGGGTCAGGTCAAGAATGCAAGATTGTGGCTGTTACTAAAAATAGCAAAAACAACAAAATCAACTTTTCTCCAGAACCATTTGGTGTATTTGGTTGAAAGTTTGCTGGAACATTATTGGGACCTTGGAATTAAAAATTAAAAAAATAAAAAATATCTGTAGCAGAATTAGGTCACAGTGACCTACTTAGAGTTTACAAAACAGATTCTGCTCAAATGTCAATATCTCGAAAAGCGCAACCGATTCTGGCCAGATTTGGTCAGAAATGGTCCTTGAATGGAATTATTTCAATTTTGTGGCAGTATTCTATCCAAGATGGCCACCATGGGGGCTGTTACTAAAAATAGCACAAACATAAAAATGACAATTACTCAAGAACCCTTGAATGGAATTGGACCAATTTTGTATCAGAATGTTCATTGCATGAGGCTGTTTTGATTAATTGCAATTTGGCATTCCAAGATGGCCGCCATCTGCCGTTACAAAAAATAGCACAACCATAAAAATGACAATTACGCAAGAACCCCTGAATGGAATTGGACAAAATTTTGTGTCAGAATGGTCCTTGAATGGAATTATTTCAATTTTGTGGCAGTATTCTATCCAAGATGGCCACCATGGGGGCTGTTACTAAAAATAGCACAAACATAAAAATGACAATTACTCAAGAACCCTTGAATGGAATTGGACCAATTTTGTATCAGAATGTTCATTGCATGAGGCTGTTTTGATTAATTGCAATTTGGCATTCCAAGATGGCCGCCATCTGCCGTTACAAAAAATAGCACAACCATAAAAATGACAATTACGCAAGAACCCCTGAATGGAATTGGACAAAATTTTGTGTCAGAATGGTCCTTGAATGGAATTATTTCAATTTTGTGGCAGTATTCTATCCAAGATGGCCACCATGGGGGCTGTTACTAAAAATAGCACAAACATAAAAATGACAATTACTCAAGAACCCTTGAATGGAATTGGACCAATTTTGTGTCAGAATGTTCATTGCATGAGGCTGTTTTGATTAATTGCAATTTGGCATTCCAAGATGGCCGCCATCTGCCGTTACAAAAAATAGCACAACCATAAAAATGACAATTACGCAAGAACCCCGTCTTTCATCGGATTGATTTGAAACTTTACAGATTGTATTCTTATGATATGAAGATGTGCATGTGGTTTTTGATTTTTGTTTCGGCCATTTTTGATGGAGTTACGGCCCTTGCTGACTCAGTCCGTCCGAAATCTTGTCCGAAATCTTGTCCCCGCAACTCCTCCTACGTCTTTCGTTGGATTGATTTGAAACTTTACAGATTGTATTCTTATGATATGAAGATGTGCATGTGGTTTTTAATTTTTGTTTCGGCCATTTTTGATGGAGTTACGGCCCTTGCTGACTCAGTCCGTCCGAAATCTTGTCCCCGCAACTCCTTCTACGTCTTTCATTGGATTGATTTGAAATTTTACAGATTGTATTCTTATGATATGAAGATTTGCATGTGGTTTTTTGGTTTTTGTTTTGGCCATTTTTGACAGAGTTAATGCCCTTGCTGACTCAGACCTTGTCCCCGCAACTCCTGCCACATCTTTTATCAGATTAACTTGAAATAGTGCAGAATGTTCCATCATGATCTGAAGATGTGCATGTGATTTTGGAATTTCAATTGTCCTATATTTTACAAAGTTATGGCCCTTTGTCATTTTTGGCATTTTTCCAACCTTTAAACCGTTTGACCGAGAGAGCTGAGTTTATACCTGAGCCCCTGCTCACTTGCTCTAGTTTTGCAATGGATGGATGATACAATAGTCATACAGCTAAAATCGTTTTACCAAGGAGAAGGTATATACATACAGATATGCACACTTGCTGAATAAAATTTTACATTTTTTTTCCAAATTTTTTTGCTTCACAGGCCTGAACCATAGCCAACTTAGGGCATAAAATTGCAATAAAGTATATTTCATAAAACAAAAAATATAACAAATCTGGAAGAATGGTAGGCAACAATTGAAATAATGAAAGCAATACATGCGTATCTGTATCATAATGTGGTTGCAAGACCTAATATTGACATTTTTACTGGCTCATGGCTTTGCTTATTTGCATATAAGATTTGAACTTTTCTTTTTTTATTTATGATTAGCTTACACTAGAACAATTTTAATGAACTTGCATCCAGGATTGCAGATGAGAAAAGTCAGCAGTTAGTTAGGGATAACAGTTCTAAGTGTTTCTCATGATGGAGTTTGTTGGTGTATATAGTTTTCAACTTTACATCTAAGTTTTGCATTAAACCTTTATGATTACTAACAACTCTGTAACTACAGCGACACACCAGATTCGTTTCATATTTAATCCCTGATATCACTGTAGCATATAATACATTAGATGTGAATAATGTATGACCATAGGTCAGGGCCTCATGGTGGGGCCAGAGGTAAATAAATATGACTTAGGCATTTTCATTTTTTCAAAGTATTGCATTAAATCTTTTTGATTACGCATATCTCAGTAATTATATTGCAGATTTTTCTTCTCCATTTGGTTTATGTTATCTCTGTAGCATACCTTTTGATATGGACTGCCTAAGCCCCTAGGTCAGGCTGGTGGGTGGGGCCAGGGGTCAGGTACCAGGACAATAGGTGTTTGTTGTATTTATTTTTGCTTATAGGTTTATTTCATACTTGTTTACACCATATGGATGCTGCTGCTGATCTAAGGTCAAGATGACAGACACAAAATAATTTTGTACATGTATATAAAATTTGCATTAAAAGTTTGTTTTAAACGTCTGCTTCATTAGGCGATGAAAATGATCAAGATATACGTGAGACTGTGCTCACTTGCTCTAGTTTGAAAACCTTTCAGTCCAGTGTTGCAGTGGTAATACTGGTTGGTTGCATTTTAGGTAGCACCTATTTCATATTAATGTATATATCAGAAAAGGAGCAGATTCAAGTTTTATAGACTAGCCAGAGAAAAGAAGAAAAATATAGTTAATTCTTTCTCTTTTCATTATCAGACTAGCGCTAGTCTACCTGATAGGTAGCATTAGATACAGACAGCTCCCTGATATGTGACCTTTTCGACCTTGCAAGTTTTATTTATTATATACCTCTATGTATGCTCCTATGTGGGCCGAAAATTGGAAATAAAGATCGTGTATCTTGTATTGTATCTATATTATTTTTTTTTGTTAGGTGAGCTACACTGCCTGATGACTAGCTTACGTTAGTTCAGTGAAGTATATTTCAGATTCCATTCAGTGCTATATGGCAGCGTTTGTGCGTTTGTATGAGCTTTGTTGTCTGGCAACAGCTGTTATAGTACGTCATTTATTCTGATGAGAGCTTTTTAATACTCCATGTGACTGTGAGTTGAGCTATACCGCCTGTTTACTGTATTTATTAGCTACATCTCGGGTAACTGTCCGTTAATAAATCGAACACTTCTACTGAGAATAATTTCTTTCTTTGGTGGCAACTGGGGTCAAGTCGGGTAAATTCGGACTGCAGGTAAATTCGGACAGTGACATTGTTTCCTTTATATGTCAGTTGTTTGGAATTAAAACAAATATAACTGGTAAACAGTTAAAAATCTGATGAGCCGATTATGAGCCGTCTCATCTGGACTTCACTGCTTGCAATGGTATGTCCGAATTTACCCGCTGTTCGAAGTTAATACTCGACTCGACCCTATCTTGAGACTATCTCGGTCATGTTCAAGACGAATATGTCATCTTCTCAGTGTCGTGGACAATAGTAGGATCAAAGACTGTCTGCTGACTCATTTAGTTCAGTAGTTCTGTTACAGGCCGTGTATTTCTCAGGGTTTCGAAACATATCCTGACTTCAAAGGTCTTGCCCTAAGCGAGGTGTTTACAAACTTTATCATGCACCTACTGCAAAGATCCACTGATGACAGGGGTATGATAACATGATGTGATATCATGTCACTGTAGAACTGCACTTGCGCGAATGTTGACCAATGTTATTAGTCAGGACGCTGAAATCCAAAAGGGGCCTATTTTTCGAGTTTAATGCCCCGACAATTCGAAAGGATGAATTTGGTATATTATGAAAGTTTATCATCCCAATTTTAACTTAGGGTATGATGTGGTCCTGAAAAGTGGATCCAGGATGTAAAATAAGGGGAGATAACCGGGTACCAAAGAAATGCTAAAATGATCGCCTGCATTTCTCCTTATTTTTATGTCATTTGAAGCGGAGTTTCAAGCAAACAACATAAGTTTTAGAAGAAGCCTATTACATTGCTAACGACTGATACTTATTAGCTTTCTATCCATTTTGGTTTAAGCCCGTAACATTCGGTTATAGGCGTTACATATGAAAATATTCCCAAAATGTAAATGAATTGAAGACATAATCGTTTTGTTTTCCTTTGCTAGTATGTCCTCCTTTAAAAACATCTTTAAATATTAGAAGAATTACAGTCTGCTTGATTCCTTGTCATTCGTCTATGTTACTACTTGAATTAACGTAGAATTAACGTAGATTACATTTATACAAAATGTATTCCATTACATCACAGCTAATCAGCAACCTTCACCAACTTCCAGGGAACTCTCATAAATACGGTATTCAGACATTTTTTAAAGAAATACTGTTGACAGAAGTTTGTCGCTATTTTCACCAAGCAGTTTAAGGCCCTCGCAAGCTGCGTTTTATACGTGAAACAGAAAAGAGAGTTGTTATGTGTTAAAAGACTTGACAAATACTGAACAAACAGTCTTTTTGGCTATTTCTTTCTTCTTGTAGCAACGCTCAACAATTTTGCTGACATGATTATACAACGGATCAGTTATCTTGCTATGCTTCTCATGACACTAACATACGTGAGTTTTAGTCAAAGCAATAAAAAGAGACAAATAGATCAATTGAGAGATAGAGAAGATATTACCCCAAGGGAAATAAAACTACTGATGCTCTGAACATTGTTATTCATAGTGGTGTCAGTCAAGTAACAATCAAACATCATCGTCCTTTTTAATATAAATGAATATAAAATTAGGGAAATACTAGTAATTTACACTACAAAACCTACTGCTATGTTGAATATTGAAAAATCGGTTCATAGAGCATAGAAATTAAAGACTACAGAAACGTGAGAAAACTAAAATACACACTGGAATTTAATGACATGAGGCACTGAAAAGTATCTGTCAAATCGAAAATAAGCATCTGCTTACAAAGTACGCATTCTTTTATGAGACTTGCATGGAGGTATTTTTCGTTACCAATAAAAACGACAATGCACAAGTGAAAGTTTAAGTTAAAATCAAGGAACAGTCCAATTATATCAATAAATTACGACATTTCATTGCATTGACCATTTTGCTCAATTTCTAAAGTCCCTAAAGACGGCGATACATCATGCGCTTGGTTGTACAACATCGGAAACATGTAAACTTCTTATTAGTTAATGTTACTGCTAATCAAAATTTTCACTGCCGAAATGCTACACGTTGAGATAATGTATTTTCACAGCCTCATACCTCCGGTCAACTACTCGTCGCCGGACTGTAAGTAAAATGTATCATTTTGTGTAACATTTTGAGTGCAGATAATACCATGTAGGAATAATATGGCAAATATTGTAAATTACCCTTCCCGTTACCATAAACACTCACAAAACTCCTGAATAGACTGATGATGAGACATCTTATAATTTACGGTATTTTCATGTTTCGTTATCTCGTCACAACAAGAATATGTTTCATGTTTTGCCTTATAACTGATAAGAGCGCTACAAACCGGTAACATTGATAACATTTCAGCAAGTACACCTTGGTACTTAATTGAAACACTGACAATGTCTTTAAATGGATACGTAATTAACGGTCGAATAAGCTATTCAGTTTCAATTATGAGACTTATGAAACATATTTGAACGACGAAATGATTTAAAGTTGAAATATTATTTCATTTTATTTATTATTTTCGTTTCATGGGTAACATATATAATTTTTATTATTTGCTATGAAAAGCTTTTCGAAACGTTTTTTTTTTTTTACAAATTATAGTAACTATACTCTGATACAGTAAAACAAATATGATCATGTTTTGTATTCTACATTTTTATATGTCTTCTGAATCGTCTTCATTCTTTTTAACAAAATCACATTAAGTAACATATGTAACGATCGAGCTGTAACAGACAAACGCCAGTGATAATGTGAATGCGTAAGTTGTTGGAAGTCTTCGCAATCCCAGAATTGGTTGGGCTGGTTTTCTTGTTAAAACTGCACATCACGGGGAAAAATTCAAATTGAAATTCAGATTGAAATGAACGTCTGAAGAAAACGGGATCCTTGGTGATGGTTAGACTCCAAAGAGAAACGTTTTATGAAGCACAGAGTAAAGTGTCATTATCATTGGATATTTTGCGAGTCAGCTGCCCTATAATTCTATGAGCAGTTTGATAAGAATCTGAAAATGAAATTTAGTACCTTCAAGCACCAACAATTGGTAGGATGAATTAGCTTTGTGTAAATATTTGTATACACCGGTTTTCTTAATATTTGTAATTTATGACAGAAACTGATACTTTGCACACAAATACGTCATTTCATGAATTAATCAGAAAACTTTAGTGCACCTCTAAATGGACAGAGTTATAGCATTTTCATTTTGAGCAAATTAAGGGGTAAAAAGGGTAATTAAAACCACGGGATCCTATTTCAGTGACCACATCATACCCTATCATAAAGCCCAAATGTTGTTCTTATCAAATTTGGTAAAAATTTCCTTTCGAATCGCCGAGGCATTAAAGTTGCAGTTTTTCGGCTTCAGCGTCCTGACTATATCAGGTCATGCCTTTAGAAGCGATTTCTGAAGACGATTGGCTGTATACTGATGTTGGTCGTGATAACAACGTTCAATTGGTTGAATGACGTCACCGACTTACGTCACAACGCTTTCGCGACGTCAAAAAGTTCAAACAAATCTGTGTTTACTTTTCTTTAGTTTGATGCTCTTTAAATCTGAAAATATTCTGATGATGCATGATAAATAGAAAACCATGTAAGTGTCTTTTGATATCAAGTTTATCGGGCTCGACCAGAAACACGTGGGACTGGCTCGGCAAGCCTCGCCATTCCTACGCTGTTTCTGGTCTCGCCCGATAAACTTGATATCAAAAGACACTAACATAGTGTTCTCTATATATCTGGACGGAGTGGAAGCACCAAAAAGTGAACGGCGGGATCTGAGAAGACGCAAAATACATTTAACTGTATGAGGCGGTGCCCTTTTATAGTTTTAGCTTATTTCATTGTTCAAATAGAAATATAAAGGGCACCTCATACTACTACACCTCATACTGCCCTTTTACTATAAATCTCCGTTTTGTGATATCACGAAATCAGATTTGTGATATCACTTTATCGACTTTGTGATGTCATTATGTGATATCACTAATTATTGTGTGATATCACAAAATCGTTTTAGTGATACCTAAAAATCCATTGTGTGATATCACAAAATCTACTGTGTGATATTACTAAATAGGAATGAAGTAGTGATATCACACAAAATGAAATTTGTGATATCACAAACTCGATTTGATGATGCCACTAAATGGAGATTTGATATCAAAAGGTGGATATGATTTTATAATATTACTGATACGGTTTTAGTAATGTCCCAAAAATGGTTTGCTTTAATGATATTACGAAAAACGAATGTGATATCACTTATTCTCTTTGTGATATCACTAATTTGATTTTTGTAATATCACTTAATTCCACATATTTTGTCAAATCAGTAGTTCATTTAGTCACATCGTTAATTTCAGTTACTGGTATCACAAAAAAAGGGAATTTTAATATTAGGCATACTTTATCGATTTTTGTGATATCACCTATCGATTAGGCTATGTGATGTCACTTTTTCGAATACGTGAAATCACATATATTTTGTGATAACACTTATTATGTTATATCACTAAATCGATTAAATGAAGTCACAAAACGAAATTTGTGATATCACAGTATTGATTTAGTGATATCACTAAACGGACTTTGTGATATCTCAAAATGGACATGGAATTTTTTGCTATCACTAATTCGATTTTGTGATATCACGAATTTGTTTTTGTTATAATCGCACATATTTTGTGATATCACTAAATTGAGTTTGTGATTTCATTTATTTCATTTCGTGATTCGACACGCCTGGTTAACTATCACAGGTACCGATAAAAAGTTGTGACAGGCACCTGGAGCTGCATGTGACCGTCCAAAAAATGACAACAAACGGTAGGTATTCCTCTTTTTTTAACAAAATATAAAATAACATGGGAGTTTATTAAAAATCAAAAAGTGCTGTTCGACCCTTATAGACATAAAGTTTTGTCACACATTATATCCCCCTGAACTTTCCATATTAACCCAAGGTACGACTTTTGAAGTGGCTTTGATGTCAGGCCATAAAGAATTCGGCCGTTTTTGGTCTTAAATGCAGTGACCTTGCATACGAATCTGTTTTTCTCGGCACACTGGTGTTAAGGTAACCTCCTTGCTCAAATGTAAATGTCGATTGACAACAAATAAGGCTTGATTTTTCAAAACAACAGCTGGAGGTGCTTGCAATGGTGTGGAGGTGCCTGTGATGTAAGCAAATATAGTGAAAATCCGAATAGTTATTGCAGCTGGAAATATTGACATCTTCTCTAAACCACTGCCTGGAAAGAATTATTCATTCAACGTCCCATTAAGCTATCATAATGCGTATATCATGAAATTCCATGTTAAAATACCATCTTAAAGAGTTATTGCCCAATTTGTTTCCGCTTCTGTTAGTCAAACATTGACGAATTTCACATAGTTGCTGAAAATTAACTGCCTAATTCAGTGTTAGAATCGTTATGAAATGTGCGCTTAAATAAGAGTCAACATTTTGTGACTGGTGATGACTGTGATCGGGAGGTGCTGCCTGTGAGTCATCCAACTTGTCAGAAATTGTCGAGGTCACACGTCATGCCAGCTACACGTATGGTGTGTCAAACTGTCAAAATTGCCGATACCCGTCAACAGGCATACACGTACAAGTATCTATAGTGTTGATCCTTGTGTTGCTCGCATGTGTCGTATGACGCTCGCTGTATGTGATAACTTCGTGGTAACTGGAGTGATAGGTGCTACAAGTGATTCAGTCTGGGTACTTTTGAACTGTTGGCGCAAGAATCCATATACTTCCGTAAGGCCTACAGATTACATCATCGGCAGGTGACATGTTCTCAATATTACACCGTTTAGTATATTGAAGTGATCGGAATCTTACTGTAATTAACGTGTAATTCAAAGTCTCCGAATAGCCACTGCGTCAAATTTGGTAACAAAAGAGCACTTTTACTACATAAAAGTCATCTTCTGAAACGTTATTTTTGCAATCGTTTCGAGTAGCTAGCATGGCATGTGACCTTGACAATTTCTAATGATTTGGAATGACTAACAGGCAGTCATCACCATTCACAAAAACGCTGCCTCTTATTTAAGCGCATTTCATAACTTTTCTAACACTGAATTAGGCAGTAAATTTTCAACAGCTACGTACAACTCGTCAATGTTTGACTAACAGATATGGAAACAAAACGGACAATAACTCTTTGAGATGATCTGCTTTGGATTTTGGATTTCTGTTGTGAAGCATCAATGTTACGTGTTCTTATGTCCGCTTGTCTGTAGTCTTCTGGCAGTAAGGTCCTGTACAGCTGCCCACTTTGCTTTCTGGTTTGTTTTGTAATTTAAAATATAAAATAGGTAAAACAGAAGTTAGCCTTGTTTTCATTTGGGGTAGGTGAATTTCCACCTGTCTGGGAAAGAGCTCCTTATTCGGTTTACCATGCGTGTCTTTTATGAACTATTGTCATCGTATACTTACTTCCATCTTGGTTTTGAGAGCAGGATGTAGAATCTGATTGTATAAGTTCATGATCATTGTCTGTCGTTTTAACAAAACTATGCTTGATATTCGCGTTATGATAAATTAAATTGCGACGTTGAATGAACGATTCTTTCAAGGCAGTGGTCTAGAGATGAAGAATATCAATATTTGCAACCGCTATAAATCTTCAGATTTTCGCTATATTTTCTTACATCACAGGCACCTCCATTTCGTCACAGGCACCTCCAGTTTTTTTTTTTTACCGATCCAGCCTTATTTGGAGTTTATCGGCATTTATATTTGGGCAAGGAGGTTTACTTTACGTCCGTGTATCCAGATCAACAGATTCTTATGCAAGAAAAGTGCATTTAGGACCTAAAACGACCGATTTGTTCTTGTTTTGAGTACTATCGACTGACGTTAAAGCCACTTCAAAAGTCACATCTTCTGTATATATGTAAAGTTCCCGGGGATATACTGTGTGACAAAACTTAATGTATATAAGGGTCGAATAGCATTCTTTGATTTTCAATTAACTCCCTGGTTATAATGTATTTTATCAAAAAAGGGGAATGACTACCGTTTTTTGTTTATTTTTGGTCCGTCACAGGTAACTCTGGATGCCTGTCACAACATTTTATCGGTACCTGTGATAGTTTACCAGGCGTGTTCGACAAAACAGGGAATTTATAGTAAAACGGCACTTTATATAACTGACTAGATCTACTTTTGTTCACTGGCTTAATTCGCTGCAAAAGTTCTTGTTCGGTAAACCATAATGTCTGATGGATTTTTCTCTGTGACGATATTGTAAATAAATGTAGAGTAAGGGGACATGGCTTCGCACAGGACATGGCTTCGCACACTTCCGAGATTTCTTAGTATGTGTCAGTTATCAGTTGTCTGAACATCATTTTGTTCTGCAAATATTTCAAGGTTGAGGAGTGAAGCTTTTTGACATCACTTTCGCGTGCAGTGCATCACGTGCATTTTGGCGCCAAAATGTTTACAACATTCAGATCAAACAGTCGGCAAAGTTAAGCATTTTTTTATAACAGGCAATATAATTAATACTACACTGTCAAAATTTGGCTCCTGAAGTGTTCATGAAATTGGCATTTGTTATCTTAAGAATACAAAGTGCACAATCATCATAAACTTTGCCGGTTATATGAACACAAACGATTTTCCATGCTACAGGGTGTGAATTTTGTACCCCGCTTTTATGAGAAAAGTCCGCATATTATTTTTAGCTGTCATCCTATCTAGTCGTAAGACCGCTGTATGATTATACAGTCCAGATGTGATGGATTCAACAACAAATGTCAGCCACTTATTAACCGGTGTTTTAAAATCATATAATATTCATTTGTCACGGACTCTTAAAAAATCTCCCGCCCGGGCCGAGGATCGAACCCGGAACCTTTCGATCTAAAGTCTCGCACTCTACCACGTCGCTATAAAAGCCGGCTTGTACCGCAGGGCAGTACAAGTGTATTTTTATACCTAATCTACACCCTGTGACATTCTCCCCCACCATATTGAATTCGTCCTCGAATTCTCAGGAGTTACAAGAATCACTGGAAATGAGACTTAAGGAGTTCTAATGCACATGTGGGCGCCATTTGTCACCATAACCTATGAGGAGGTTCGCTGGAAGATCCAAGCAGCCATTGGAGAATATGATGAACTCCTGACGCTGGTCAAGAAACGGAAACTAAGGTGGTTTGGCCACGTCTCAAGGTCTTCTGGTTTAGCAAAGACAATTCTTCAGGGCACAGTGAAAGGAAAAAGAAGAAGAGGTAGACAGAAGAAGAGGTGGGAAGACAATATCAAGGAGTGGACTGGAATGGATTTGCCAGCTCAACTAGGGCAGCTGAAGACAGGACAAGGTGGAAAGGGATTGTTTTGAAGTCAGCTGTGGTGCCCCAACGACCTAGTAAGGTTATGGGATAGAATAGAATAGAATATTCTGAAAATTGCTGATTTTCGTCTTTCCATGGTTTTCATTTACTGGTCCTAAGGTGTAGGGGAGACCGGGGATGAAAGTGCCACTTTTTGAATTTTCAGTCTCTCCAGCTATACATTTGCAGATATTACAGTGACTTAAACTTGAAAATAGAGCACTGCATTTGCGCCATCTGATGTAAACATTCAAGTTCGGATATATTGAAGACCTGCAGCATGATGAGGCTTTAAAGACGACTGGTCGGGTGGCACAACCTACCTCGCATACGGGGTTGGTTGTGCCAGACGTCGGGGTAGGTTGCGACATCCAAACAGAGGCTTTTGCATATTGTTTTATACCTCAAAACCTTAATTGTAATATTGTAGCTAAGTTTCGTTTACATAAATAATAAAATTTCACCAGTATTGCTTACAAGATAGTTGTAAAGCTAGAAACTATGGGATGCCGATTTATTATTTATTCTCGATTTATGGATATCCAAGAATCGATTTTTGGATATCCATAATTCAAATTTTGGATATAAAATATTCAACTTAATTCGTGGATATTTCAAAATCGAATTAGGGATATCCAGAAATCGAGATATGGATATCTAAATGTCAAAATTTTCATATGGACTTTCAGACATCTATGTTTCAATTTTTGGATATCCAAAATTCAAATCTATAATGTCCTTTTTGTTCTTTTTTCTTTTTAGATATAAAATCGATTCAAGGATATCCTAAAATCTGGTGTAACTTAAAATAAACATCATTCGATTTAGATGCATTAAAAGGTTTTTTTGGTGGTGGTGGTGGTGGTGGTGGTGGGGGGGTGGGGGGGGGGGGGGGGGGGGGCATTCATAATTCGATTATTGGATATCCTTAAATCAACCTATTTTTTGGATAGCCATAAACAGAATTATGTTTATCCGAAAATACGATTACGGATAGGCTATACAAAGTCGTCTTGGATTTTGATTTTTGGATATGCATAATTCGATTTTAAGATATACATAATTCGATGTTTGGGATATCCATGGATATCTGAAAATCAATTTATGGATATCCAAAATAATTTTGGATATCTATTATTATTTCCTGATATCACAAAATGTATTTTTTGATATCCACAAATTAATTGTAGCCATTTTCTATCTTGTTTTTTTATGTTGAAATATGCAGTTTTGAAAATAAAATATGTTTAAACCAATTGTTGCCATACCAAAATTTAATTGTGGATATCCAAAAGATGGGGAATAAATAGCAAAGTTTGTGTGCGCATGCCCATGCGTGCGTGCGTGTGTGATCATAGCAAAAATACTATTTTTTTCAGACAGTAAGTCCTAATATAAACTGACACAAAGTGGCACAACCTACCCCTTGTCTGATGGCACAACCTATCCCGCCCCACCCTTGTCACTCACGATAATCATACGTGAAAATAATGCTTGCATTCTGTCAATTAAAATGTCAATGATGTAGGCTTGTCTGACTAACAACTATCGCGTAGAAATTATCTTCTTTCGGGGTACCATGTATTGGATAATTATCAATTTATCGGAATTTCGGAATTTTACTTACACCTAGGAAAAATCGATTTTCGAATATAAAATCAAAAGTTACGAGAATTTAAAGCTATTTTCTCGTAGGAAGCTCTTCTAAGAATTGCGCGTTTAAAACTCTCAGCCATTACGTCATCAACAAAGAAACGGCTGGGTAATGGCCCTTGGCACAACAAACCCGTGGCACTTTCAACCCCGGTCTCCCCTATGACAGAATATCCAAAGACATCTAGAATGCTTAGACTGTTTCCTGCTAGAAGGAGTGTGCGAAGCCATGTCCTCATTTACACAAAATGTCATGTAAAACTGCAGTACATATTACGGCACGTGCTACATATGACGTCAGAGTCTGAGACCAAATATATTCATACTTAATTTCCAGAAAGGGTCAAGGTATAATATATAAACAAACAGGCGTTATGTTGTAAGATTTGTCAGCTAATACTGCAAAAGTCATACATGTATAAGTGTGCGAAGCCATGTCCCCTTACTCTAAGCTTTTCTGTCTGGAAATAGGCCTAGTGCTTTGAAGTCTACTGCGAATTAGCTTGTACTGTTTCGCTTGCGAGATGCTATATATATATACACCTTGGGAGAGCTGGGCGCACATGTACCGGGAAATAGCGGGACCCGCTTCAGCGAAGGAAAATACTTTGCATCGCCGCATTGATATTAGGATAATGGGTGTGTTTTATTATATTACTTCCCTTGTCTATTTGTCTGGCAACACATGTTTGTCTTTCTTTGTAGAAAACGTTGTTTGCCTATTGTCTCTATTTACAATTTTTAGAAGCTCAATTCGGCTTGAAATATAGGCCTGAGCTATATACAATTTTAGAATTATAGGAGAAGCGAAATTTCATTTCCATCTAGGAAACCTACTTCTCAATGAAAAGTAAGAAATATTTAAATTAAAACTAACGTCTATACCTCATAAACTATTATAATGTAGCTCACCTGAGATCTTTCTCAGGAATTTGTGCACCCCGTTTCAGGGGGTTTGAATCAATATTAAGGATCACATTAACTACAAAAGACTAGGCGTCGACTAAAAATCCTCGAACCTTTTAAGAGCATCAGCTTTTACTCAGATCTTTAATTCTGTACCAAATGCTATCAATTTGAGCCACGACAAGAGAAAACCAACAAAGTGGTTGTGCGCCCAGGGCATCCGCCCAGTCTAATCACTCCTCGCTAAGCGCTTAAAAGGTAGCTAAAGGTCTAACCTAGCTCCATGCGGACAACGAAGACTCTGGTCAGACTGAGCGGATGCTCAGGCTGATCTGAGTCTGCACTGGGTGCACAACCACTTTGTCAGTTTTTTCGTGTCGCGGCTCATTTATGAAATGAAGCCATTTACAAGGACACTTCGGAAAACTTCCGAAGTCCTGGTATATGGCTTCACTCCAACCAGGACCATTCGGAAAACTTTCTAAAGTATCCTGGTAAATGGCTTCATTTCACAAACCAATGATAGTTACTACAGGTAAATGACATTAGTACGGGATACCGTATTCAGCCTAGTTAGCGCACATGCCCAAATAAGCTTACATCATGGTAAATGCTGAGGCATATGACTATAAGCGCACTTAATTTTACTGATTTATTTGTGTGTTTTCTTGTTTACAAGAGCGGAAAATGCTATAAAATCTTTCAAACTTTCTCTTGCAAAGCTTCCATACCCTATTATGACTAAAACCAGCTCTTCTCTGATGGTCAGCTATTAAATTTGTTTCATTTAGTGTATAACAGTTGCTTATTGGACAAAAAGTGTGTGTGTGTGTGTGTGTGTTTTTACATTGAAAACGGCCTTGCAAGACCTGGGATATAACTTATTTTCTTGCCTGGTCCAAGATTATTTTCTTTTAAAACTTTAGATATTTACCGCATGTGATCGTGACGTAAGTTAACCTCGCCCCTCACCCCCCGCCCCCCATCCCCCTGATAAATAGCCTAGGGTGGGCAGATACATTGATATATAGGCATATACATGATGGAAATTGACGCACAAAAATCGGTCGCGCCGCGACCGGGAATCGAACCACGGATCTCCTGCTTACCGGGCAGACGTGCTAACCATTACACTACCGCGGCCTTCCGACATTGTGCGCCAATTTTTTAACATTTATAAACCTAACGTCATAATTGTTTCTTAGATACGATACTTGTGTTAGTTACTTATTGTTAGTTATTTGTAGGGGGGGATACTTAGTGTTAGGTCCACAAATGTTCTACTGCATCGGAGTAATTATATGAACAACAGAGAAATGCACGATGCAGGGATTTAGATAAACAAATGGAAATTGACGCACAAAATTGTGCGTCAATTTCCATTTGTTTATCTAAATCCCTGCATCGTGCATTTCTCTGTTGGGCATATACATGTATATACTGACAGAAGAAACCACAAGTTTGGTGACTAAACAAACATCTTTATATTTCAAAGCCAGACAATCAAAATAGTATGATTTTACGGCTGAGTCCACTCAAAAGTATAAACCTTGAGTGAGTAGGTGTGTGTGTGTGTTTGGTGTGTGTGTGTGTGTGTGTGTGTGTGGGGGGGGGGGTATAAGAGCGTAAGAGAGGGTTGCTTACCGGCTGAAAATAAGGTCTGACGAAAGGACCCTTCACAATATGACCCTAAACAGTGTAGCCTAAACTATGAGAGCATTCGGCAGAAGCGTTGTTGCACTACGGTGATATAGGGCTAGTTACATTGTTATAGATCTGGATGGACGAACGGACGGACAGAAGGACAGACGGACAAGCCAAAACTAAGTGCTGGCGCACTTGCTTATGAAAGACACCGGGTACGTGGTTACTGAATAAGAATGATGATGACGTGATGATGAAGATTATGACGATACTTATGATGATGGTCCCGGACTCGAACATAATTGAAAACCGTGTGCTAAGCGAAGGCTAAGCTCAGCCTGAACATCCGCCCAGTTTTATAAGAGTCCTCGCTGTCGGCGTAAAGGTAGCTTAGATCCTTAGGTACATTGTAAGCGCACAGAAAAGACTCTAATCAGACTGGGCGAATGCCAAGGCTGATCTGAGTCAGTCTTTGCTGGGCGCACATGCTACTTTGTTGGTTTTGTCGTGTCGCGGCTCATTTGGTTTTAATAAAAACTTCTGAATATCAATTTACTTACTTTAGAGAGGTTTCTGTTCCCGTTCCTTAGACATCAGGGGCCGTATTTATAAAACAACTTAAGTCGTTGCTATGCTGTTGCTAAGGCTAAATTTCTATGTTGGAGATTCCCTACAACTATGAAGTTTGCTCTGGAGGAACAGTCTGAAACAGATTGTTCCTCCAGAGCAAATTTCATAGTTGTAGGGAACATCCTTCTTAGAAATTCAGCCTTAGCAACAGCATAGCAATCGCTTAAGTTGTTTTATAAATACGGCCCCCGAACTTTATTCCATCTTAACCTGAATAAGACTCTATGACTAAATGCTCTGATGATTCCGTAGAATGAAACAATAATATTACAGAGGCAATTGAATCAAAATCACGTCTTTATAGTACCGTTGGGAAAACTGTTCGTTTTTATTCCAGAAAAAATATCAAACTGTCAATATCTTTGTTTACTTAGGGACTGGATGTCAATAAGTGTTTTGTTTGCTGATTATGTTCTATTGTTGTCCAGTTAATATAAATCTACATAATTCAACGCTTCAGATAAGAGGTGACAACAGGGAATTTAGGGATAATTTTCCATAGTTTGTACGTTGTGACCTCTCGCGAGAGGTCAAAACGTACGTTGTGACCTCTCGCGAAATCCAAACCAGTTCCTTTGAGAGGTCACAACAGATATTATCACAGAGAAATAAGAAAAAATATCATCGAATTATCCTCAACCCTCTCCTTATCTGGAGCTCTGAGTCGACAGCTATTGAACATAGCTTCCACTCAGTTATCACATGACGTTAAAATGACGTCGAACTGACGTCAATGCGACGTCATTACGTCGCATCGACGTCAGTACGACGTAATTTCAACGTCATGTGCCTGCTGGGCAGACACATCACACATCAGCATCTACGAATTTTGGAGACTTTTCACAATTTACGGTGGTGGTGGGAGTGTGGGCAATGATTTCGGGATTGGGGATTCTGCTGCTATTGGCTTTAAGGTGTCCTGGTAACTATTATCATCATTGTCTGCGCCCATGGGTGTAGACAGTCTAGTGTTCGAAAGTGACCTGACGTGACCTTATCAACGACCATTTTTTGAGTCATATGATAGAGGGGGGAACCGATTATTGGCCATTCACAGTCATGTGTCATCATGCGACCTAATATTCCTCATATTAGAGAGGTTAGGTTCATTGAGACAGAAATAAGACTCAAGCGCATGGAACATTTATTGCCAGTAGTCACGCCCTACGTGAAGACCCTGGTCAGTTGATGCTTATCGCCCTGTGTGAAGACCCTGCTCAGTTAAAAAAAAATAAAATAAAACCGTTGACATTTGGTAGAGCCCGACCATTCGTCTTTTTGGTCGTGGATCGTTTCGGCTAGGCCATTGTGTCCTGGTCTTAATAACAGCCGATTTTACGTAAAAAGAAGTGTACAACAGTATTTTATGAAATGCTTTTATTTCGGCATTTAGTGCTTCCTCAAGATTATGGTGCGTATGTTTCGAGCGCTTTTCTTCTTCTCCTTCTTCTCTCCTTGTGGAAGTGATATAATTTCTACCACCCGCACCTGTTCTTGAAACGCACAACTTCCCGGAAGTTTTTATATCTTTTGATAAATAAACAAAAGCTTAATTCTAGATTGTTGTTGTTACAATGCACTGCAAAAATAGCAGTAGATTTTACGGTAAAATAACTGGCAACCAGCTGCCAGTCCTTTTACCGTTATTTTTACGGGCGCCCGTAAAAATTGCAGGAGTCATCAAGCAGAGTGGGACAGAATAGAGCAGGTGTCGTTTTGGTCAGATAGCCCTTCAACAATACAAAGTTATTTTCGAGTGCGCCAAGTTTACATAAAACTTCCTTTTAGTGATTTCCAATAATGTCTTACAGGCAAACGCCCGTAAAAATAACGAGAAAAGGACTGGCAGCTGGCTTCCAGTTATTCTACCGTAAAAGCTACAGATTTTTTTTACAGTGTGCTTATCAAAAACTAACTTAGTAGTAGTATCTCAATTCTCCTATCGACGTTCTCCCCGCACCTCAGCGGAACGAATCCATGGCCGCAGTAACGGGGCGTCCTACAAAAACTAACTTGTCAGCATAGCCTTGCGTTAACATGGCTGAAGTCTATAAATCAGCCAACCATTTGCAGATGTTTGGGATTTAATTGAATTGCGAGTTTACCTGGTATGTTTAAAGTATCATTATGATGACCAAAATCGACCAATCAAGCAACGTATTTTGTTGAGAATGCTGCTAGCGCTTTGAAGTTTTGATTAGTAAGCCGTTTCGAATCCTGCAAGCCTTTTCATCCCATCTAATTAAAGGTGATAAGGTTGTTTCGGTAAATATTTGAGCCGCGACACGAGAAAACCAACAATGTGGTTGTGCGCCCAGGTCAAACCCAGATCCCCCTGGGCATTTGTCCAGTCTGATCAGTCTTTGCTGTCCGCATGGAGGTAGCTTAGACCCTTAGCTACCCTTTAAGCGCAAAACGAAGACTCTGCTCAGACTGGGCGGATGCCCAGGCTGATCTGAGTCTGCGCTTTGCGCACAACCACATTGTTGGTTTTCTCGTGTCGCGGTTCATTTTATAAATACTTCAGGATACGAGAAAATAAGTATTGCGGGCACATGAATACTGTGCATTCTAAGGTTAGACTGCGTATCAGCGCTGTCCAGTCAGAGTAGGTGCAAGTTCGCCCAAAGACAACAACTGGGCCGCCTGGCAAAAAACACAACAACTGAATATGTTCTTATTGGACTACATACGACCAGACCGAGTAGGGGAGACCGGGGCTAGTTGGTCCGCGGGGCAAGTTGGTCCTAGGGAAATTTCTGTTAACTGAGAAAAGGTTATGACAGCAGTATAGGATCAATGAAATCTTTGATTATGTCACATTTACTGAAGGGAACAAGATGGCGATCGGGGAACGCGTATGAATTATTGAGCAGAAAACTCGATTTTGTACCAAATAAGTAACTCTCTTGCAGCTGTAACCATTTGTTTTTGCATCTCCTGTGTTTCGAATTACACGCTAATGTTATACATTTCCTGAAAGCTTAACATCTATGGAATCCAATCGTAAATATTCGCTGGTTCTAAGTTCAATGGCGTTTCGGTCATGAGTGAAGAATTAGAGTGTGGTATGGTCGGGGCAAGTTGGTCCATCTGCGACGGGGTAAGTTGGTCCGTCGGAATCTGTCATTTTCCGAACGAAAAACTATAGAATTAGTAAGAAAAATGTTAAACGAGTTGCGCAATGCAAAAATCATACCAGCAAATGAATATTAACCCCAGCCTTTGAAAACAAAATGCAATTTTAGGACCAACTAGCCCCGGTCTCCCCTACATGTTTCCCCCTTTTGAGTTCACCATGTTCACGTGACTTTTCAGACACAGCTAACATGACACAATGTACTTATCAAAGAATGAAATTTCGATGTGCATATAGGTATGCATTAAAATCGCAGAAAAGGTGACATTATAATAAATGTTACAATCTAATCCCAAAGAACTCAGAAAGTCAGCCGTCAACATTTACTTGGTTTAACCCCTTTGAATGCCAACGGGACAATTTTGTGCCACTGTATGTTTGCAATAAAACAGATGCGTCTTCGGCAAAAGTATAATCTTACACAGAAATATATTGTAAAATAACAGACCACTTGTGAAGAAAAACAGACGACTGTTAAGAAAATGCATTTTTCTTATTTATCGACGCCACAAAATAACATAGTCAAAATCTTTGTGATTGAGATATTATCAGTGAAAAACATAGATGCACATTCTTTTGAACTAGTTTCGTGGTATCTATTGTTGTTTATTATGAAAATATATTGGTTTGAGGATTAAATTTATTTTCATTCCAACTTACCCCGCCGGTCCAACTTACCCCGCTGTCCGGACCAACTTACCCCGTTAGCGGGGTAAGTTGGTCCGGTTGACTTCGTCTCGGAAAAAGGCTATATTTATCAGAATCTGTCATTTTCCCCTGCGCAAAAATATAAAATAAGTTAGAAAAATGATTGTATTTGTTACGCAATGCAAAAATAATACCAGCAAATGAACATTGGCCTCAGCATTTGAAAAAATGCAATTTTCGGACCAACTAGCCCCGGTCTCCCCTATGCAATCTGCACATGCATTAACACTTAAAATGTCCAAAAATAAATAAACAAATAAATAGTTTTCTTTACAAACGGCGTGGATCCAGATGAGGCGGTTCATCATGAGCCGCCTCTGCCTGGATATACAATGTTTGCCTTCTTGTCTTTGAACTCAGCGAAACAATTTGTATTTTTTTTTTTTTTTTTAATTTTGAAGACGGACATTTTGTTGTCTGCTTTTTTTGGCCATGTAAGGGTTAAGCGGCTTTTCGCCTAATGCGGCTCAAATGTATGATGAAGTTTGATTGTTTGAATGTCCGACATTGATCAGGGTAAGGTCAAGACACTAGAATGGCCTTGAGAGCTACCGTAATTTCCCAAAATGTAGGGACACCCTAACCAATTAGAGCAGGTTGATTCTACTTTCTGGCGATTTGTAACAATGTTTTGACACAAACAGTACAGACCTTGACCAGACTCAGTCTGGTCATGATCTGCACTGTTTATTCAGGTACATTCAGCAGAATAGTCGAGGTCATGATGGTACTAATTGGAACAGCAGGTGGGGGAGGCTGGAACAGGACTATATAAGGCCTGTGGGTCCTTCGGCATCAGTTAATTAAGTTGGGATACAGAGCGCTGAGACATCATGAGGTAAGGCCAAAAAAATAAATAAATAAAATCTCTTTTTAGAGTTCCCTTGCTGAATCATAACAAATAAATTTTATTGGGTATGGACTAATCTGCAGAATATGTGTTTTATAGCTCTTTATAATACAGCAATAGGGTTGGGCTACAAGTTCTCATAACATTAATTAGACACGGCCTTCCTGTAGCGTAAAATACATACGCGTGCATTATATAAAATGTCTGAAAATAGGAGATACGCCTCAGAAAAGTCTCCGAATGCATCTACAGGTATCCTGAAATTCAAACTCCCACGAGCCCCCTTACGAGTGAGAGCAACCGCCTTGTGCGTTCTCTCCATTTGTGCGCGTACTAATTTTAACCTGTCCTCGCCCCTGTATACTATAAAGCATGAAATAGCAAAGTTGTTAGACCAGATAGTTTCATCATATTAACCCTAAACAATTCAATTGAAACTGCGCGAATGCTACAAAACAACTTTTGTCGCCGCGAGTGTCATTGCTCAAACAACAAAATTTGAAATGGATCTATTTTTATAGGATATCCAAAGCACTTCTGGTTTTCCTTTTCGGGATTATAACAGGTATGCCTTATAGCTTTTCTTTCTTTCTGTCTGTTTGTCTGACTTTCGTTCTTTCTTTCTTTCTCACATCATCGGCGCCGTCGGTTATCTCCGTTTAAAGTCCTTCCATATATAGATGTCTTCTAGTCGGTATGTATCTAGACTTCACCTTTTTCACAGATATGGCCATATCATCTTTATCCTTTTTTCCAGCCGAACATTTCCAATGCAACTGGAAATAAAAATTTTAATTTCTGCAAATAGTTAGCCAAACTATAAAAATGCTAGTCGACTACATATATATATTTCATGTATATTGAGTCGAATAGCATTTTTATAGTTTGGCTAACTATTTGCAGAAATTATTATACTGAGTCGAATAGCATTTTTATAGTTTTGCTAACTATTTGCAAAAAATATTATATTGAGTCGAATAGCATTTTTATAGTTTGGCTAACTGTTTGCAAAAAATTATTACATTGAATCGAATAGCATTTTTATAGTTTGGCTAACTATTTGCAAAAATTATTACTTTGAGTCGAATAGCATTTTTATAGTTTGGCTAACTATTTGCAGAAATTATTACATTGAGTCGAATGGCATTTTTATAGTTTGGCTAATTATTTGCAAATATATTAAGTCGATTAGCATTTTTATAGTTTGACTAACTATTTGCAAATATATTGAGTCCAATAGCATTTTTATAGTTTGGCTAACTATTTGCAAATATATTGAGTAGAATAGCATTTTTATAGTTTGGCTAACTATTTGCAAATATAATGAGTAGAATAGCAGTTTATCATTTGGGTAACTATTTGCAGAAATTTTAATTTTTGATCAGTATATGAAAAACAACGTTTGTTCTGAGGTGAAAGAACTGGTGGAGTTCTCATAAAACTTCTGAAAGTGTCAAATGACCACTTTCAGGAAGTCTGTGAGGACTCCAATTGTTTATCGTTTACAATGCTGAAACTTAGTAAATTTTACATCCACCTGAGACGAATAGCATTGTCATGTTTGGCTATCTATTAGTATTTACAAAAGTCTGACATTTGAATTTTCGGGGTAGTTTGCGGGGTAAAATGGATTTGGCGTTTATTAGGCGTGTTGATAAGGTGTCCCAATATCAAAGACAATTACTGTCTGTGATTTTTTAAACGACATATGTCTAGTTAATAACTTAAACATAGCTTTATTTTTTTTCAGGAAATGCAGCCCCGCCGACGAGCAGACGTAAGTTGAGAGAGAGAGAGAGAGAGAGAGAGAGAGAGAGAGAGAGAGAGAGAGAGAGAGAGAGAGAGAGAGAGAGAGAGAGAGAGAGAGAGAGAGAGAGAGAGAGAGAGAGAGAGAGAGAGAGAGAGAGAGATCTAGCCACAGTTCTGGACAATTTAAACAATTTAAAGCAAACACTAGGGGGACAAAGCATTCATGTCGCCAAATCACCGTTCGTGAAAATGAATGCGTCACAAAATGATTTTGACCTCCAGATTTCATAGGGGTTGAGGTCGACTGCATTTCCTATCACAGAGCATGGTAGGAACAGAAGAATGCACTTTTTCACCTTTTCCCATTCAAAAAACTTAGAGACCACATTTTACCTCTTAAAAATAGGCCAAGCTCAACCCAGGGTCTTCATTTATACAAACTTTGTAGTACTAGAGTCCCAGATGCTACATACTGAGTTCATTGCAATCGGTTTTGTGGTTCTGGAGAAGTTTTTTTGTAGGTTTTTACCATATATGGGCATGGTGGCCATCGTGGTCATGTGACCTGGACAAAATATATGCGTGCCCCATCCTTTTACATGGAAGGCTTTATATGAAATATTTGAGTCGGCTCAGTGGTTTTGAGATGATGTTAAAAGAGTGTGGACGACGACGGATGACGACGACGGACTACGAAGACCTGCCTATACTATAAGCTCACCTTTGCCATCGTGGTCATGTGACCTGGACCAAATATATGCGTGCCCCATCTTTTTACATGGAAGGCTTTATATGAAACAGTTGAGTCGACTCAGTGGTTTTGAGATGATGTTAAAAGAGTGTGGACGACGACGGATGACGACGACGGACTACGAAGACCTGCCTATACTATAAGCTCACCTTTGCCATCGTGGTCATGTGACCTGGACCAAATATATGCGTGCCCCATCTTTTTACATGGAAGGCTTTATATGAAACAGTTGAGTCGACTCAGTGGTTTTGAGATGATGTTAAAAGAGTGTGGACGACGACGGATGACGACGACGGACTACGAAGACCTGCCTATACTATAAGCTCACCTTTGCCATCGTGGTCATGTGACCTGGACCAAATATATGCGTGCCCCATCTTTTTACATGGAAGGCTTTATATGAAACAGTTGAGTCGACTCAGTGGTTTTGAGATGATGTTAAAAGAGTGTGGACGACGACGGATGACGACGACGGACTACGAAGACCTGCCTATACTATATAAGCTCACCTTTGAGCCTTCGGCTCAGGTGAGCTAAAATATTGAACAGGTCTGTATTAAATGAGGTTACTGCTTCAGGCTGATATTGTGGCTGGCCTCACACTAGTTGTTTGTCACCATACTTCAGTGCCAAGAGTTATTTGCTTGATATCCATGACAACATTTCACAAATTTATTTCATACATTTCAGTGAACTATGTCTGACCTTGCCTATTTGTCCATATTAAATGTGCACTTGTTAATGTCAAGCTGCCATAAGAAGTGCTTCATTGGCTTGTAACATTAAAATTTTTTGTTTGTAGATATATTACATACACAGCCTGAAAGAACTACATCACTTACACTTTAAAACTTACAAAATAATCTCAAGCTCTTATCTGAAATCCTTCCCCCCCACCCCCCACCCCCGCCCCCTCCCCCCTCTACATATTTGAAATCTCTTTATTACATACACAGCCTTAAAGAAATATATCACTTACAAAAAAAATCAAGCTCTTATTTGAAATTCCCTCCCCCACCCCAACATATTTGAAATCTCCTTCTTGATGTACCGAAAAAATCTAAATATTGTGACAGATAAGTCTGAACAAACAGTGCAGACCCAGATCAGATTGTTTCTGAAGGAGCAGAGCAGTCTAATCAGGGGCTACACTGCTTGCAATTTCATCAGCATCTTTTTAGATGCATTTAAAAGACAAACTGTTAAATTTTAAGACAGATAGTCAGATACCTTAAAGGGCTTAAGTATTAGGACACCTTAAACCAATAATTTTCCATTTGTCCCAAATGGAAAATTAATGGTTTTATGTGTCCCAATATTTAAGAACAAGTACATTAGTTTTTCAGGTGTCCTAAAGTTTACGGTATCTTTCAGTGCCTTATAGCCAGTCTATGGTAAAACTTCGTTCTTGGAGGGATGGCAGCGGAACAAGGTTTGAGGGTTTATGTCAGTTTGCCGTTGACAAATCAACTAAACCAGGGGTTGAAAGCTTCGAAATAATTTTTCCGGAACAGATTCGCAGATTTGAGGTGAGTACCGGCATGCCGTTGAATCTAGGTTGATTCAATATTGATTCACTGTTGTTTCCAGGTGGGTATATTCTACGAATTGAATCTTATTTATTAATTTATTCATCTTCATTTAATTTCTGTTATTTAAGAAATAGATCAGCTCTAGCAGTGAATTGTTGAGTAATAATTCACTGTTTGGAGGTCAGTTGTAAAGTAGATCATATCACGAGCGCGGAGCGCGAGTGATATATATACTTACAACTGACCGACAAACAGTGAATTATTACTCAACAATTCAATGCTAGAGCTGAACTATTTCGATTCTAACACTCATAACCGCTGAAAAACTATTCTTTTCATTCAAACTCTCCCAACCTTCTTGCCAGCGCGTTCATGCTCCCGCCAATATTCTTAACTGTATTTAAGATAAATGTACGTTTTCATGGCGATTTTAGAAAGAAAAAAAGACGTTACACCGTCTAACGTCTCAAAACGTCACAAAATTACGTCAGTTAATGCAGTGACGTCAGCAGTTAGACTCACGCGCTCCGTAACAGTGAATTGTTGCAGAATAAAACACGGCAACTTTCCATTGCTTCTATAGGCGCACTGTGTTAGAATGCTGCTTAGAAACTGACGTCACATCAATGTCAGTACGACTTCATGTGCCGGCTTGGAACCATGTCGCTACTCACATCTCTTCGGAGCCCCAGTAGCTCAGTGGTTAAGCGCTAGCCTGCTGACATAGCGGTCCTGGGATTGAGTCCCGCTGGAGGAGGAAATACTTTCAACCGTAATCGGAATTTCATTGCACATAACTTTCATTATCACCCTACCATCGTCCTAATATGACTGAAATACTGAAAAGGACGTAAAAATCGCAGGACAACGCCATCTGTTACACATCACTTTTATCCTTACTTCACCTTTCATATATACATAGCTGGTCCGTTTACGGGGAAAATCTGGTGACTTTCCTCGCACTCCATAGACACAGGGTATAATCGATTCCGCTAATTTTCGCTTCCTGCAGAGACTGTACATCATATTTGGTTTCCGCCGAGACTGTCCGCGAACAGTCTTGCTTCTTGCAGGGACTACTGTCCTCGAAAAATGGCTTCTTGCCGAGACTGTCCGCATGACTCTGCTTCCTGCCGACGGCCTCGGCAGGAGCAGAATCATGCGGTCAGTCTCTGCAGGAAGCCATTTATCATGTACAGAAGTCTCTGCAGGAAGCAAGAGTTCGCGGACAGTCTCGGTGGAAGCCAAATATGATGTGCAGTCTCTGCAGGAAGCGAAAATTAGCGGAATCGATTATACCCTGTGACAGAGCTGAAAGAATTTACACACCCTTAGATCAGCACACAGCGTCAGTTAAAAGACACGGTCGTCAAATAGCATTCTGCTTTTCTTCATTTAATCCCCGAAACAACTGTTGAAATCGAAAAACGCCAGACATATCAAACTTTTTCTCTTGTAAACCAGCTACAACTTCAGAGCCGCACGTGATGCGGAAGCTCCCTATAAGACTTAGGATGCGGAGCCGGCGGCTCTGATTATGGTGATTACCCATCGTGTAAGTGTCCCTATGTATCAAATACCAGGGATTGCGCTTTGCATTCAGATGACGGCGGATAGTGACGGTATTCTCAGATCTACTTTTTGCAGGTCGTGCCATATGTCGCATTACAGTGGGCGTTAATATTTGAGCCGCGACATGGCAGACCAACAAAGTGGCATGCGCGCCCGGCGAAGACTCAAATCAGCAGTGCGTCCTCCAAAGCTGATCAGTGTCTTCCCTGTCTGCATGGAGTTCGCTTATACACTTTGCTAGCCTTTAGGCACAACAAAGACTCTGATCAGGCTGGGCGGATGCCCAGGCTGATGTGAGTTTTCGCTGGGCGCACATGTCACTCTGTTGCTTTTGTCGTGTTGCGGCTCATTTCATTCTCAGGGCTTGCATTGTAAAGTTAGAAGGTTATGGGTAGTAAGTGGCCAAGTTCTTTGTTGTCTGGTACGGGTGGAGTTTAGCATTTAATTATTAGGAAGTTAATAGTGGTGCTGTGGTTAGAGACTCGGCTGTGATGCAGACGATCAAAGGTTCAAATCCCAACGGGCCAGCCAGCGATTGAAAATCTCCCAATTAACCCAAGCAGTAAATGGGTATTTTCTTCCGAATTTTTGGAAGGTTAAAGGCAGCGAAAGGAGAGAGATGGGCAGCGTCTTTCAATTGCTGTGCCAGAGATATTGTAAGCTTCTTACATCATCTGCCCCATCGGCTACACGGCTAGGGTAAACCGTTGCTTTTAGTATTAAGTAATTGAAGCTCATATTCCGTGCAAACACATATCGTGATCCTTATTATAAAGGCCTTCGTAAGGCCGCGGAACGTTGAATCTAATCAGGATCTACTCTATTTGCATAAGACAAACGGGTATTTCTCGTTTAAATAAAATATAAATGATAAAAAAACCTCTTTAACCAGACACCCCTTTATTGAAAAACGGGGCTCCCGCCCATCGGTCCCGCTTAATAGATGGGCTGCCTGGTGCCTCTGCGACAGAGCTTCCAGCAGCCATCACCTGAGAGACATTTATTTAAAGTCGGGTAAGATTCTTACAAATTCGGAGGCAACGTCTCCATATGACTGAAATATGGTTTACCGGGACGTTAATCTCAACATATATTAACTGACAAATTGACTCGTCCATATGGTAAGGATAAGATAGTACATTAGGCATAGGCTAAATGGGTTACTAAAGATGATCCATAAAACCCACCTAACTTGACCTCTGAAAACTTTACTTTCAGGTATGGGTACTAAGACAGGTCAGACCACAGTCTAAGTCAGGTATAAAATTTTTCCTGAAAAATCAGCACTGGCTGCACGCGCCCATGCAGGAGGTGTTTTTCCAAGCCACAGCCTCCAGTAGAAATATTGAGGATGTGATATGTTATAGCACACTGAGTCCAGCTACATCAACCTCTTCTTCTACCTCGACAACATCATCTACACCAACTACCAGCTCGACCACAAGCAGCTCCTCTACATCGTCGACACAAACTAGCAGCTCCTCGACATCTTCGACACCAACTAGCAGCTCCTCGACATCGTCCACCACAACAAGCAGTCCTTCCTCGTCGTCTACACCAAGTACCAGCTCCTCTACATCTTCTACACCAACTAGCAGCTCCTCTACATCTTCAACACCAACTAGCAGCTCCTCTACATCTTCAACACCAACTAGCAGCTCCTCTACATCTTCAACACCAACTAGCAGCTCCTCTACATCTTCAAAACCGTCTAGCAGCTCCTCTACATCGTCTACACCAGCTAGCAGCTCCTCTACATCGTCTACACCAATTAGCAGCTCCTCTACATCGTCTACACCAATAAGTAGCTCCTCTACATCTTCAACACCGTCTAGCAGCTCCTCGACATCGTCCACAACAAGAAGCACCTCCTCTACATCTTCTACACCAAGTAGCAGCTCCTCTACATCTTCGCCATCTAGCAGCTCCTCGACATCGTCGTCAACAAGCAGCACTTCGACAACGTCGATACCAGCTTAGTGGGTGCCAAATGAAAGCTTCTACCATGGCCAGCGCTAATTGGAAGCGGCTTAGACACAATCGTAACTGATGTTATAATAAACGTATATACAACTCTTCACAATTTTCAGTTTGAGATTCTTGTCAGAATAAAAAAGAGTGTTCCAAAACTCATTACTTTTTCTGCATTATGTCAGTGATTCTGGGTGCTGCTATCAATTGTACCACCGTGGTGTTATGGCTATTGCACACACACACACACACACACACACACACACACACACACAAAAACATTTTTGCAAAGGCCAGGATGCAGCCACTCTGCAACTAACAGGAACAGTCCGCCTTAAATAATCGGCATGTTACATCCCAATATTTACGATTAAAAGTTATTCCCCTGCATTGCATCTCCTGCCGTCCACCAAGCTCAAATAACTGCCATTCATCTGATGGATACATGAAGTGAATATATTAAAAAGAAATATATTATTAATAAAATAATAAAAGAAACGTACATCACAAACACAAAATTTTATTCAATTCTGACTTCTTGTATAAATACCTGTCAATGATCTTTAGAATGATACACATACAGTAACTGTACCTGTCAATGATCTTTAGAACGATACAGATACAGTAACTGTACCTGTCAATGATCTTTAGAATGATACAGATACAGTAACGGTACCTGTCAATGATCTTTAGAATGATACAGATACAGTAACTGTACCTGTCAATGATTTTTAGAATGATACAGATACATTAACTGTACCTGTCAATGATCTTTAGAATGATACAGATACAGTAACTGTACCTGTTAATTATCTTTAGAATGATACAGATACAGTAACTGTACCTGTCAATGATCTTTAGAATGATACAGATACAGTAACTGTACCTGTCAATAATCTTTATAATGATACAGATACAGTAACTGTACCTGTCAATGATCTTTAGAATGATACAGATACAGTAACTGTACCTGTCAATGATCTTTAGAATGATACAGATACAGTAACGGTACCTGTCAATGATCTTTAGAATGATACAGATACAGTAACTGTACCTGTCAATGATCTTTAAAATGATACAGATACAGTAACTGTACCTGTCAATGATCTTAGGAATGATACAGATACAGTAACTGTACCTGTCAATGATCTTTAGAATGATACAGATACAGTAACTGTACCTGTCAATGATCTTTAGAATGATACAGATACAGTAACTGTACCTGTCAATGATCTTCAGAATGATACAGATACAGTAACTGTACCTGTCAATGATCTTTAGAATGATACAGATACAGTAACTGTACCTGTCAATGATCTTTAGAATGATACAGATACAGTAACTGTACCTGTCAATGATCTTTAGAATTATACTGATACAGTAACTGTACATGCCAATGATCTTGAGAATGATACTGATACAGTAACTGTACCTGTCAATGATCTTTAGAATGATACAGATACAGTAACTGTACCTGTCAAAGATCTTTAGAATGATACAGATACAGTAACGGTACCTGTCAATGATCTTGAGAATGATACTGATACAGAAACTGTACCTGTTAATGATCTTTAGAATGATACAGATACAGTAACTGTACCTGTCAATGATCTTTAGAATGATACTGATACAGTAACTGTACCTGTCAATGATCTTTAGAATGATACTGATACAGTAACTGTACCTGTCAATGATCTTTAGAATGATACAGATACAGTAACTGTACCTGTCAATGATCTTTAGAATTATACTGATACAGTAACTGTACATGCCAATGATCTTGAGAATGATACTGATACAGTAACTGTACCTGTCAATGATCTTTAGAATGATACAGATACAGTAACTGTACCTGTCAAAGTTCTTTAGAATGATACAGATACAGTAACGGTACCTGTCAATGATCTTGAGAATGATACTGATACAGAAACTGTACCTGTTAATGATCTTTAGAATGATACAGATACAGTAACTGTACCTGTCAATGATCTTTAGAATGATACTGATACAGTAACTGTACCTGTCAATGATCTTTAGAATTATACTGATACAGTAACTGTACATGCCAATGATCTTGAGAATGATACTGATACAGTAACTGTACCTGTCAATGATCTTTAGAATGATAATGATACAGTAACTGTACCTGTCAATGATCTTTAGAATGATACAGATACAGTAACGGTACCTGTCAATGATCTTTAGAATGATACTGATAAAGTAACTGTACATGCCAGTAATCTTTAGAATGATACTTATACAGTAACTGTACCTGTCAATGCTCTTCAGAATGATACAGATACAGTAACTGTACCTATCAATGCTCTTTAGAAAGATACTGATACAGTGACTGTACCTGTCAGTGGTCTTTAGAAAGATACTGATACAGTGCCTGTACCTGTCAATGATCTTTAGGATGATACAGATACAGTAACGGTACCTGTCAATGATCTTTAAAATGATACAGATACAGTAACTGTACCTGTCAATGATCTTTAGAATGATACAGATACAGTAACGGTACCTGTCAATGATCTTTAAAATGATACAGATACAGTAACTGTACCTGTCAATGATCTTTAGAATGATACTGATACAGTAACTGTACCTGTCAATGATCTTTAGAATGATACTGATACATTAACTGTACCTGTCAATGATCTTTAGAATGATACAGATACAGTAACTGTAAATGTTTAACACAGTAATGTCTAACGTCCCATAATTGGGACATTGGCAAACAGCGAAGACCCATATCAAACGCCGCAGAACGCGGCGTTTGATCAGAGTCTACGTTGTTTGCATTAGATACAAAAATACAAGAGATTTTAAACAAGAGGGCCATGAGGCCCTGAACCGCTCACCTGAGCAATTGGCAAAGTGGCTTTTTCTAATGTCTGAAATTGTAAAAATATGAGTCTTGGGTCAAAAGTCAAAGAATGACCATGACTTCTTGTACTCATAAATCTTCATGTACTCATTAAGGCAACCATATATACCATTTTTAGGCAATAATCTTCAAAACTTTCGATAAAATCTTATCTAGCATTTTCCCATATTTGACCATGCTGCAAAAAAGGTCAAGGTAAACCCAAGGTTATCATTTGAACAGTCTTCTTCGTACTTTGGTACTCCATGCTACTTACCAAGTTTCAAGGCCATATGTGTATTGGTTCTGGAGTAAAAAATATGAAAGGTTTATACCATAAATGGGTATGGCAGCCATGTTGGTTATGTGACCTGGACCATCTGAACAAATTTTTGTTCAATCAAACCCTGGAGGCTCCATATGAAATGTGTTTACAATTGGCCTTTTGGCTTTTGAGTAAATATTTGAAAATGTCAAGATATAAGAGATCTGGATCAAAGGTCAAAGAATAATCTTGACCTCTTGTACTCATAATTCTTCATGACCTCATTATTAAGACGACTGTATATACCTATTTTTAGGCCAAAATCTTCAAAACTTCCCATGAAATCCTATGTTCTAGCATTTTCGCATATTTGACCTTGCCATAAAAAAGGTCAAGGTAAACCCAAGGTCATCATTTGAACAATCTTGATAGTACTGGAGTACCCAATGCTACATACCAAGTTTCAAGGCCATCGGTCAATTGGTTCTGGGGAAGAAGATTTTTAAATGTTTTAACCATATATGGGCATGGTGGCCATATTGATCATGTGACCGAGACCATTTGAAGAAATTTTTGTTCCCTCAACCTCTGAAGGCTCTGTATGAAATTTGGTTACAATTGGCTCTGTGGCTTTTAAAAAGAAGTTTGAGGTTGTCAAACTATGAGAATTCAGGGTCAAAGGTCGAAGAACGACCTTGACCTCTTGTACTCATGAATCTTCATGGACTCATTAAGATGACTGTATTTACCAATTTTTAGGCCTAAATCTTCAAAGTTTTCCATGAAATCTTATATTTCAGGCTTTTCCCATATTTGACCTTGCTGTAAAATGGTCAAGGTCACCTCAAGGTCATCATTTTGAACAATCTTGATAGGACTGGAGTACCCAATGCTACATACCAAGTTTCAAGGCCTTCGGTCAATTGGTTCTAGAGAAGTAGATATTTAAAGGTTTTTACCATATATGGGCATGGCGGCCATGTTGGTCATGTGACCTGGACCATTTGAACAAATTTTCCTTCCCTCAACCCCTGGAGGCTCTACATGAAATTTGGTTACAACTGGCCCCGTGGTTTTTGAGGAGATTGTTTGAAATTGTCAAAATATGAGTTCTGGGTCCAAGGTCAAAGAATGACCTTGACCTGACCTTGATCTCTTGAACTCTAAAATCTTTATGTACTCATTAAGATGACTGTATTTACCAATTTTAAAGCCTTAATCTTCAAAACTTTCCATGAAATCGTATATTCTAGCATTTTCCCATATTTGACCTTGCCGTAAAAAAAGGTCAAGGTCAACCCAAGGTCATAATTTGAACAATATTGATAGTACTTGAGTACCCAGTGCTACATACCAAGTTTCAAGGCCATCGGTCAACTGGTTCTGGAGAAGAAGATTTTTAAATGTTTTAACCATATATGGGTGTGGCGGCCATGTTGGTCATGTGACCTGGACCGTATGAACAAATTTTCCTTCCCTCAACCCCTGGAGGCCACATATGATAATTGGTTTTAATTGGCCCAGTTGCTTTTGAGGAGACTGTTTGAAAATGTCAAAATATCAGAGTTCTGGGTCAAAGGTCAAAGAATGACCTTGACCTCTTGTACTCATAAATCTTCATGTACTCATTGAGATGACTGTAGATACCAATTTTTAGCCCAAAATCTTCAATAGTTTCCAAGATATCTTACCTTCTAGCATTTTGCCATATAAAAGCACAAGGAAGCAAATTTGACCTTGCCGTAAAAAAAGTCAAGGTCAACCCAAGGTCATAATTTGAACAATCTTGGTAGTACTCACATACCCGATGCTACATACTAAGTTTCAAGGCCATCGGCCTATTGGTTCTGGAGAAGAAGATTTTTTTAGGTTTTTACCATATATGGGCATGGCGGCCATGTTGGTCATGTGACCAGGACCGCTTGAACAATTTTTCGTTCCCCCTTCCTCTGGAGGCCACATATGAAATTTGGTTACAATTGGCCAAGTGATTTCAGAGGAGAAGTCGTTTGAAATTGTGGACGGACGACGGACGACGGACGGACGACGGACGACGGACGGACGACGACGGACGACGGAGCCTTCCCATCCTATAAGCTCCCCCGGAGCCTCTGGCTCAGGTGAGCTAACAAAAAAAACTACAATTAAAATCAAATCATTCAATATGAGAAATGGACATGTCCAACGTGTATGATAGAAGAGTGTACCAGGCATTACTGGGTTAATGTCACATCAACTGTCAGAAGTATTTAATCTCTTGATCAGCCATCCTTGCTCTTGTACAATACGAGGGGCGTTCGAAAAGATTTGCAAATGACGTAATTGCTCGGTAACCATCATACAGACAGAACTTCTGATTGCAAAAACGCATAAAGCTATAATATGCGTATAGTAGTCTGCAAACTCGGTGCATTTTTAAAAAAATGACGCATTTTTAACTTCTTTGAAAGAGGTATACCCTAAAGACACTGCAGAATTTTACTTTAGTAGGCCGTAATATATATATATATATCCGCAGTCTATGATTTTTTTTTATCTTTGTTAATTAAAGACAATGCCCAGACAATGTTGTCCTGTAAATATCGCGGAAATTGTTTTTAATCTAGGTTCCATACTGGCCCCGGAATATGGATTATCCGTATTTTATGTGGTAAAAATTTCTCCATATCTACTAAAATTTTATGATTTTGTGATGAAAACAAGTGTATTTGAATAAAATTTTTGTCAGCAAGAGCATTTACATGGGTTAACGAAAGCCTGTCAATAAATTCGATTTTATGCCAAAAATGAAGCCTCTACAAGCCTTCAAAAATGACGTTAACGTAAATTTCAATAACGCCATAAGAACTGCGCGTTGTTTTGCAAGGAATAAATCGATAACAGTTGCCACTCTTCTAACTTTTGTCTGGATATTTTTGGCAACGATGGACAAGCAAATGATAATGATTAATTTTGTATTTACAAGGATATTTGACTTGAATGCCTAACACTGAAAATATTTTACATATAAAATTAGCCCAGTGGTATGACTGGGGCCTATTAAAATGCGTTATGACTCAATAAGGAAGCGTGTCTTTGTACAGTGTTTGATATCATTGTAAAGACAAAATGCAATGCTTTTAGTTCATGTATGGCAGCTGTACCTAGCATGCCCCTAAACAAAGTCATGAAGCTATTTGCAAAACTTTTCGAACGCCCCTCGTATGTATTGAGTCGATGGACTGTGATCTCCATTTCTAGTTTTCTGTGTTTGCTTACTGCTCTTTCGAGATTCTATAGCTTCTTATATCTCGCCACACGTTAGTAACGGGGTATTATGTTTTCACGTCGGTCGTCCGTGTGTCTGTCCGTCGCCAGTCCGTCCATCGTACGTACGTCCGTCTGTCCGCACTTCGTTTCCGTTCGATAACTTTAGCATTTATGAACGGAATTACTTCAAAGTTTGCATATGCATTTGTACCAACAATGTTTCGCTTTGGATTGTTCAAAATTTTCCCCATGTGGGTTATCTGTTCCTGCCCCCCGGGCAATACAGATGCGCAAAATGATGAAAAAATCTATATAAAATTATTAATTAAATAGATTTTTCTGAAACTTGCAATTGTTCCGCCAAAATATCGATTACTTTTCATTTCAATTGTAACGGTCGAATAGCTTAGTAGCCGAAAATAATTTATCAATCAACTTTGGTCAGTGCCCCAACAACCTCGTTGGGTTATGGGATAGAATAGAATAGAAACAATGCATTAAGCTCTGCTTAGGAATCTCGCCCAGAAAAGGGTGGCTTCTAATCGGGTACAGTGACAGGTAATAAGTCAACGTATCTATCACTGAAGACGAATACAGAAAAGACAAAACGGCCCTGATCGTTATCAGAATGTTTGTCTTTTGACAGCTTAAAAAGTGGCTGACCTTGGCACGAAAATGAAAAGCTGCATTAGCTGACTGACGGATAGTAAAAACAATACATACAAATATTACATAACATTTTATTTTGCATTTGCGTAAGTTAGAATAAACACAGCAAGCACACGCCACTTCCATGGTCGACGTATCGACGTTGATACAACGTTCTTTTGATGTTGCGTGCATGCTGGGAAAGCACCAAAAGAGGTAACAATACTGTTTTAATAAAAAATAAATAACAGTGAATATTTACAATAACAATGCTCAAAATAAGGGGAATATTTAAGGATACACTTTCAGGGGAAGCAACTCTTTGCCGTTTTCTTTTTGTCCCCTTCTAATTGGAGACCAACCCTTAAAGGAAGGAGCAAATTCTTTCCTTTAAGAGTAGATCCCTTTTACAAGGGTTTTGTAGCCCGGGAAGCAAACAGGAAGTCACAAAAGTTGGTTTCCTTTTTAAAAATGGCGGAAAAACGTTCAGATTTACCCATCGATCACCACCAGGGTAGGGTAGTTCTATGACGAATAATTTTAGACTAGTATCCATCACTTGTACCCCTTAATTAGAGCTCTCGAAATGAAAGTCATGAACTAAGAAGTCCTTGGGATAGCTTTACATTTAAACTGTGGTAAGTAGAGCGGATATTTGGTAGTGTAAAGTCTTGGATCAGCGGAAGGAAGCTCCTCTCCTTCTGGAGGTAGGAAATGAATCTGTTGCAGCAGTGACGTAAATATAACAAACGTCCTTGACATTGCGAAATTTTGGCCTGGACAGCGTCTCTTGCCAACCGAAAAAGGAATAAATCTGAAAAGCAAGAAAACACATAATTAAACTATTAAGTAAGTGATACTGTGTATGTGTTTGTTACTCCCACATATTTCGGTTACTTACTGATACCCTGATACATGGTCAGTAAAATGAAAGACAGGCACTCGACGGAAAACTTGTAAAAACTTTTTAAACATGTAATATCAAGTCTTCCTCTCTGTAGAATGCCAAGTCAATCGGATGCGAAATAAGAAAGTTACTGAACACTCCACTTAATCATCAGACATACTTGTGGCTCCTCATTATAAATGATGCTGTGGTAAATGTGGAGGACTACAAAGTATGTTTGTGTGGAGATGATTCACAGAAACTATCTTCGATTTACACTGCAACCCATTCAGGTCTCTGTCAGTAATTTTAAATGTTCTATTACTCAAACCCTAACCTGGTTCAACCTATCCATAATGCATAACGGCAAATACAGGCCGGGAGATTCCCTTCCATGTGTTTATTCCATGTATCCACGACTCCACTGCGGTCATGCAACGCACTTTCCTACGCTACGCAACAGGGCCTATGGGAAAGGCAGCATAGCAACGTCTTACGCAGACAGCTAAAAGCGTCATAGCTGAGTTAATTTTGCCTATAAATGAGTCGCGACACGACAAAACCAACAAAGTGGCATGTGTGCCCAGCGAAGACTCAGATCAGCCTGGGCATCCGCCCAGTCTGATCAGAGTCCTCGTTGTCAGCAAGAAGGTAGCTTAAACCTTTATCTACCCTTTTAGAGCACATCTAAGACTCTGATCAGACTGGGCGGATGTCCAGGCTGATCTTAGTCTTAGCTGGGCACACATGCCACTTTGTTGGTTTTGTCGTGTCGCGTCTCAAATCAATCAAGGCATGGGCCGCACCAGTTTCTCATTCAAGGAACTTATACCATTCTCTAGTGAAGGAGGTCTCTAATAACCATCGGTAGTACAATGGAAATGACAACAACAACTTTTCATGGTTCTCTGGACCCAGATGTAGGCACCATGAGCCAAGTTTGACCAGGCTTCTCTTGGCTCTACGTTGTTACTGAAGCGTTTCTTTTAAATACAGTCAACTCTCGATGTCTCGAACACCGATATCTCAAAGTATCTCTTATCAAAGAATACAGTTTCGACACAATCCCTACTATACCTTAAGTTACATTTAAAGTCCTGGTATCTCAAACTTCTGATATCTCAGAAAATTTACTCTTGAAATACCTATAAGCAGTTTGGAATACATTTCGACGTTGAGATAGCAAGAGTTGAGTGTTTTAAGACCATTACAGTACTATACTTACGAGTGCATGAGTTCATGGTCCTGTGGCAGGATTTTATTATCTTTGTCAAGGAAACGCTCTGGACGGAATTCCCATGGATCGCCCCAAACTGACTCATCGTGATGGATACCCCAAAGGTTCGGGAAAATCTGTTGAAATAGCAAAAATACGTACAGTTAAGATTTGGTTAGTCTGGCTACAGATCCTATATTCAATAAATCCTCTCCAAAGGAACATAGGAATCTGACCACCAGAGTAACATACAGATTCGACTGGGGCCAGGCTAAGATTTGGTCTACAAGTATTGGAATGACAACGAAAGACACTTATCACGGATGCGCATCAGCTGATCTGAGTCCTCACAGTTCAAATTTCCTACATGTATTTAGACTCCGTACTCAATAACATGTAACGGTAATATATATGAACGTTGTACAGATTAAACGGCCACGAAAAGGAAGATCAATTTATTATTATTTCTTTTTTTCCCCCCATTTTTTTAACCACAAGAGCCCGTTATTTAGCCCTTTACTTTGTATGCCACCTGTCATCTTTTTTCCCTCGAGTGAAGCGATCACATAACAGGGCCGAGATAAGAAAGATACATTTCTTTTTATTTCCTTTTTTCTGATTCATTATTTAAACCACAAGAGCCCGTTATTTGGCTCTTTTTATTTTGTATATCTTTCCCCTCCAGTGACGCAGTTTTAATATAAATTTTGGCAAGGATTTCTCGTGTAGGTGAAAATGACGTATACGTGTTATTGTACATTTATTAATAACCCACATTATAACCTAATTGTGCGGAAAGGTCTTAAACTTATTTTTTACACAATTATATGCTATTAAGGGAAAGGTCTTTCAGTAGGTTTTCTATATAGGTTGAAAGAACGTCAGACTGACTGCCACTGGTATAAGTACGATGACATTGCATTTTAATGACACGGAGCAAAAGCGGTGGGAGAGGCTGATAATGCTTTCAATTTCCTTTTTACACCCTCACAACCAACCCACCTTTATGAAACAATAACAACAACGACAATAATAATAAAAATAATAATAATAAACAAGGCATCGCAGGCGATACAAATCCCCTCGCACAAGACCATAGTGACCTTGACTTTGAGCCCAGCACCCTGATAGTCGAACTTGCTCAAGATATTATCATACCCTACATTTGCGTGAAGTTATTTTAAAATCCATGGAGAAATGTAGGCGCTAGAGCGATGACAAAGTTTTTCTAAAAATCTCCACAATGACCTTGACCTTGGGCGCAGCACCCTGAAAGTGAAACTTGCTCGAGATATTGTCATGCCCTACATTTGTGTGAAGTTATTTCAAAATCCGTTGAGAAATGTAGGCGCTAGAGCGCTGACAAAGTTTTTCTAAAAATAGTCACAGTAACCTTGACCTTGGGCGCTGCATCCTGAAAGCCGAACTTGCTCGAGATATTGTCATGCCCTATATATGTGTGACGTTATTTTAAAATCCATTGAGAAATGTATGCGCTAGAGCGCTGACAAAGTTTTTCTAAAAATAGCCACAGTGACCTTGACCTTGGGCGCAGCACCCTGAAAGTCAAATTTGCTTGAGATATTGTCATGCCCTACCTTTGTGTGAAGTTATTTCAAAATCCATTGAGAAATGTAGGCGCTAGAGTGATGACAAAAGGTGAACGTACGTACAAACGTACGTACTTACGTACGGGACAAAACCTATATCCCCTCGCCACTTCGTGGTGCGAGGGGATAATAAATTCAATCTAAAATAATGGACCCTCTGCATGCAATTGATCACAGGGTATAATCCATTCCGCTAATTTTCGCTTCCTGCAGAGACTGTACATCATATTTGGCTTCCGCCGAGACTGTCCGCGATCTCTTGCTTCCTGCCGACACTTCTGTACATGATAAATGGCTTCCTGCAGAGACTGTCCGCGTGATTCTGCTTCGTGCCGAGCGGAATCACGCGGACAGTCTCGGCAGGAAGCCATTCTACGAGGACAGTAGTCTCTGCAGGAAGCAAGAGTTCGCGGACAGTCTCGGCGGAAGCCAAATATGATGTACAGTCTCTGCAGGAAGCGAAAATTAGCGGAATCGATTATACCCTGTGTTGATACACACTAGAAAGTACCTAGAAAGTAGGCCTACTCTATACGGAGCTCTAGAGAAGAAGGGGTGATAGGGATAAGTTAGGGATAATTTTCCATATATTTCCATAAAATCCGTCATTAGAACTCATATTTTGTGACCCGTCATTAGAACCGTCTCGCTGAGACGGTTCTAATGAGGGGTCACAAGATATGTTTTCGTTTAGAAATAGAAAAATTATCTTTGAATTATCCTGAATATCACCTCTTATCGGGATGTCTGTCTTTCCTACTAGACTATTTATGAGTAGTAATATAATTTAGCCAGTCAGCCCAGAACTGAATTTAAGTACTGACTAATTGGGCTCAGTCTTACGGGAATGCTGCTAAAGCCGCCGCCAAGAAGCGTGGATACTGTTGCATCTTTTCATTATTGATCATGAACAGATTCCGTGAAACGGAGTCTGCTAGTTTCGAAATTGCTTCCAATGCATGGATAGACCGTTCAAAGTTTATTGGTGAATTCTGGCTCAGCTAGAGAAAGGGAATTCAACATCGTTACATCGGTTCTGATATTAGAATTCTTTTGAAAGACAAACCCATTGAAATAGGCCCCATTCTTACCCCTGAATCTTTTTCTATTAAGTATCCGTCTAAAATAACATCCTTATTGCACTTGTGGGGAATTGCGAGAGGGGTCTGACTAACATATCTCATCATCTCCATGATCACAGCTTCCGTGTATGGCATATCTTTTCTGTGATTGGCTGCAGGTTTGTCCAAGTGACCAATGACGTCATCGATCTCCTGGTGCACGCGCCGCTGGCAATCCTGATAGTGGCACATCAGAAGAATCAAAAGACGAAGAGTTTTCATCATTTCTGTCATACCTGAAAAGAAAATCAGGGTTCGAGGTTATAAAACTTGAGAATAATCTCAAACTCAAAATAAAGCACACTGATTGGCTGCTTCCGAGCACATGCTCGGAAGCAGCCAATCGGTGTGCTTTATTTTGAGTTTGAGAATGTACTCAAGTAACCTCCAGGCCTGATTTCATTCTTAGACCATTGGAATTTCAAGTCAATTTTTGTCAGATAAACGGGTTTAAACGAACTCTTACACGACTTCCGTCAACTATTGTTACGCAACGAAGAAATGAAGTGCATGACATCCATTGTTTGGAGACAAAAATGTTGAAATTGAATGCCCATGTTTTACAGCTCTGATACCATATTATCATGTGATGCTGACATAATATTTTGCTAGTATATGATGTAGTATTGCTAGTGAGGGCATGCTTGTACGCTTTCCTTGTAACATAGGCCTATATGTTTGCGGGAGGGCAGAGAAAGCATATTTGTAAACAGTATGAAAAACGCAACAGAACCCAATACTTTTTCCATAACGACTGAATTTTTCAAATGACAAATGACTTTACAGCGAAGTGTAGCAATGAAAAATGAAAAAAAAATTGTGGGGCACATGCAAACGTGCCAAAGCGAAGCAATTAATTGCAATTTGCTTTTTCAGTTAAAATTGTGGGGTGATCTAGATTATTCTCACCTGCAGCGACTGTGTCATACATTAGTCCTTTGATGTAATCGTCTGTGAGCCATGACGACCCAGTTTTACTAATGTCGTCTGATTGTGTCTTTAAACAAACGTCAACCAATCCCCGTGTGATACCTTCCCGGTAGGTGGCCTAGAAAGTAAGAAGAAAAAATGATGACACTTAAGAATACACTTGTTTCTAGACGCCAGAATGTTAGCCCAAGTGAACCAGGAGCGAAACTTTTTAATAGAGTTATTAAGCAAAGTAACTTCTCAGGCGGTAATCATCATTGAAAAAACAACAACTCTAGTCATTATGCACTGTATCATAATACCCAAGACTTTATTTGCCAAGTTCTTCAAGTGATCAATTTCAAGATTATGAAGGAGCCTAATTATTTACAAAAGACCCTTTTACCAGATCGGAATCTTCAGCTGTTATATAAACCTGAACAAACGGAATAGATTCCGAATTCGGATAAAAATCTGGATCTAAAATCCAAGTGAAAACAATTACAAACGATCGAAACACCGCTCGGCCAATTCCGTGAATCATGGAATTGGCCGAGCGGTGCTCCGCTTGATTTATACACTCACCTTTTGTGAATCAAAGTATCTCTTGGCAACTCTATCTCTAGCTTTGATCGTGTCTCGAAATATTCTGCCATGTTTCCCGGGAAGAAATCGGAGGAAAGGGAACGTTCTGAGGGGTCCGTCTATACTGGGCTCAAGTAAGGTGTAGAGTAAGTCTATGAACTCCCATAATGCATCATAGTCTGGGTCATCTTCCGGTAAAGACGCACCAATCAGCTGAAATAAAAAGAAACGAATTCTGTATTGACTCAACTGGTACCGGCTATGGAGTCCTTCCCTGGAGCCCCCTACTCAACAGGCACACAACTTAGAATGAACTCTGGACCAAGCTTAATTCAACCTTGTGACCGTGAATCAGGTTTAGGCCTATCCAATGTTGGTTGGGTAGATCTTCTGTTTGAGCTTTGAAACGCCGATCAGTGCAACTCAAAAGCTTGATGTAACTCGGAAACACTTAAGCGTTGAATGGCAACGCATACAGTTAACCTAGCTCGGGTGACACTAAGCTACGATCATGTCGATCGAAAAGCTACACCCAACGGTACTGTACCTGTGCAGTAACGCTTACTATTACCTGGACGTGTTATTGGGTTACAGTATGAGTCAGTGGTGTTACCTGCTAACAATGCTTCTGGATCTGTTTCGACCGTTTTGATCGCATTATCTAGAGCGAACTAATACTGTCTTGTAAGAACGGAAGACCGGAGTGATCTATAGTCACTCAATTGTCTACTATATAGCATATTATTTGGATTTTAGAATGGGAACATGATGAGCCATACCGATCTCATAGGCAAAACGAAGAGCTGCAGAATTCTCCGAGTCTTATGAGAACTGCCAGATTTTTTATCACTTTGTAAAGTGGTTTAACTGTGTTGTTTTTTAAAATAATTGTACACTTTCAAACAGGACTATGAAAAAAAGTATCTCTTTGCGAACGTAAAGTTAGGGTTTCATCTGAATCTACTTTATTGATCGTTAATAAAAATAAATATCACTGTTGATGTAAACAAGTCGTAAAATGCCTACCAAAACCGAATTCAAATTTGAAAGAAGGTCTTTAATGTATATATCCGGGTTTAAATCTTTGTTATAATTCAATAACAATTTATTTATAAGACTGGTAATTGTGTTATTTTGATTATTTCTAAAATTGTCCGCTCCAGATATATACTGATTTATTTCCAGCTGCAATATGTTTCTAAGTCTAACTGTATTTGAATTTAAATCCGCAAAACCAATATGTTTTCTATCCTGATACACGTATTTGGTGGTATTTGTTGGTCTGTCGTTTGTGTGAGCTGATATTGCACCAGTTTCAAAAGCTCTTCTGACTAGTCTAGCTGTATTAAGCACCACAATATTCTTTCCAAAAAGCTGAAACTTGAATATCTGTCCATATTTATTACTCCACTCTGTTAGCATGTGCTGTAACTTATTCTTATCAAACTGTAAATAAGAGCCTATAAATGGCAATCCTTTAGGTCCAGGAACCCTTTTATGAGCTCGATGAAAAGTTCGTTGTAATATTTTTAAAAAGCCGTTACTTGTTGTCCTGAACATAGAAATTATTTGCAGAATAAATTTCACAAGCAACATATTGTACGGAGTAATATTTTACGTATGGCACTATGTAATATTTAGTGTGTGTTCCACAGATACAACACGACTGTTCGATCTAAACAACCACGTGTTTCGCTTAACCCAAACTTTTTATCAATGCAATAAATTATATGCGTCCATTTGTTTTAAATACAACACTTTAGCCGCTATTTTCGTCTAAACAATGCATGTTTGCGTCAACCAACACTTAACATACTTGTATAATATATACTATCTTCAGTAAAGAGGCACTTCTAAAGGCGGTACCTAGTTTTCCTTGAAAGAAGGAATCTTAATTGCTAATTAGAAGGACATTAAGAATTGATATGTCAGCTAGTACTTGGTAACAATACAAACAAAATGACGAAGGATATCTGTTTCTTCCTATAATCTTAAAATATACATTTCCATTTAATATACGGTAATTTAAAACACAAATTCAAATTTCACTGCTATTCTTGTTTAAAGAATGAAATGCCCGCTAATAGTTCTCTCCTCTTTATAAGCAAATGGGGCCGCAGTAGGGAACACCCAAACTACCCACTTGATTTGATAAGATTTATGCAATTTGAAAAAGTGCCGTATGCCATATGTGAATGGTAGTACAGTCTTCTCTTCCCACTATGGGCCGTCTAGATCTGATGTGTTGGGACAACTTTGATTGCACTGCGCGGATACGCATGTTGATCTGAGTTTTGTTGTGCATGCTTTAAGATACCTTTTCTCGCGGTGATAGATACAGTACATAATCAAACTGAGGTTCAGTGAAGAAACCCAACCTACCCACTAGATTTCATTTGAGTCCAAACGGTAGAAAGTGTAAAAATCAGAACACCTAAAACGATTGCCACAGCTGCCTTGAAATGGAACATACCGACTGATTAATACGTCCAAAAGACACCGATAGACAATCAGTGTAGACCCTAATCAGACAGCTCAAAGAATCAGTGTAACCCTGATCAGACTGCTCCTTCGAGCAGTCTGGTCTGGGTCTGCACTTTTTTTATCAGAACACTCTGTCCCAATGAATAGATTTTTTTGCGGTCAATCGTTTTACTCAATTTCTAAATTTAGTACTATAAAGGTATTTAAATATAAATTTTGAATTTTTATTATGTTACTCACAATTAGGATCGAGATCAAAAAGTCTGAAATTGTTTTCTGTTATTTCCGTCGTGAAGCATTTTATCTTAATTTGTCAATAAGTAATACCTTTGTATCATCACAAGAAAATTTTTGTATTAGATAAACTGCAGATCAGTTTAGTCTCCATTTGCTTCCATAAGCGTATAAAACCTTTGTTTTATATAAAGTTCTGTCAGTCTGTTCAGTGCCATCTGATCCGTCTTTCTCCAGTAACATCGACAATAATTTACAAGAGCCTGATTAACCAGGCCAGTTTGAATGGTGTTCGCAGCGTTTTGCCGGGACACATCTCAAATTTTCAAATCATACTACGTTGTAGACCTAGTTGAAAAGTATTCATTCCGTATCAAAACGTCATACTGTCGTCACGCTGACGCTAGACTTTACAAAAAATTGTAAAAGTACTTGGCTCCCTATTAACCTTTTACATATTTGTACCAGCGTCAACGTAAAATGAGCCGCGACACGACAAAGCCAACAATGTGGTTGTGCGCCCAGCGCAAACTCAGATCAGCCTGGGCTTCCGCCCAGTCTGATCAGAATCTTCGCTGTCTGCATGAAGGTAGCTTTGACCCTTAGCTACCCTTTGAGCGCCTATCGGAGAGTCTGATCAGACTGGGCAGATGCCCAGGCTGATCTGAGTCTGCACTGGGCGCACAACCACTTTGTTGGTTTTCTCGTGTCGCGGATCAAATATTACGCGTCTCTGATTTAGATTGACGCGTTTGTATACGGACGCGGAAATTAAAAAAAACAAAAACAAAAAAAAAACCGTTTAATTAAACAAACCATTAAATGATTTACTTCAAAGCATCTGACAAAAAAATTGAAATAAATCAACAGTGAAGTGCATTACATGCCAATAAGGTCATTTTTCTGGCAAAGTTATATTTTTATTCATGGAAATAAGGTATATTGGTATATTTTCAGAGGAAACTCTGCTCTGCCATTTTTCATTTTGATCACCCTTTTTAACATGAGTCAGTTCTTAAAGGAAAGAAAAAAATTCCTCAAGCAAATTCTTTCAGAAGAATCGACCCTTTGTTAGAAGGGCTTTTGTCCAGGAAAGCTGATTGACTGTTTGTTTTAGGTTTAACGACCCTTTGAGACAGTATTTCAGTCTATACCGAGCCGTTTCACAAAGAGAGGGAGAAAGGAGAGAAATGATAGACGAGAGGGAAATGTCCAAACAACCCCACCCGCACCTACTGCAAGCACAGTAGGCCCTTGTCCTACAATGTTCCAAATCGGTAGGACGCCCCGGCACTGGAAGTTATACACAGCACCATCGCACCACCCACAGGAAGTCACAAAATTTGTTTCCCTTTGTAAAAAAATGGTGAGTAAAAATAGGGTGGTGTATCCATTCACCTTAATTACATTTTGTATCGAAGAAATCAGCCACTGAATAGGCATAAACTCATGCCCAGACCAGCCTGTACTAAAGCTGTTTCGGTAGACCTCAATGTGTACCGCCATTTTAGCAAAAAGGGGCAGCTTTAGTGACTGCCTGTGCCTCCTTGGACTACGTAACCCTTCCACTCGAAGGAAAGAATTTCCATCTCGAAGAAAAGTAATCTTTCCTGTAAGAGTTGATCCCCATTGATAAGGGAGGCAAAAATAGAAATGGCAGAGTGGCTTCCCCTCAAGGTGTACCAATTGACTTTAAAGTGAAGGGACACTTTATCAGGGGGAGCAACTTTGTCATCTTCATCAGTCTGCCTCTCTTTTCGCTGGGAGTCAACACCACACCTGGTCAACAACGTTTTCAAGGCTGTTACGAAGCGAAAAAGTCATAGTTACCAAACGACCTGGTCATCAGGTCGTTTGGTAACTATGACTTTTTCGTTAAGTCAGGTCGTTTGGTAACTATAACTCTTTTTCGTTTCGTAACTGCCCTTGTATATGCATAGTTAACCCGGGGTGAACACTTTAAGACAAGAATCTGCACCTCTAGCAGCAAGTTCTTTCCTGTTAGAGTTGATGTCGTATGAATGAAGAGTAGGGTGGGGCGGGGAGGGGGAGGGACGGGAACTCTTTCCTTTCACAGGACAGGTAATACTAAGCCCCAAAACAATTTTTATTTGAAAAATAAATAAATAAATAAAAATAGCAGAAAAGTCATCGACCATGCTGTCAAAGAGATAAAAGAGACCCATCTTTTCTCTCTCTCTCTCTCTCTCTCTCTCTCTCTCTTTGTGACGTGAAATCCGTGTCTCCATTGTGCTTAAGACAGAAGATATCCGATCCGTTTTATCTTAAAACTGTCATTTTGTCGCGGAGAAATTAGCCTTTTACCACTTTTGCAAGAAAACGCAAACTTGAATACACTGGCGAGGGTTTTGTATACTGTTTACGCCATGGTTTGTCCGCCGGTACGAGAGATGGTCCACTCGCTAAAGCTCGTGCATTATCTCATCGTACATGCGGACAAACCACGGTATAACTGTTAGGAGAGGAACTTATGTTACACATGCAGCCTTGGACGAGTCAGATCAGCCTGAACGGATGCATAGTTTGGTCAGAGTGTTTTCGGTTCAGATGTCAACAGTCACAATCTATGGATCCTAACGAGTCTATAGACTATATAGGAGTCTATACTGCGAAATCCCTGTCCGAATGGATGCACAGTTTGATCTGAGTTTTCACTGATTGAACAGTCAGTGAGGTCCATTTTCTGACAACGTAAGTTAACCGTGAAGATAAGCTCGATGAGGGAAATGTCATACACTAAAACAAAAGTCTTTTTCCACGGGCATTTTTCTTTCGCGCCAGTAAAGTTATAAAATAATCATAAAACAAGCGACGGTGGTCCCACACACTAATATGTATATAACACACTCACGTGGGGCTGCGACTGGTCAGCCCGATGTCTGTCTAACAGACTCAGCCCCGGATCCAGGGGGTGGGCTTTGGGGCTTCAGCCCCGCCACCTGGGCCTGGTAAGATTAAAATATATATTGTGACATCTCATTAGAATCGCCTCGTCGAAGCGATTCTAATGAGATATCACAACATATATTTCAAGGCAAAGAAGACATAAAAAAATTCTCATCAAATTCATCCCTTATAATGGCATATATTTCCAAGCCCCATCTCCCTCCACCCACCCCCAAACACACACATCTCGGAAACTGCAAGTCCCACCAGTTTTCCAGAGCCTCACCAGTACGTGGTGGTCTGGATCCGGGTGTGAGACTGCTATCGACTGGACTATATTAGTGATTTAAAGAACTTAAAGAAAATGATTAAAATCAAATTTAAGTACTATTCTTGATCAGAATCTGGGCTCTTTTTAACTTCAGGTCCCAACAAACGACGTGAAAAACAAACCTTTCCAAAAAGTTAACAGCCTGTCCCTAAAGATCAGCCACTCAGTCTGCTCATAAATTTGAATAATAATAATAATAATAATAATAATAATAATTATAATAATAATAATCATGTAATTATATTTTCTGGTTAAAAGTTACTACTGACAAATATTATTCTCAAAATTAGTTGTCGAATGAATATTGGACCATTTCAGACGGATTATGTAAAGCTCGTATATCCGGAATAGTTTTGGTCAAAATAACTTCGGGATTAAATTTTTAACAACGTTAACTTTAGCCTTTCTTAAACGCTATCTGTAGGGGCAGTTTGTTGTTTTGGGGTAGTGTTAACTTCAAAGCCCTTTACTGATTTTAGGAGTCGTACAGTCATTTTAACAAACTTGTCAGCTTAAGTGCATAGCATAGATGCTGGCGTAAAAATATTACCAACCTGCCTTGTAAAATGAGCCGTCAAAAACGGTTTTAAGTGAACGTCAATATCTTCATCAGAACCATTTCTTACAGCCTCTACGAGCTTTTCAATGTCCACTATAAGGTCACGTTGCGTACCATCCGTTACCTTTTTATTAAGGTATTTTGCAAGAATGATTTTCTGACTAGACACACGCTTGTTATAATCGCCAAATCCAAATCCATTGTTTTCAAAGACATAATCCCAAAAGAAATAGGTCGGTCGGTCACTAGTTCTGTCACTTTGTTGTACCAAAACTTTGTTGATAGCTTCAGTGGAATTTAAAAACACAACCTTCTTCCGGAATATTTTTATTTCACATGCATGCTTATATTTCCTTTTCAGGCAGCATAAACTTTGAGGCAAGCGATCTGGCATAAAGTCTAAGAGGCTACCAATGATAGGGTACCCCCTTGGACCGGGGAGTTTCCGGTTTGTTGAAATAAAATTGTGAAGTTTGGGGACAAAACGAAGGACAACGGAAGTCCACTGAAATGCTTTAGAAATTATGTTCATATCTTGATATCACTCGTAGTTAACGAACTGATCCTTATATTTTATTTTGTTTATTTATATCTTTTTTAGTTAGCGTCCGTTCACTTATCCAAGTACCTTTACTTTTACCACTTTAAAACAACCTTCGAGTTCGTGTAAGAAGGTTACCAAGTTATTTTCTCAAACTCGAAGGTTACCAAGTTATTTTCTCAAACTCCAAGATACCATTCATAAACAAAATTCTTTGGCCAGTCCTGTTACTTTTGTTTGGGTTTTACACTTCAAAGCAATGGGGCCGTATATGCAGATGAAATATTCTTAAAGGATTACTCTTCTATTGAATTGCCCTAAAGTTTGTTTAATTCCAAAGAAAAACACGTAAAGAATACGTCCAAATGTATTTATATATGTAAATAAATCGGCTCTATGGCCTTATATAAATTTATATCTGTTGCTTTTATTCTTGTAAGGTTTGGATTATAGATTGGTCAGTATGTATATATATAGCAAATGCACCTGGCACCTGTGAAATTTGCGTATAAAATGTGATTAAAAATTTATAACCTGATTCATGACGTCCTTCGCTTATGAGTTTCATGAGACCTCTGCTAGTGTGGCCTGATAGTGACCATAAGTTTTGCTACGTCATAGTGCCGCCTAGATTGCTACTAAATGTATGATTTGTTTTCCTGTACGAAATTTTTAACAAAACTATTTCGTAATAAATATGCCAATGTGGACGAAATATGAGAAAACATTCATGTTGCTACCATCATCATCTATTAATAAGTGCAGGTACAGGTTCTCATAAAGAATTCTTCTTCGTATATTGTTACACTATGAAGCACCCATTTCATGAGTTCTCTCAAACAAGTGACAGGCATGGAAGTTAACTGTAGACATACGCGGTAACGTAAATTACTTGAATTGCTTTAAATAGTGAGTTAGTAAACACGAGTTTAACGTCCCACCAACAGCTAGGTCATACGGTTTAAAGTCTCATCCGAAAGCCCGGAGAAGCGAGGGATCGAGCTTGCGACCCCTGGATTGGCTGTCCAGCGTGCTATCCACTACACTACCGCCGCTCTCTGCTTTAAATATTGGGACACTGTCAGCTTAAAGCATTGACTGCAAATAACCTAAAATTTCAGTGTACAGCTAGGTCAGAGTAGCCAACACTACAGAGTACACACCCTGATCAGGCTGTGCCTTTCAGGAGCAGTCTGATCTGATTCTGCACTGTTTGTTCGACCGCCTCCGAAAGTTTTTCAATAACAAGAGCTGTGACGGAATGTTCATTCAGTCAATTGCTTGATATATTAATTATTCATCTTTGTTTATTATATTCAGATGCAAAAGTTCATCAGTGGCGACATATGCAGCGTAAGAGTCGAATCCCAGGCGACTATATTTATACAGAAATAGAAACTCACAAGTCACGACTGAACAAATGAATTCAATGGCTGCCATATGTAACCTAAATATTCAGACAGAACACTTGGGGCTGGGTCGCGTAGCGCAGTCGGTAGCGCATCTGACGAGAGCCAGCGGTCCCAGGTTCGATACCCGGTCCGGCCACATACTTTCGTTTCTCTTTCCGCTTATTCAAGAAGGGCAGTTGTCAGTTACTGGCGAAAGTATGTGCACTTTTATACTGCATGGTAACCACTTAGGAGATCTAAGCCTGTCTAGGAATAGTGTGGTTAGGGTAACTGACCGTCCCGACATGACCATAGCTGTTTACAGTGGACGTAAAGCTACAAAACAAAACAAAGAACGCTTGGGGAATAAACCCAATTCAGTGTGTGCCTTGTCAGCCAAATATTTGCCGTGAGGGTAAGCTTTCACGGGAAGTTACTCAGCTATTTTCAGTTTTGCTTACTTTCTCTAAAGGGGTCATCTCTGAAAAGAAAGAATTTGCTCCTCTTGGAGCAATTTCTTTCCTTTCAGAGTAGACCCCGTATTTGGAAGAGCTAGATTGTCCAAGGAATTAGCAAACAGGCAGTCATGAAAGTTGTTCCCCCTTATGAACATGGCGGGAAAATGTGGAGGTGTACCGTTATACCTTTACTTCGGTGTCGATGTTGATCATTAAGGTGGTGATAATCACTGATTTGGGACAAAGACAAAAATCTGCATAAAATACTCAAAATAACACTGATCTTTCCAAAACTTAGCAGCTGCCTTCTTTATGTTGTTTCTCATAATTTAGAATCCCAAAATGCAGCATTTGTTAATGTTAAAAAGTGTTTTTATAAGAGAAGATCAAAGGGTAATTTTCTGCGAATAAATCTGAAAAAATAATATCATTATTGAAAATATACTTAGTGCTTAGAGTACATTGTTGCATAATGGAGAGCGTCCTAGCAATTATTTTTTCAAACTCTTTCACACATTATCAGCCTGAGCAGATGAAAAAAGATGCAGTCTGTGTCCAAATTTTTTTGTCAAAACACACAGGTGAGACAGGTGATACTATCTTAACAAGGTTGAACAATTTCATCTACACACCACTGATCATGTCAGTAATGTATTATTTATATTGTAGGTGTTAACATAGGTATGCTTGCCTACCCTATATTTAATAAATGCGTCCAGTGTACAGTTACTTTGCACATAGTTGAACATTTGAGAAAAAGCTACCATTTTCATCTGGTCTACATTATAATTTGAGAAAGAGTTGGAATAAATAATTGCTAGGACCCTCTTCATTATGCAATAATGCACCTTCAGCACTACGTAAATTTTCAATAACGATATCATTTTTTCAGATTTATTCGCAGAAAATTACCCTTTGATCTTTCCTTATAAACACACCTTTTTAAGCAGCATGTACGTCTTTTTTGTATTCTAAACTGTAAAGAACAACAAAAATAAGAAGTCTGCTAATTTTCAGGGAGATACGTTACTTTTTTTTTATGGTTTTATGCAGATTTTTACATTTACCATAAATCACCACCTTAAGTTGTTCACTGACTTCAAGAAGATGCTGAATGTTTGAGTAATTTGGTATTTGGCTGCCAAAGGATGCACTATAGACGATGGATGGATGGGTGGATGACTTGCGATTTTACGTCCTTTTCAACAGTATTTCAGTCATATCAGGACGGTGGTCGGGTGGTAATGAAAAGCTGTGTGAATGGAACCCGTTCACGATGGAAAGAACTCCGCCGGCGGGGCTCGAACCCGCGACCGCTAGATCAGTAGGCCAACGCTTAACCCATTGAGCTACCGGGGCTCCCCATGCACTATAGAAGCTGAACACTTTGCATGTAGTGATTGAATTTTAAAATCCAACTATACAAAGTGTGGGAAGGAATTGGATATATGTAAAGTGTGTCCACTGAGTTCCGGATGGACTTGTACCATATCCTGGTATTCAGTCAAACTTTTCAAAAGGTTTTAGGTTTCCAAAATCCAGAAAAATCGAGCTTTAAAAGTTTAATTGGCATGCTCAGCTTTTGTCACTTAAGAAAGTAGCGATTTGATAGTTCATGAACCCTCATGATCATCTCAAAGCTTACACTTAACGACCTTTTTTGATACGAAACAAAATCAGTTGACTTCTAAAAACTAGTGTACAGAACATTTGCATTTTAATGACTTTCAAATCACAAATCAATAAATTCAATTTGTCATTTTAACCATGAAAAGGCCTTATAATAAAATTATTGTAGCAGTGGGCTTTGACAGCACAGCTAGAAAAAAGAACGCAGGCCTTTGAGATGAGATGCCACCGAACGATACATAGCATCTTATTAACACCAGACAACCAATGAGATATGTTCGTAGAAAGATCCAAGCAGCCAGTGGAGAATATGACGAACTCCTGGCCTTGGTCAAGAAACGCAAACTTACATAGTTTGACCACATCTCAAGTTCTTCTGGTTTGGCAAGAACGATTCTACAAGACACGGTGTAAGGGGAAAAGAAGAAGCAAACAGAAGAGGTTGGAAGACAATATTAAGGGATGAACAGAGATGGGCTTTGCTAGGGCAGCAGAAGACAGGACTAAGCGGAAAGGGGCTGTTGTAAAGCCATATGAGCCTCGACACGAGAAAACCAACAATGTGGTTGTGCGCCCAGCGCAGACTCAGATCAGCCTGGGCATCCGCCCCGTCTGATCAGAGTCTTCGCTGTCCGTATGAAGGTAGCTTAGTCCCTTGGGTACCCTTTAAGCGCTTAATAAAGAGTCTGATCAGACTGGGCGAATGCTCAGGCTGATCTGAGTCTGCGCTGGGCGCACGACCACATTGTTGGTTTTCTCGTGTCGCGGCTCATATGTGGTGCTCCTACGACCTTGCAAGATTATGGGATAGACTAGACTAGGATTAACGATACGGAAATAAATCAGTTGTAACGCATGGTGGTAACACTTTTTACATCTTCGAGGACTGACCTGTTATGACTACTTAGGTTACTATGTAACATTTATTTAAATTACAGACTGCTGAAATGAGCAAAATTTGTGCTTTAAACATATTTCAAAGCTTTCGTGGGAACACAAATAATCTATCTTCTTTAACGTACAGATGCACTTTCACTAATCCACAATAATCTCGGACAAAAAATCCAAATGGACCGCAGTCAACTTTGCTCCCTAGGAGCAAATTCTTCCCTTTAGGAGTAGACCCCTTTTTTGAAGGTCTTTTTCCTCCAGGGAGGCAAACAGGAAGTCATACAAGTTACTCTACTTGTAAATATGGCTGAAACCATACAACATACCATATAAAGATTAATGTATTTTTAAAACAAATGAAACCGTATCAGATGCCGGATACAAAAAGTGATCGTTATAATTCTATGAGCCTTTGACTCGGTGAGTCGAAATACAGTTCCATGACTAACAACATCTACTGAGAAGCTTATGCTTTCGTTTTGATCTCTCAATATTGCTGTAGCCATGAATGTTGAGTGTATGTTTTTTTGTTTTTTTTTAATAAAATATGTTTAAACTAAACCCCATCTAACTTACCAGACATGTGAAAATATCTGCCATCAACTTTCTGATATCTCTGTCTGGATTGTGCCCAGACTTTCCATGTTTCAGCAGCTGCCCTTTGATTTTCTGTACGCACAGTTCCAGGCCGAAGTCATTAGTCTCTCGTAACTCCCAATCCCAGTATAGCACCCGAATGAACATGTTACGCATTTGAGGGACCATACCCTCATAGTTAGCAAAAGCAAAGCTTTTGTCATTAAACACGTATTTCTGAAAGAATGGCGCTTTTCTCCCTGTCATTTTCACGTTGTCTAGCGCGCGCTCCATGACACTTGCCGACCGTAGCACAATGGACCGTTGGCCCAGAATTTTGAATCGAAACATTTTCCCATATTTTTTATTCCATCTTGTTAATGTGTGGTGAAAACTTCCAAGATTTCCCACTTTTAGCAGTATTCCTATAAAAGGAAGCCCTATTGGGCCAGGCCACCGACGAATATGCCGACGGAACGAGGTTTGCCGACAACACCAAATTATAGAAAAGATCAGAAGAATAATTATCATCCACATAACTGGTAAATTGTTTGGAGTTAAAGTCTGCAGATTGCTTAGAATATTATTTTCCATATATCTATATTATGTGTTATTATTTGCTTTCCTTTTCGTATACCAGTATCACTTAACTATTGCGGTATTGGTCCGGCAGCTAAATGCCAGAATTATTTTACTGATTTTTAAAATAAGGTTTTTGAAAAAAACTGCGATTTTTTACTTCAGATTTTTACTACAACCAGCCGTCCTTAAGATGTAAATCCAATATATATAGTCAGTATTGAAAGTTATCAAGCAATTTTATGGTGAGCCAGTGGCCCATGAAGAAAAGAAGACAAATAATTTGATTTGACGATGCATATATAATAGTATAAGTGCGTTTGCGTCACATGCAAAGGCACCTCACAGCGAGATCCATCTTAGCATGGATGGATGCTGGATTTTAACCCTTAAAGCGCTAAAAATAAAAAAAATTGTTGAATTTGCAAACAGTGTAGATCCAGATGAGGTGGCTCATAATGTGTAGATCCAGATGAGGTGGCTCATAATGAGCCACCTCATCTGGATCTACACCGTTTGCCCTATAGTCTTTGAACTTTCAATATAATATAGCTTGGACAAAACATTTTTGAAATTTCTGCAGACGTGAATTTTGTCGTCTGCTTTTTGGCACATTAAGGGTTAAGTCATTTTCAGTAGTATTTAGATCATATCAGGACAATGAATGGTAGGGAGACGATGACGGGATGATGAAAGGCTGTGTGCCACGGAACCCCGTTAATGGTTGCTAAGAGTTCTGCCTCCAGTGGCAGTCGAACCCGGGATCGCTAGATCAGCAGGCCAGCCTTAAACACACTGAGTTACCGGGGCTTCTCCAACCTTAGAATTCTCATGGAATAAGCAAGTTTGGTTTTTTGACGTTACAAAGTTTTGGGTCTCGTGCATTTTTCATTGGACTAGAGAGACATGAAATTACACAGCCTGACGTGACACAGCCCGTAGGGTACCTTGTGTCATGACACTGTCCAAATAATTTAAGTAGGTAGATTTTTGGATGGCTTTAAACATAACTGTGCTTCTTTAATCACTTTTTGATCGTACCCGCAAGCTCAGCAATTACATTGATGTGAAAAAGAAATGGGCTCGGTAAAAGCCGGATAGCGTTCCCGATTTTAAACCACGAACTTTTACGAGTGGTTTATAGCTGACGAAATTACACCGTTTCTACAACACAAAGACAGTGAACGTGTTATAACTCCCCCACTTTTTCTCTTCTGTCGTTAGGGCTTGGTATGAGGTAACTATGTGCATTTATCATTGACTCGTGCAATCCCTGTATGCCCACGCTGTCCGATACGTTACGTAAGAATGGGACCGGGTAGTCGGCGTACCCTCGTCATATTTGTTCTTAATTGAGAACTTATTTTCGATCCGAGAAGGGAAACCGGGATAATGATTTCCTGTCTTCCTTTATTCCGTTTTCCTAGAAGATGGGTATGAGTGTGAGCAACAGTTTTCATATTTTTTTTATACTGACCACCATGATTCCTCAGTTGAAAACGTTTTTTTTTTTTGTTTTTTGTTGTTGTTTTTTGCGATGTCTGAAATATGCACTTGCGTGAGACCAGTGGTGCTTATTTTTTGTAGATTTTTTACCTTGTAACTTGGCACGGTATTTAGTTATTCTCTGTACTTTGATTTAGTATATTAATGTCGTTACACATTCATTTTTGACTGTCTGTGACATGTATGCAACTGATAAGACACCAACAAGCAAATAGAACACGTAGGTACCTACACACAGTACCAGTGGCGGCCATTGTGATTGCCGTTAGTTGAATGATGCATTTGCTGTCGTAAAACTGTCTTTGTCACATTTTGACACTGCTACAGCATTCAGAATATAAACCCGAGTGTCACTACCATCCGACTATGTGTGCGCGTTAAGGGCCATAGTTGCCCGATGGAGAAGTTTTATATCCTTAGATCACCATTTGAACCGATCTTTTATGTGGGCGTTACGTTCTACTTTTGTCCATGAATATTTGAACTCTATGACCAACTGCAAAAGCATTTACGAAAACGACCGCCACAAATACACGACCATCACTTGCCTCAAGGCAGTACATATAATTTCGGAATATCCTCGAACTGCGTTTGTTCATACGAGTTTTTAAGTTTCCTGGGATAGCATAGACAGCGAGTGATACTATGATCTGGACCTGTCGATTAAGAGTCTCATCTGGCGGGGCCGTGGCTCGAGTGCTGTTTAAGATGGCTAGGGCTCTCACCACTGTAGTTCCCTAAATGTTGACAAGTCATCATGCCAACCTAAGGAACTGTTACATTAAAGTCCTACTATGACCTTGAAAATGAGTTGAAAGGTCACACCAACCGAATTACATGTACATCTTTGGCTTGTTCCAACAATATACATGTCCATGTTGGGTGGAAAATCTACTGGTTCAAGATGTATCTTTACTGTTTAGGGAAACCCCACTTGTGGCCTTGAAAATGGAATCAAGGCCATCAAAACCTAAATGAGTATTTGTCCAAAAAATATATCTGCAAGTTTGGTAAAAATCCATCCACTGGTTCCTGAGATATCATCATTTTAAGAAAGAATCCACCTATAACCTTAAACCTAATCAGTTATGAACTCTCTTTCGAGGATGATTCAACATTAGTTTAGTATAAATCCCACTTATAGCTCAGAAGATAGGGTGCATATAAGCCTTTTTAACATTATAAGACCTCTTATGACCTTGAATTCAGAATCAAGGTCACCAAATCTTATCAGTCCTACTTCTTTTCCAACTGCTGATTACATGGCAGCTGGGTAAGAATCTACCATTTCATTTAGGATATAGGGTGAAGACAAGCCATTAATCAGCATTTTGAGACCTCTTGTGACAATGAAATGGAGTCAGTGTCACCAAAATCTAATCAAATCTTTACCATCTCCAAATGATATAACTGTGCAAGTTTGATTTAAATCCATCCATCCCTAAAGAAAAAGCCATTTTTCAACATTCTAAGACCCCCTAGATGCGATTTGAATATGGGGTCAAGGTCACTAAAATCAAAAAAGTTCTTTAACATCTCCCAGTGATATATCCTGTATGTTTGGTTCAAATCTATCTATCCCTTCAGGAGATTTGGTGCAGATTATCCATTTTTCAACATTCTTTGAACTCCTGTGACCTTGAAAATGGGGCCAAGGTCACCAAATCTAATCAATTCTTTTTCCTTTTCCAAAAGAACCAGTGGAATAAATTTGTTTCCTCTGTTCTGTGCAAGTTTGGTTCAAATCCATCCATCCATTCAAGAAATATGGTGCAGACAAGCCACCTTTCAACATTCTGGGACCTCCTGTGACCTTGACCATGGGGTCAAGGTCATGAGAATCTAAACAGTTCCTTAAAATCTCCCAGTGATATATCTGTGCAAGTTTGGTTTAAATCCACCTTTATCTTCAGGAGATATGGTGCAGACAAGCCATTTTTGAACTTCTGTGACCTTTAAAATAGGGTCAAGATCACAAAAATCTAATCAGTTCTTCTTCATTCTCAGAGACATATCTGTCCAAGTTTGTTTTAAATCCCTCCCTCCATCCACTCAAGAGATATGGTACAGACAAGCCATTTTTCAACAGTCTCTGATCTCCTGTGACCTTGAAAATTATGTCAAGGTCACCAAAATCATATCACTTCTTCAACATCCCCTAATAATATACATGTGCAAGTTTGCTTTAATTCCATCAATCCCTTCAGGAGACAGGGTGCAAACAAGGCATTTTTAGCATACTAAGACCTCCTGTAACCTTGAAAATGCAAATGTATCTGAGCAAGTTTGGTCAAAATCCACCCAGCGCCTCAGGAGACAGAGTGCAGACAAGAAGCTATGCAGACGCTGAAGCTGACACAATCTGCACCAATAACAATATATGTCCCCCCATCCCTCTTTTGTGGGGGACATTATTTCATGTGCTTGGGCCTATTATTATAGTTAGGACAGGGATGCCCTATAAACCTGTTAAACATTTTCAATAACAAGTAAACTGTATTGCTAAAAAAAATTGGTACCTGTTAAGACAGTTTCCCATCACACAAGCCATCTCATTTAAGAAATAACATTTGATTTTTCAGTGTTGATCCTGTGATGAAGCCAGTGGGCGGAGCTAACATTCCATGAAGCGCACAGTGGTTATTGTAGAATTTTAGTGGCAACCACTGGCTTCTTCATATGATGACCGCTGAAAAAACATTTTTAAATTCTTATATTAACACTTTATTTTAGACCCTTTTTGTTGAAACTTAGTGTAGAATATACAAAATATGGGTCGAAGAAAATCTAGTAACGATGCGTTTGGCCATTACATTTAACAGCTGTGGTTATGACATGGCATCAATCCAAAGTTATGTGGACCAACCAAGATACTTGTTTACCTTAGATGTCACTTGACACTTTCAAATGGTCGATTGTTGTTCATTTGTGTATGAAGTTAGTTGGTCTAAATGGTTTACATATGGGAAGTCAGTGACAAATGTAATATAGTGAGATAAATCTCACATGAAAGCTGATTCCATGTACAATTTTTAAATCTCGCTCATTTTTGCAACATGCAGTTTCTTTCATCTCTGCTAAAACTTGAAGCATTCTGCTTTAATTAATAGTAGGCAGTTCTTGTTAAGTTCAGAAAGTCAACTGCTAGTTCCTTCACACAGTGTCCATTGAAAAATCAAATGTGCTGCGGCACAACAAAACCAACCAAGTGGCATGTGTGCTCAGTGAAGACTCAGATCAGCCTGAGCAACTGCCCAGTCTGATCAGAGCCTTTGCTGTGCACTTAAAGGGTAGCTAAGGGTCTAAGGTAGCTATAAGGGCACAGGTTAGACTCTGATCAGACTGGGGAGTGCCCAGGCTGATCTGAGTCTTCCCTAGGCATACATTTCACTTTTTTGGACGCAAAGAAATACTCTACCCTAGCTTTCCTGTCCAAACATAGCATGTGGGTCCAAACGGGTTCCTCACAGGGAAGTTGATAGTGACTGTAACATAAGGTTTGCATCCTATTAAGATTAGCACTATCCTAGACTAGACCAGGCTCCAACCAGGTTGCCATATAAATCCTATTAAACGCCTAGGGGGAGTTGAATTTTGCAAAAGTGGGGCGTTATTTAGAGCCTTAAGTGTAGTAAATCAGCCACTGCCAAATACCTCTAATAAGCAATATAATGGTGATGGATATACTTTCAGAGGAAGCAGCTCTACTATTTTTCCTCCCTTCTCAGTAGGGGTCAAGGAGCAAATTCTTTTCTTTAAGAGTCCCATTTCAAAGAGATGCCTCGTTCAGAGAAGCAAACAGGAATTTATGCAAGTTAATATAACATTATTTTCAGAAAAGAGGCAGGGGGCTTTTATTAGAGCTGGGGCGTTTTCAGGATTAATACTGTATATTCCAACAGTAAAGGCCCTGTTCAGACTGCATGGATGTATAAAAACTGGTTTGAGCTTCTGTTCCTATATGCACCTTAAGCATCAGTAATGCATGTTGTACCTCAGACTTACATGGGACATGAAAGTGGACAAAACATACGTAAACTGGGAATAGGAGAAATGGGAGTACCATATCTATTTGGTTATATTTGGTCCAAAATTACCACAGATGTGTAAATTAATAATGTGTAATTCATTTATAAAATGTTTTTTTTTCTTCCAAATCCATCTCAAAGATCTAGATCAATCTTGCAAGACTGATCTAGATCTTTGAGATTGAGTTGGAAGGAAAACTCCCCTCTTATAACCAAAGAAATATGGTAGGCAACAGTCATCTTTATGGAGACTTTTTAAGATATGAGACACAACATGACAAAACTAACAAAGTGGCATGTGTGCCCAGTGAAGACTCAGATCAGCCTGGGCTCCGCCCAGTCTGATCAGAGTCTTCCCCATGTGCTTAAAGGGTAGCTATGGGTCTAAGTTTCCTCCATGCTGACTGCTTAAAACTCTGATTAGACGGGGCAGATGCCCAGGCTGATCTGAGTCTTCAATGGGCAATCATATAATCATATGCCATTTTGTTGATTTTGCCATGTTGCAGCTCATGTATGGGTGGGTCAACATGTTTTCCCACCACTTTTGTGAAGGCAGACAACCTTTAAGACCTCCTGTTCCTGGATAACAGTGTCCTTTCATAATACAGAGCTCTAGATAATAGGGAGTATTTGGTGATAATTAAGGATAATTTTTGTTAATTCTGGATAAAAACATATGTTGTGACCCTCATCTGAACCGTCTCAATGAGAGGGTTCAGATGAGGGGTAACAACATATGGTTTTGTTGAGAAATAAGAAAGATTATCCTTAATTATCATCAAATACTCCCTCTTATCTAGAGCTCTGATAATAGAAGCATTTCCTTAAATAGAAAGACTTGACCCCTGCTGAGGAGGCTATTTTGTTGGTTTTGTCTTGTTGCGGCTCCGTTACAGTAAATATGGTAAAATTTTAGCAAGTTGATGTTACTAAACAGAGATATGTCCAAAAAAACACCCTGGCAGAATGCCAGACAGTATAAGCCCTGATCAGACTGTTCCAAGTTGTTCAAACCCAACCATGTCATTAGTTAATGAAACTTCAAATTTTGTATGTATTATTCGCGAAAACAATGTCATTTTTTTTTTCAAAAACTGTTAGACACTTTTGCATTGCAAATCTGATATAATTATAAATGGGTGTTCTTTTATGTGGAGAAACTGGGATATTTTTACCCCCCTTCCACCATCATCATTAAAATTTTTTTAAGCTTAAGTTTGTGCCCTAGGGTGTAAAGTTCTCTGAAACAACCCTAATTACAGTAAAAAGTGAACATTTGATTTCTCAAACAGTCCTGTATGGGCCTTAAAACAAAGAATTGCTCCCACATAGTATCCCCATAATATCAGAGGAAGGTAATATTTAAGCTGCAGCAGGACAAAACAAATACAGAGGTATGTAAGCCCAGTAAAGACACAGATCAGCCTGGGCATCCACCCAGACTGATCAGAGTCTTTGCCGTTGGCATGTCAGTAGCCTAGACCCTCAGCTATCTTTTAAGCATACAGAGAAAAGTCTGATCAGCTGCCAAGGCTGATCCAAGTCTTTGCTGAGTGCATATGCCACTTTGTTTGTTTTGTCATGTCACTGCTCTTTACCGTTTCTGTGCATGCAATACCTTTCTTAAAAGTATTATCTTCCACCTTAACAGAATAAGTAAAACTTCCAAAGATATCATGGCATTAATTTTCAAATTTCTTGATCTTTCCTGGACTTGTCCAGTCCTTTCCAAATTTCTAAGACCAACTACAAAGTTCCCTGACTTTTACCTGACCTGTAAAAATATTAGTTTTTCAGATGTTTTTTCCTTGTGGCAACCCTGAACTGTTCACAGCTGCTTACTATGAGGCAGTTTTATCAAGGTCACACTATTTGTTAACAGATCTAGATAATATGGCTATATACTAGAAACATGGTAATAAGGCCCCACCTTTAAGGGACTGTTGAGGGCATTTAAGTCATATGTGTCCAACCATAAATAACAATAACAGCTTTCAGTTATCATATTTTGTCTGGTGGGGCTCTAAATATGCCCTGACTGGACAAACAAACCTATCTAGTAATTGAGTAACACTAGTAATCAAGATGCTGATCACATACATGTATTTTCACTAACTATGGTAAAGAAAATGAATTTTTGTGCGTGGTTTATAATAAATAACAACAATTTCCCCATTATCAATCTTGTTTCAAGGTCCATTAGTGCCACTGTTTTCTGTGATAAATAGTTTTTCAACGTCTTTAAGGGAATCCCGAACATGTCCATTGAACTGTGATAGTCTCTCAAGCATACACTTTCCATCATCTATCTCGTAAGCACCTGTGTCAACAAGAATCTCAACTCGTCTCTTGGTCAAAGCTGGTTCACTGATAGGCCATGGGAGTCCTATGTGATTTCTGTGAAGCTGTGGGGAGAGAAACATGAAAACTTTAACAGGTATTCTTATCATTTTCTCAACTGTTCTAAAATCCTGCTACTGCATCACACCATCAATACCAAATTAAGGTAAATGAGCATAGCCCCATATTTTTCTGTCAGTTTTTCAAAGGGGAACAACTTTCTTTACTCCTTGTTTGCTTCCTCAGACAACAAAGCTTTTCCAAAGGGTCTACTCTTAAAGGCAAGAATTTGCTCCTACAGGAGCAAGTTCTTTCCTTCAAGAGTTGTCCACAATGCATAGAGGTAAAAATGAAAATGGCAGGCTTGCTTGCCTGGCAAGTGTACCTAAAAACCCTAACTTTCATTCTTATTATTTTCTCAGTTGTTCTAAAAGCCTTACACTGCCTGACACCTTACTTACCATATTCAGGTGTCAGGAGACACAGTCATGAGTAGCAACTCTGCCTCTTTCATTTTTGATGCCCTTTCCAATGGTGGCTACTCTTTAAAGAAAAGAATTTGTTCCCTTAAGAGCAGATTCTTTCCTTTAAGAGTAGACCCCAATTTAGAAGGGATATGTCATCAAGGGAAACAAACAGGAAGTCACAAAAGTTGCCTCCCTTTGTAAAAATAGCAGAAAAAAACATGGATGTGTTCCCATACACCTTAAAACTCCTATAAAAATTGTTTCTAAAGTTTTAATAGCAAATGAATAGAAAAACTGCAAATCAATAATCAATTTTAACAATTACCCCTTTAATCTGAATTTAAGAAATTGAAAGCAGTGGTAAATTCTTATATATTTTATGACAGGAATATCATAAATGTTGTTTACATTTAATTTCTGTAATACTGATTCAACTGCACATATGTTATCAAATGAAATAGTTTTCTACCTGGTGTGGGGATGTGCAGTTATACATTACTGAATTTACCCATGGGGTTTATGGACCTTTGAATTTGCACTCAGTATTTCATCATTTTAGAAGCTGGGATGTCTTTACGGACAAATACCATTAGACAGTGTGGACCTAAATCAGACTGCCCATTAGAGCAGTCTCATCTAAGCCTACACTGTCTGCCAAAAAAATAAGAATCTGTTGATTCACCTTCAACAGCCTATGTTTAACTGGTTAGTCTAGAAGACAATCACCAGGGATAAAGCCGATACACTAGTTATTTTACAATGCCACTATAACACTATCACCTGAGCCTCGACATGAGAAAACCAACAAAGTGGCATGTGCACCCAGCACAGACTCAGTTGTTGTGTTATGTTGTAAACAACCATGGTCATGTCGGGATGGTCAGTAAACCTAACCACACTTTTCCTGGGAAGGCTTAGACCTCCTACGCAGTTAACCAGTACTAACTGCTCGTCCTTTCACCAGTAACTGACAACTGTCTTTCTTGATTCAGCGGAAGGGGAAACAAAAGTATGATCTGATCAGAGTCTTCATGGAGGTAGCTAAGACCCTTAGCTACCCTTTAAGCACACAGTGCAGACTCTGATCAGGCTGAGCAGCTGCTCAGGCTGATCTGAGTCTTCGCTTGGCATACATACCACTTTGTTGGTTTTCTCGTGTCGCGGCTCACTTCATGGCTCCAGTTGAGACCAAAATACAAAGGAATTTAAAGCAATTAAGCATTGTCAAATGGATACACTTTCATTAAAAACTATCAGTGTATTCATTCATACACATTCAAAAGGAATGTATTCAAAAGGAATGAAAAGTTGTAAAGTGTCAATTCCAAGTTTACCTTAAAAAGTGTTTTGTCAGTACAGTGCCAGACAATTCCCTCAACACTGCCGGCAGTCTGGAACCATTCTCTGAGAGCTGTGCTGTCAATGTTTGGAGGATTTCTGATGCTAATGGACCCGTGAACAACCAGCATGTGTATAGGATTCTTCTTACTGCCTATACCTAGGAGAAAATTAAATTCATTGTGATAACATGCCTAAATTTTACGAACCAGTTTTGTGGAAAAAAAAGTAGCCAAATACCACTGAGATTGACTCTGAGCTATCAAAATTTGTTATTTATTGCCAATGTTTTGTCTGAAGAGTGTCATTTATAGGGCCTGTGGATTGTGGTGCCCAAGGAGCATTTATCAGAAAATATATGTTATTTTTTTTATTTTACAATACTGAGATTATTTATGGTTCCAAAGAAGGTTCACAATATATACTGAGCAAAAGTGAAAACGCTACATTATGGATTACAGTTTGTAACTAACACAATGATACTTTTCTGCCTGGATATGTACATTATAGTCGAATAGGACATCCAGCAAGAGAATGTCTGCAAAATACTGAATCTGATACTATTCATAACACAGTTATTATACCTTATTCAATTTTGGCACATTTTGTAATACACAAACTATGTATATGCGCAGATGCACATTTCTTTGCTGATCTGAAGCGTTTCATCCAGAGTGGTAGAAAAAGCAAAAAATAACTCGCAATTCTTGTCTAGAAAAACTAGAAAATTGAAGCTTTATTCTTCAAAATTACAAATTATCTCCCTTTGCATTAAAAATATAGCAAATTTTAATTTTCGATTGTTCTTTCAGTTCTCAATTTTCTGAACAACTTTTTTCTCGTTGTTGTAGTGCAATAAATCATGCACTCTACCTGTTGTTAGTTTTAAGCAAAATTGTGACAGTATGTGAGGAAACAAGAAATTAATTTCTAATGGGAATTTCCATTGTCCACTTTTTCTTTTTGTGTTTTCAAAGAAATAGTGATATTTCAACACTAATTTTCAAAGACATGAAAACACATATTGATGTTTGCTTTCTCTTGCGATGTTTTGATACACTGCCTACTTACCTAAGCCAAAATCAGGATAATTTTGTCGTGTCAATCCTTTTTTATATCAAGTTTAAAATGCCTGATCGACTGTTCAGTATTTGCACAAAAGAAAACTGGACCCCTGTTCACTTTGAAATGTCTTTGTTTTATCCGTAGCGGTTTTTACAGTTATTTTTTGGTATCATAACCTTACACATGCATTTAACTTTAAAATGCGTTCTTATGTATGAACCTTTCTGGTTCCACAAAACAGAAAATTCGAAGACAAATCACTTTGTAGCGTTTTCACTTTTGTTCAGTATATATTTTTATGAAGAAATAAATCACTACACACTCTTATCTCTGATGTTCTAATAAGTGGCCATAACATGTTGTTATTGAGAAATAAAAATAAATTTCATTAATCAGAATCATTCATACACCACCTTATCTAGCTTTAAATGTGTGCATATATTTCAAACAACTAATGCGCAAAAATTAAGCTATGCCAATATGTCATTCATATATTGATGTGAATGGGCATACTTTCTGGGGAAGCAACTCAGCCATGTTTAATTTTTGCCACTTTTGAAGGGTTTTGTCAACCAGGAAACCAACTGGAAGCCACCAAAGATGTTCCCCTTTGTAAAACTGACATAAAAGCATGAAGGTTCACCCATACACCTTTCGTGCCACAAATGTTCTCTGTTTTACAGCTTCGTATATCTTACCGAATATCTATTTAATACTAACCATACGGATTTCCATTAATATTTGTGCCAATCAACTCCGCTGTTTTTCCTTCTAGGTCTGACAGAGGCTTGGCTTCAAGAAAAAGAATTTCAGACCCAGGTGACTCCCTGTAAAGAAACATCATTATCAATCTAACAGAAAATACTGGATCAAGTTTTGAATAAAGTATAATGTCATGTTAAAGGTATACTCCCTCATTTTTTCACCATCTCCATAATAAACAATTTTACCAATTTCGTTAGATAATATATAATCATTCCTAAAACCATCGTAAAAATTCAGAAAAAGTGTTTCAGTTTAACGTATTTTTTAATAAGATTAAAACATCGAAACTGAAAATGTAAATGAACACTATCGTCGGCCAATAGGAAAGTTGTTACCATGCCTTACAGTCAAATGACCATACCTAGGTATTTTTCTGATTCATGCACATGCTAGTGATGTCATAGCAAATTAATTCTATCCAATAAGACAATTTCGATCACGGTCCGCGACTGTACAAAATTTATTTTATTTATTATGTTAAAATTACTTTTCACAAAAACTGCTTCTAATTTCTATTGTCAAATGTACAAATGGGTCATTTCGGCCTGACTGTGACAATATTCATGGAAACGTTTCTGTAATCATAAACAAGGGCGTAAATCTTTAACATAAACAAACTTTTGCCATGATAATCTTAAATATTGGAAAACTTAAGGAGTATGGGCACACTACCATATTTTCCCTCCATTTTTACAGAGGGAAAAAACCTCTGTGCATTCCTGTTTGCTTTTCTGGATAATGTAGTCCTTCCAAAATGAGCTCAACTTTAAAAGGAAAGAATCTGCTCCTTTGGGAGCATATTCTTTCCATTAAGAGTTGACCACCACTGAAAAAGGAAGGGGCAACAGAAAATAATAGAGTTGCTTCCCCTGAAATGTATACATTCACCTTAATCAGTTATTATAATTATCCTAAAGACTGCAGATTTTGATGTTTAATACTACAGTCAAACCTGTCCTAACGACTACCTGAAATAAGCGACCATCTGCATTTAGCGACGAGTATAAAATCCTCCCAATGATTTTTACCATTATTTGACACTGTATTAAATGACCCCTTGTCATAAGTGACCAGCAACCGCATATTTTCTGAAAATCTTTTTCTTGTAACAATCGCAAATAGCAGCACAAAACTTTTGCTGTGGTAATTTTCTATCAAAACAGATACATATATTTGAGTAATGAAATGAGCTCTTAATTACTGATTCTTGAATTTTACTATTGATTTTAATCAATCTCCAGTTTAATGGCATTTTATTATATTTCTGTAAGCACAGATTTTAATACGCATGTACCAGTATTAAATTTGTCATAAACTTTTACTCCTGGTCACAGGTGCTTATAGCAGGCAATAGTTTGTGGTGGTGGTGGCGGCAGTCAATCCAGGTCAGTGTTCTGAACTCTGATGTTCAATCTGAATTTAGAGACCACCTGTATTAGGAGATCACTTTTCATACTTCCCGAGGCAGGTTGCCTAATATAGGTTTGATTGTATCCAGAAATGTGTCAAAATTTCTGGGAGAATTACAAACTGAGTTAACTAGGGTAGAGTTGAGTAACTTTGGATAGCAGGTAAATTCGGACATACCATTGCAAACAGTGAAAATCCTGATGAGACGGCTCATAATGAGCCCGTTTTTTGGGGGGTTTTTAATTCCAAACAACTGACATACAAAGGAAACAATGTCACTGTCCAAATTTACCTGCTGTCCAAAGTTACCCAACACTACCCTAATAATCAGACTTCTATGTTTGTTTTAGAATTTCTATCAACATCTGAAAGGCTTTCCTGAGCAACAGTGCTGATCCAGATCAGGTGGAGCAGTCTTATTAGATGAGCAGTGTTTGTCAACAGTTTCAGCCAACATTCCACATTAGACAACAACTGGCTGTATTGCAATCATTAGAATTCTTCATGACTGAAAACTGACATCTTTCTTTGTACAAATTCTGCAGATGTTAATAGTATTTCACCTAAACACAAATAAGTCATGACATGACAAAACCAACAAAGTGGCATGTGCGCCCAGCAAAGACTCAGATCAGCCTGGGCATCCGCCCAGTCTGAGCAGAGTCTTCCCTGTGCACTTAAAGGGTAGCTAAGGGTCTAAGCTACCTCCATGCCGACAGCAAAGACTCTGATTAGACTAGGTGGATGTGCAGGCTGTTCTGAGTCTTCGTTAGGTGCACATGGCATTTTGTCGGTTTTGTTGTGTCGTGGCTCAAATATGGGAAATATTTTTAGAGCTGAACTGGTCAGATCCACTGAAAACTGGCAACAACTTATTGATACACGTTTGTGTTTTATACTCCTGAAGGAGCAGTCCAGGAGTTTAGTGAATTAGATATTTCACCTCGTCATAGCCTTATGCCCATAAAAATGCAACCCTGCCAAATATTTTTTTACGAATTCATTGTACAAAAACACGGTGCATAATGAAATTTTGTCAATTTGAAAAAATTTAAATATGCACTGGTGTATATTTGATGATTAAAATTGACAAGGGCTTATCATGCACCTGTGTATTTGAGCAGGGACACGACAAACTATTAAAGGGGCATGTGCGCCTAGCAAAAACTCAGATCAGCCTGGGCATCTGCCCAGTCTGATTAGAATATTCACTGTCCGCATGGACCTAGCTAATACCCTAAGCTACCCTTTAAGCACACAGCCTACACCCTGATCATATTTGGCAGCTACCCAGGCTGATCAGAGTCTTCCCTGGGTGCACATGCCACTTGGTTTTGTTGTGTCGCAGCTCATTTGCATATCAGTAGCTTTCCCCTTGTGACCAGAGACCTTGTCTTTGATGAGAAGTATTATCTATAGCTTACCTTAGAACAAGAGCAACTCCATTCTCCAGGTCAACAGCTGAGAGATGCCAACAATATTGTCTGGAGGATGGAGATATGGGCACCCAGCCTGAAATAATGGCAGAAAATCAATTTCTGAGCCCAGTTGTTCAAAACTAACAACGCTGTAAGTTAACAAAAGGTTAAAATTTTAAACATACTCGTATCCGAGTAGATCTCGTCAGCTAGTAGTTCTCGTCATTCTGCTTAAAACGAGTTTTTCGCGTATTTTTTCTTCACTTCAACTGCCTTAATCCTAAGTTTATGATACATTTGGTCAAACTAGTGCAAAAACTCATCAAGATATCGAGCTGTGTATATATAAATGCCGTTTTTTCTCTTTTGGATTCGCAAAGTCGCGTGATTACGTCAGGGGCATTCACGTGAGCACGTTCAAGCCACGTGCTGACCTCTCTTAATTGGGTCAGGTTTTCCAGTATTGTGTCTACTTTGCAAACAAATTCCGAATGTAAGTCAACTTTGCAGGAAAAACACAAACATATTAAAATAGCAAACCTGACCCAGTCATCATTTATCGTTTTCAGCAGCCTTGTGAACAAGACAAATTCTTCGTCTCAGTTTTGTGTTTGTTTTCGTCCTCTGTGACCTCATTATAAAAATTGAGCGCATTCGGCATACGAACGGACTTTGTTACATGATTAAGATGTCAAAAATCATCATATAGGAACAACAGCAAAATGGGTTTTATATTTAATTTAAAATCGAGCTCAAAAGCAACATGACGAGAACTGCTTCTGAACGTGACATTGTCTGTGCGTGATAGCATATCAAATAATGATCGCTCCCTGAGGTTCGTTTCTATAAATAAATTCATGACGTGTGTGTCGAAACCAGAGTTATTAGGTACGCAATACATAACTACTGCAAACTGAAAGAAAACCTGCTTGTTTGGGAGAAAACAGGAAATTGTTAGTAAAAAATGACGAGAACTACTCGGATACGAGTATTATACGCAAAATCTCTACAGTTTTTTGCTGAAAAAATGTCTGGAACTTTTGCAGTGCAAAAGTTCCTCACTTTTTTTCCAGCAAAAAATATGAGCCCTCTTGATTTTATGAATAGAAACAGACTTAATCAATCACTGACGAAGGACTAAGTTAAGCTAATGAGTCTTTGAACAACTGGGCCCTGGCTGTGTTACCCATGTACTCATGATTCTGATGAAAATGTATGATCTTCTGAATTTGTTCTGATTAATAATTGAAAATACATGGATATGAATTACAGTACAGTAGGGTATGTGTTTGATGACATCAAAAAGTCATCCTATACACTACAGCAGTGTATTTTCAACTTACATCATGAATGGATGGATGACTTGTGATTTTATATCTTTTTCAAAAGTATTTCAGTCACATCAAGGGTGATAGTGAAAGACCATATGCAATGGAACCTCCTTTATGGTTGGAAAGAATTCTGTCTCTAGCCAAAGTCCAGTCTAGGAATGCAAAATCAGCAGGCCAGCACTTAACCCACTGAGCTACCGGGGCTCCAATTTAAATGAGAAACACTATGTTATCCCTGTCCCTCTGTATATCATTTAGGATGATGTGTCAGTTCCTATTCTTTTTATTAAGGTGTTTGTTCAGTTCTTTAAGCATTTCTTTCTTTACAAACTCGTGAAATCCCCAACCAACATGTGAAAAAAAAAAGAATTAAAAATGAAAATGAAATTGGAAGAAGTAAATGACCTACAAACTGAAATGAAACTCTTGATAATATACACTGGGCTTTTAACATTTTTCTTAACTGACTATGGATAAATGGACAAAGATCTAAATTCCGCCCTTTGAAAATTGTGCATTTCATATGCAGAGTATTATATGTTTTACAAACATATAAAAATAAGAAGAACGTAAAATATATTACCAGGTGTATGGCCTATTTCATCTGGAACTGGGGAACCATCTACTAATTCTACACCAGAAGCAGGAATCCAATATGGTGGAGTATCCTTTAAAAAGATACGGTAACTAGAAAATTGTGTCTGTAAGACACAGGTGATGCCCCCGTGCTCCCCAATTAACCCTTGCACCCCTTTCTCCCTCCACCCCACCCCCACCACCATCACAAATTCAAAGAAGTGTGCATGGTCTCAAACTGTGAAAACTGATTAGTCATAAACTGTAGTATGTCTTGAGAACATGAGCTTGTTATCTATATTGTTAAAAAAACAAAAGATGAAAATTTCTTAGTTCAAAACCTGCAATTTTGCTTAAAAACAATTTTTTATCATAAAATATCTTCATGACGATCTTTATTATGTCTGTAACACATGTACAAAGTTTCAAAGCCCTCTATCATAAACTCTGAGAGAAGTTGATTACACACTGATATCAAACACTGAAAATGACTTAAGTTTGAAAACCCATAATTTTGTCAAAATTACACTTTGTGACCTTCAAAAATCTTCATGTGTATCTTTTATATGTCTGCAACATGTCTGCAAAGTTTCAGCTTGATCTGTTATAAGCTGTGGGAGGAGTTGATTACACAATCTTGCTACCTTACATCACAAACCAACACTGAAAATGTCTAAGTCCAAAAGCCTGTAATTTTGCCAAAAAATAATTTTTTGGTCATAAGAAATCTTCATGCACATCTTCAATACGTCTGCAATATGTATGCAAAGTTTCAAATTGATCCATCATAAGCTGTGGGAGGAGTTGATTACACAAACTTGCTACCCTATATGACTAACCAACACTGAAAATGTCTAAGTCGGAAAGCCCATAATTTTGTCAAAAATTATAATTTTGTCAAAAATTAATTTTTGGCCATAAGAAATCTTCATGCACATCTTCAATATGTCTGCAACATTTGTGCAAAGGTTCACATTGATCCATCATAAACTCTGGGAGGAGTTGATTACACAAACTTGCTACCCTATATCAGTAATCAACACTAAAAATGTCTAAGTCCGAAAGCCCGTAATTTTGTCAAAAATAATTTTTGGCCAAAAGAAATCTTCATGCACATCTTCAATATGTCTGCAACATGTGTGCAAAGTTTCAAATTGATCCATCATAAGCTGTGGGAGGAGTTGATTACACAAACTTACTACTAAAATGTGCGACGGACAGATGGACAGACAGACATACGGACAGGGGTAAAACATAATGCCCCCTGACTATCGTCACAGGGGCATAAAAACTGGAAAGCTATGCAACACCAGGGAAATTCAAAGGCTGTTGGCTTTGATTATTCACATTTCATGGCCATAACAAGAAAAGTTGTATGCTTATTCTCTACAGTACTGGTCCCAGGGACCAGTCTAGTTTTACTATATGCCACAATTCTACCTCCCATGCCCATTCTACTTTTAGAGATGTGCAATTAAGACATACATGTCTAGTGAGATAGGCTGTTTAACCTTATTAATGGAAATGACAGACTTCATGAGCATGTCTTTTGTGAACTGTTGTCAATTCATGCATGAACTTCTTCCCTTTTTGGTTTTGAGGGTGGGATGTGGGTTCCTGATCATTGCCCATCTTTTTACTTTTAAACATATAACCCTTAGCCCAGGACTGAGCATGTATGAGCTGCAACATGACAAAACCAACAAAGTGGCATGTGTGCCCAGCAAAGACTCAGATCAGCCTGGCATTTGCCTGGTCTGATCAGAGTCTTGGCTGTCCACATGGAGCTAGCTGAGATTCTTTGCCACCCTTTAAATGCACAGCCATAAATCTGATCAGACTGGCTGGATGCCCAGGCTGACTTGAGTGTTTGCTTGGCACACATGCCACTTTGTTGGTTTTGTTGTGTTGTTGCATCTCATATATCGTATTACAGTAATGACCTAAATATTGGAACCAAATGGACTGAGCAAACAGTGTAGACTCACATCAGTGTCCAGTTGTTCAATCCATACATACTTATCTGAAAATCAACTGTGCTAATAATTTTTGCGGAAAAAAGACACTGCTTTTGTATACAACATGCAAATATGATGCCTTGCTAACTAATGATGCCATTGTTTTGAACAACTAGGATGGCTGGATGACTTGGAATGGTTTTACATCCATTTCAACAGTATTTCGGTCATATCAGGATGATGGGAGAGTGATTATGATAAGATCTGTGCAAAGAAGTGTCATTTAGGTTCAGACAGAATCTCCCCTCCAGCGGGACTTGAACCCGTGACCCCATTATCCAAAGTTGGGAGTGCCAACCACTCTGCCACACAGACACGTGAAACAATGGAGCCTAGACTGCTAAGAAGCAGTCTAATCAGATTTGCACTGTTTGCTGTTCTTCAGGCAAGTTTTTGACATGTTGCTATTATCAATTTTTTCCAATTAAAGGATACTTTAACCCTATTGCACTCAGAACAGCCAAAACTATGGAGTTTTGGCTTTTCTGAGTGCAATAGTGTTAAAGGTAATTGTGTAAATCATCCTAATATTTAGCTAACATAATTAGGCCAAATTTCTTTTCACCTTTGAAAAACTGCTTACCTTAAAATCTTTTTCAAAATCCCAAGGGAAGCTGTCCCCGTTTCTCTGGTCCCCAGCTTCTTTCCTCAGCTTCTGTTGCTGACTCTGGAACTTCTTAAACCGTTTCTCAGCCCCTTTATTAGGCTTTCTGTCAAACCTTGCCCATAACCACGGTTTGTCTGAGTAAAATATCCCAGTATGAGTCACTGTAAACACTGAGTTAAGGTGGGTAGGAACACTTTCAGGGGAAGCAACTCATCTCTCTTCTCAAAGGGGTAAACCCTCAAAGTGTAGGCTCCATTTTGGAAGAGGTATGTTGTTCATGGAAGCCAACAGGAAGTCACAAAAGTTGTACCGCTTTGTATAAATGACAGAAAAATATGATGGTGTACCTATATAACTTAAATTATTTGAGAGAAAAATAGAATTCTCAGAAAGCAATGGAGCATATTTTATGAGAACCTGGCTTTAAACATGGAGTATTTAAGGTTAACAACACAAGTCAGACAGGGATCTTGAAACAAATGATGCCAATCTATGAAATATGTAGTGCCTGACAGAGATATCAGGCAAAAATCACTAGCTCTTGCAAGAAACATTGATCAAAGTGACATACAACTTAGTATGGGGTACAGTTCACTGTCAGAATGAAAAGCAGAAATAAGTGGTTTTAACTCTTTAAGCCCCAGTGACGAAATTAGCAAAATTTGCAAACAGCGTAGATCCGGATGAGGCGGCTCATAATGAGCCGCCTCATCAAGATCTACACTGTTTGCCCTCTTGTCTTTGAATTCTCATTATGAAATGTCTTGGACAAGCCATTTTTTTAATTTTTGCAGACGTAAATTTTGTTGTCTGCTTTTTGGTGCTTAAAGAGTTAAGTACAACCTTTTTGGGGAAACAACTCTTCCATTTTCATCAATACCCCCTTCTAAATCAGAGAAAAAATTTTTTCCTTGGAGTTAAATCTTTCCTGTAAGTATAGACCCCTTTTGGAAGCACTTCACTATTCAGGGAAGCAAACAGGAAGTCATAAAAATTATTTCCTTCAGCAAAAAATGGCGGAAAAAAATGAAACATGTCCATTCACCTAAAGATTAACAAGACCTGTCACAGGGACAGGATAGCTCGCCTGACAGCGCCTTGCCCATCACATAAAAAACTTTAACGTAAAACTTTAACATTTTGCTAACGCCAATGTCGCCGCTGACGCCGGGGGTAGCGCAATAGCTCTTCCCGAACTTCGTTCAGGCGAGCTAATAATAATTACGGACACTGGTTAAGCACATGGCTTTATGATTTAGCCTTTACTTTTAATAACAGACTGGTATTTTTTCACCATCTATCTATACATTCTTGAATGAGAGCAACTATACAAATTACCAGTACTTTGCTCTTTCCAGTTGCAAATTATATCCTCTAAGAGTAGCCCATTTAAGAGAAAAAAGCTTCCGAATTAGAATGAACTCTCTGCACATAACACTCAGTAAAAGGGTGCCACAGTACAGATGCATAACATTCAGTAAATGTGTGCCACAGAACAGACAGATGTTTACCATATTTCGGACGTAAAACAGTGGGATTTCCCTTTCAAAACAACCCCAACAATCTAGATCTGTCCCCGGAATTTTGAATTTGTTTCTTAAAACAGGATTAATGAAAGCCTGACTTGGACATATAAAATCATTTTGGAGGGGAAATTTCCCCTATCTTACAGTGGAAAAAACACAGTACTATACCTTCAAACTTTGCAATGTAGCAACAGGTACCATCCAATTTTTCAGTTGCGTGAGCACTGTAGATGTCACTGTCTATGGCCCCTTGTTTGATAGTATCTGTAGCAACAACCTGCAAAGACAGTTTACAAAGCCCCAATATAAAGCTACCTATAATGCTCTTCTCTATAATGCTGTCATGTCAGGATTCCCACTGAAATTAAAACCATCTAAGGCAAATGAGCATTTAATGCTCATTTGCCTGATAAATCAAGTCGTAGTTTCCTCTCAATGAAACACTATTCACTAATAATGCCATGTCTTTCTATAGACTCCAAATATAGTGTAATAAGTTAGCCATTGTTGTTTTCAATATTGTTTTTATCATATGACGTCGCATCTGAGAGTGTAATAAAGCCATGCATTAAAAACGATAATCCACTAGTGGATTAATTATGCAAATTACGACATAGCGTTATGCGTTGACGTCCATAAAACGTCGCATTTTCTTATGGCGAAATTGTGACGTTTTAGTGCAAAATTTGCTAATAAAATGCGATTTTAGTGTCATATGATAAATAGAATCTTGCATTCGTGCTCCTGTATTATTGAATTTATTAAACTCGTTGGTGAAAACGATAAGATGCTCGGCAAAGCCTCGCATCTTATCCTTTTCCCCAACTCGTTTAATAAATTCAATAATACATGAGCACTCATGTAAGATCCTCTATATATATAGAACATCTGGGAAAAGAATTCATGCCAGGCACACCTGGTGTCGGCTAGTCTGCACATTGTAATTTCTTGGATAAATTTCTTGTTTGTCAGTCTTGCTCTTTGGAACTCTATGGCTGGAATGCATATGTGGCTAAAGGACTATATTAGCAGGATCTCAGAATAAAGTACTGTATCTATCTTACATGTTCTGAACTCAGACCAACCTGCACATGTGTGAACTGTTAAAAACCTATCAGTTTGCTGGCACTAATCTACACTGTTTGCCCATAGTCTTTGAATTCTCAATATAACATAGCTGTTGTTGTTTTTATTTGCAGACATAAATTTTGTTGTCTGCTTTTTTGACAGTCTAAGAATTATTTTTTTCAAATTTAGACACAAACACAACACTGTGAACACACACACACACTGCAAGCTTTAAGTGCATACTTTACCTGGCATGGTTTTAAAAACAAAGCTTAATTCCATAGGAAGTTTATACCTTGAATGGTTGATGTTCTCTCTTACTGGACTGCTCATCTAGTACAGCTGTCTCAAAAATACAAGATATTTTCTGTTGTACAGCTCCACACTTTTCCATTATGCACCTGTATTGTACAAATGTTGCCACACTGAAAAAAAGGAAGCAAAATGAAACAACCAGAAAAAATAAGGTTTTATACGCAATGTAAATGTTAAGGATTATAGGAACAGAGCTCCAGATATGAAGAGGTGTCAGGGATAATTTAGAATTAAGAAATAATGTAAAATGGGTAATGACAATCTAGGAATGTTGCTAGACAGTATTTTACAACTTTAACACACTGAAGAAATTATTACTTTTAATGTTTTACATATTTTATTTGTATCTGGTAGCAAATATAATCACCAGGTATTAATAACAGCATGTGAGCCTCTATAAGCTGGATTTTCTCAACAAGTAACAAGTTAAGATAAAGATAGATACGGTGCAGGAATTAAACCATTTTCACTGTACGTCAGAAGAGTTTCTTTTTTTGTGGAATGAACTTGTCACTATCCTTTTTTTGAAGTTTTACCTATGTTATAATGGCATTTCAAACTATCGCCAAAATACTAGCATTTGTAAATTCTATCGCAATATATCATCGGCAGAAAAACATTGCAACAACAGGTACTGGCGATAAAATTGTGCACCCCTACTTAAGGTATCTTATTCTTATTAATATATCATATCATTGAGACTAATTTAGGGCTAGTATGTGTTTATCCTAATTGTATCATGTATATGGTACTTGCAGGGGCTGACAAATCCAAAAAAATTCCACTTGCCCACAGGACAAGTAAAAACAAAATTCACTTGTCCGGCAAAAAAAGTTGCTTGCCCAGATTTTTCACAGCAAAAACAAAAAGTTACCCTTCTGTACCACAGGAGCTTGACGTTGGTTATATTTTTTAAAGGGGTCGCCTCCAGCTTATAGAATATAGTAATAATTATTAATATTATCATCGTAGGGACAAGCCCTTTAAGAGAAAAATATTCACGGTCAAGCTCCTGTGTTCTGTACAATCATACATTCCCTAAAAGGACGGGTTACACTTTGGCCGTTTTTGTGCCCACGACCGATCCTGATAAAATTTATGTTTATAAAAGCTTGGCATTTGGCACTTTATATAAGCACAGTTTAAAGTTTGCGGTTTCATAAATAATCACGTGACTTCCGGTTTATTGCATATGGGGTGCTGAATGGGGTACACTAAGTACCTGCGTTTCTTCGATATTATCAGCAATTCCGCTGGCATATCAGCCCTTCAAACTGACAGATATAATACTTTTGGTTCTTATTCACAGTCTAAAAGGGATATATTCGCTCAAACCATCTAGTTAGGAGAAATTTTATTTGAATTTTTACGAAACCTCAGAATAGTAGATTTTACAAGTGTTTATTAAAACAATAATAACCATGTAAAACGTTTGCTTTTGCGAAAATATTAAAACAAATGAACAGGTTGTCGATTATAACTGACCAATATTGTTAAGCCAATGTATTCTTGGCGAAACGCTTTTGCACGTTCTGGCAAGTGCATGAAAAGTACATCAACCTTCTTTTTTTCGTAAGCATTATTCACTATTTATACATAATATGATATAATGAAAGCTTCATCATATCAAATATTAATCACGTATGAAATATTACGCATTTATGGATGCTACACAGGTACAGATGTTTAAATTATTAGACAAAATCAGTGAACCAAGAAATATAGGTCTAGGGACCTACATCTAGTACCATATGAGACGCAGCGGTCACAGGGACCTACATCTAGTACCATTTGAGACGCAGCGCTGAAGTGACGTACTATTCAAATTCCGATGAAGATTCAATTAAACATTAGTTCAAAATAAAACATTAAAGGTAGGTTCCTGTACTTTGGAATGCATCATAATTTTGATGATCTTTCATCCAAGTTGTTGGAAAGCACTTATAAAAGGGAATGATTAAGTTTCACTAAAAAGTGTAAATCAAAAAAATATTAGAAAAGTTGTTTTGCAAGGGATTTCCTAACTCTGCTTCGCACACCAGTTAGCGCTATTTTTAGTTCGCTCCAAAATTAGATAACACACCTGAGGTCATGCTGCATTGCATTTTGGGATAGTTTTAACCCATCCACCATGCCAGGACCTCTAGGAGAGCTCATGACAAGGGAAAATTGACCTTTGGAGAATGGCATCAGAAATCGCGCACTTATAGACATAATAAACATAGTTATTTTTAGAACTGGAATTCCAACGAAAGAATATAAACCAAAAGGGAAAACGACTATTTTCTTCAACATCTGACGAGTTTCTCAGTAGCAACAAATTCAGAAAAAATAAGAGAATTCAATACTGCTCAGAAAAAGACGAAATTATTTTGTGGACATAATTGTTATCGCTAGTACAGGAACCTACCTTTAATTCAATGGATCATGAAATACAAGTCACAATGACCAACAAATAGTATTACGTCATTTGCTAAGTCTGACTGAACCGTTGTCTTTAGTACGATGTGCATATATAATGTTAAATATATAAGGAAAAGAACAGTGACCTTTTAAATATATGTCACAGTAACCTATAGATAGTATGAGGATTATTATATTTTTTTTGCATTGTTTGACTTGCCAACTATTTGTAATTATGTTGCGAATCCAAAAACCGTGTTGAGATATAAGTTAAAATCCTGGTCCGTGCATAAAGTTCAAGGACTCAGTGTGCATGCATGCTTTGCAGTTCATACATTTTAAAGATATGATCTGATCAAATATCAACACCATACACCAAAGACATCAAAAGAGGTAAGGAAAAAATCTCATTCAATTAACTTTCCATACAAAGTTTGTGGACCAAAGTTCAAGGTCACAGAATTTTACAATGCATCAGCTTCATGCTGAGGGATACATCATCTGACCACGTCGCAGCATTATAACATCAGAGGTTATATCACATCATGATGATGGAGGGCATCTAGTCGAACGCCTGACATACGCACATAACACCGTACCTATACGCATGCCCAGCGCTGCGCCCCCTTCTCGACTCCCCCCCCCCCCCCCCCCACACACACACACACAGAATCCTTGGTGGGGACATTAAGAAAACAGACTACATTGATGAACACTTTGAAAAAGACGTGTTGTGTCGAATAATGCCTCTTTTTCTATGAATTACAAAATATACTAATGCGATTGTGATATAAATCATGTAGTCCTAGTGTTGGATACATGAAAATTTACCCTAAAAGTTTATTTTTCGCTAACTCCTACCCTCGTAACCACTGTAATATAACCTGATTATGACAAATATGTATATGAGGAATAATTATATATAAAAATTGTAGTGGTTACGAGGGTAGGATGAAGTGAAATTTGGATGCATAGTGGATGTTGGTAGTTCAAATTCCCATAGGCTCAATGTTAAATGTTGCAGACAGTACATGTATTCAGCCGCTAAATTAATCTAAAAGGCATTAAAATATGGGGAAATGAAATCGTACAGAATAAACTAGAAACATATAGCTAACATTTCTATATGTTTTTGTGGTTATCTGCCTTCCTTCGAAAATCGGCCTTTTCAGTGGGCACATTGCAATAGTAAAGTGTAACTCGTCCTTTGGAAATCTTGTCTGAGCAAAGAGTTTAGAGTATAGACCATTAGTAGACAAAGATGTTGGCAGATAGTGTAGACCCTGCTCAGATTGCATAGGAGCAGTCTGATCAGTGTCAACTCTGACTGCCAAGTATAATTACACTTTGATCCAACTATGTTAGGAGCAGTCTGATCAGGGTCTACTCTTACAGCCAAGCATTACTACACTGTTAGGAGCAGTCTGATCAGGGTCTACTATTACTGCCAAGCATTACTACACTTTGATCCAACTATGTTAGGAGCAGTCTGATCAGGGACTACTCTGGTTGCCAAGCAATATTACACTTTGATCCAAATACGTAAGGTAACTGTGGAAGCCTTTCCTTTCATCTTTATAGCATACACTGTCCAGGTGACATTCGGCAGGAAAAAAGCATGCTTTGTACTGGTTGACTCAGGTCGTTTGCACTTTACAACAAAGGATACCGGTATACCAAATATATTACCATAAAAGTTCTGAATATTGAGACATATGTCTGAGCAAACAGTGTAGACTTCGATCAGACTGGTCCTGGATATGAGCAGTCTGATCAAAGTCTACACTGTTTTGCCATTCAACTTTCTTCTGTTAGACGCAATAAAATTTTTTATTGATTTTTTAACTGTTCGGTTGTCCCAATTTCTAGAATAAAGATCGCTTTGTTGATCAAACAGTACCGACCTGTCTAGACTCTGTATTTTGACTCAAGCTCATCATGCATCCGAGAAGAAAATTCATTGGTCAACGGTCCACATCTAGTTGTGAAATTTCGCTAAATGATTGACAGGTGTCGCAAACGCCGTCAGTAACCATTACACTGGATTAACGGATGGGTGACAATAAACAAACTTTCAGTAACTAAAGGTGAGAAAATCATGATAATATAGCTATAAACAGCAGTGCGGCTGTCTTTTTGAACACGCTTACAGTTATTCTTTCCAAATTTTTATGTGTTGGAGATTTTCTTTTACTTGCCCGGCCGGGCGTCGAGCTGGAAATAGCACTTGTCCAGCCAGATTTGGAGCTTGTCCCGGGCGTCCGGGCAATGGATTTGTCAGCCCCTGTACTTGTATCATCTGTTAGGAGATATGCTTTATTAATTTGTATCTTTTATTTTGCTCACATTCTGTCATTTGGAATTCTTTCCTTGATTTGTTTGGTTGCTCATTCTGTACCACTATGTGTGCTCCTATGAGGGCCGAAAATTCGTAATAAAGAGCTTGTATCTTGTATCTATTCTGAACGTAAGTCTGAATAGGAAAAGTGACAGAAACTACAACCGCAAACTGTAATTTTTTCTAACTTAGCTGAAAACAACACATTTCCACATAGCCAGGTTGTAGGAGTTGAACAGGATATTAGCTACATTTCTTACCGACCAATGTATAAACTGCTGTAAACAGTTTAGAGATTTATAATGTCCAATATGTCAAATATGTTGAAAGAAATTGCACAATTCTTTCATCAGCAATAGTCAATATAAAGAAATGGCAGCTGTAACCTAAAAAATGGGATTTCATGAATATTTCCCAATTCTACAATGTCGAAAAACATGTAAATACATATTAAAGAAAGTTGGAAAACTGCGATTTACCACAGTAATCTGTTCAGAACTTTCAATCCATGTTAATTTATGGGCGCAGACATCTTGAATTTTCAAGGGAAGTCACTCTGACGTCAGTGAAATATTTCCGCTTTGGGAAGTTCAAAGTGCGCAGGTAAAAATTAATTCAGTGCATTTATCTGTTCATATCAAATAATTTCTATGTAATGACTGTCATTTTTGTTTAATTTCGTTCATCAAGTGTACATAGTCACCTATCAGTTGTGCAAAATTCTTGGTTTTTAGGAGCAACTGCCAGAAGCATTGAAACCTTCAAAATCGAAGGTTTGAAACCTGCGTTCTATTTATTGACCTTTCACCTTTAATTTTTACACTGGTCTGATGTACTATATCAAAATTTATTTGCTATGAACATGCTGTAATTGTATTTCAATTCTCATAACAATGTTCTCCCTGCATCTCAGTGGAACATATCCATGGCCGCAGTACGGGGCACTGTGTGTCCGTCCAAAGGCATGCAACCATCACTTCAGCTCTTCTACTGGGAACACCACCCTGGTGGCAGGCAGCATCTGGCTCTTTTTTCAAAAGAATCATTTTGAGGGAGGGCCACAACGTTGATACATGTTTGCTACCACATGGCAGTGCGCTGTGTCAAGGTCTGTATCATCCGTCTTCCGCAAGAGGTATGAACACCCCTGGTAAAGATACAGTTATATTCCCAGGATCAAGCTTTGGAGTATGATTTCATACAACCAACAAAACTTTATATTGGCTCAGGAACATTTACTTCTTAGCATGCAGAACTGACAAGTTTAAAGAAGTTTATTAAATTTATCAACTTCTTTATATGAAGATCAATATGCTTAGAACTGTATTCTAATATCTGATGACATGTTGTATCTTTGTTTCACAAATAAACTGTATAATTATCATTCTGCCTGTGGCCAGTATCTGTCATAACTCAGTTTACTACCCAGTTTTAGGTGCTGGAGGTTGTGGGCTCACTTCTAACCATACCATACCAAACTGTGTCATCTATACCCTATTTGTTAGGAACTTTCCTAAATATTACGTTAAAACCCTAATATTTTTCTGTATGCTCTTTTCTTGATGGGTGGTCAGGTGCCATTAAGTAATGGTAGCAATTAACTAAATGAGCCGTGACACAAGGAATCAAAAAGTGGTTGTGCCCCCATCACAGACTCAGATCAGCCTGGGCTCTGATCAGAGTCTTCACTGTCCACCTGAAGGTAGCTTAGACCCTTAGCTGCCCGTAATGTGCTTAGGGAAGAGTCTGATTAGACTGGGCGGATGCCCAGGCTGATCTGAGTCTGTGATGGGCGCACAACCACTTTGTTGTTTTTCTTATGTTGCCGCTCAAATGCATTTGCACACAGTGAAGACCCAAATCAGACTGCTTCTAAAGAGCAATCTGATCAGAGAATACTCTGTATCTTATGTCTGACAGTTTTAACTTCGTTCAGAGATAAAGGAATGCAGCAACTAAAGATGAAACGATTTAAAACAGAAGCAAACTGACACGGATTAAAGGAGTAAGAAAAATCGGCAAAAACTGAATGTCTGTTTTTTTCAATGGACAAATTACCGGTATCTCGAAATTAATTTTCAAACACTGTTTCTTATTTGAAGCTCTGCTTGTGGTTTGATAAGGTGTATATTTTCATGTTTTCTCCATTTTGTTCATAGGGTGACTGCTTTTATTGTGTCATCCATTTTGATGCCCTGGATGATGAAACCTTACCAAACTGTGGTCTATACTCTTACAGGAAAGTACTTGCTCCTAGAGAAGCAAATATTTTCTTTTGAGAGTTGACCCCCAATGAGAATGGAAGCAAAAATGAAAATGGCAGAGTTGCTTCCCCCTGAGAGTGTATCCATCTTGTTGAGTTTTTGCCATTCTGGGCCCAGTTGTTCGAAGAGTTAGCCTAACGAGCTCGTTAAGAGGTCAACACGTTAAGTGTTTTATGACTTTATAACCAAATACACATACACCGATCTTTTTGTTGAGAAAATGTGAGAAGCTTTTGCAATGCAAAAGCTGCTCACATTTTTTCAACAAAAAAAGATCTGTGTATTTGAAATTTTAATATTTGAAATTTTAACCTCATGTTAACTAACAACGTCATTAGTTTTGAACGACCGGGCCCTGATTGCTACATTTTCTTTTACAGACTTCCAAACTGATGTGTGAAATACATAATTACCAATGAAGAAAGCCAAACCATTTCTGATTGGAGGATTTGTTAGACCAGGCTTTGAGGATGTGCTGGAAACTTTTCAGTTGGTATCATTTTAAGTAGCAATAAATACAATGACAACTCTTTAAATATTGGGACAGAAATGGTTAAGCAAACAGTGTGGGTCCAGATCAGACTTCTCTTTAAAAGTTATGGATATGCAAAAATCAAATTATGGATATGCATAAACTGAATGATAGATATCTAAAATTGAGGTGAAAATTGGATTCCCAAAACTTGAATAATGGATATCCATAAATCGAATAATGGATGTCCAAAAATTACATGCTCTATAACATAGGCCTCTGTTGTAACATTTATTGTCACCCGACGTAGGTGGAGGGGGACTATAGAAATGACCCTCGTCCGTCCGTGTGTCAGTCCGTCCGTCCGTCCAAAATCGTGTCTCAGCAACTCCTCCTACGTCTTTCATAGGATTGATTTGAAATTTTACATATTGTATTCTTATGATATGAAGATGTGCATGTGGTTTTCGATTTGTGTTTCGGCCATTTTTTGTTGGAGTTACGGCCCTTGCTGACTCCGTCCGAAATCTTGTCCTTACAACTCCTCCTACGTCTTTCATCGGATTGATTTGAAATTTACAGATTTAATTCTTATGATATGAAGATATGCATGTGGTTTTCGATATTTGTTTCGGCCATTTTTGTTGGAGTTACGGCCCTTGCTGACTCCATCCGAAATCTTGTCCCCGCAACTCCTCCTACGTCTTCCATCAGATTGATTTGAATTTTTACATATTGTATTCTTATGATATGAAGATGTGCTTGTGGTTTTTCGATTTTTGTTTCAGCCAATTTTGGTGGAGTTACGGCCCTTGCTGACTCAGTCCGAAATCTTGTCCCCGCAACTCCTCCTACGTCTTTCATCGGATTGATTTGAAATTTTACTGATTATATTCTTATGATATGAAGATGTGAATGTGGTTTTTCGATTTTTGATTCCGCCGTTTTTGATGGAGTTACGGCCCTTGCTGACTTGGACCTTGTCCCCGCAACTCCTGCCACATCTTATATTAGATTGACCTGAAACTGTGCTGAAAGTTTGGTCGTGATCTGAAGATATGCATGTGATTTTTAGCTCACCAGAGCCGAAGGCTCCGGGGGAGCTTATAGGATAGGCAGTGGTCCGTCGTCGTCGTCGTATGTCGTCGTCATCTGTCGTCCGTCAACACTTTTAAACGAAATCTCCTCTGAAGCCACTAGGCCGATTGGGCTTAAATTTCATCTGTGGCATCCTTGGGATAGGGGATCGAAAGTTTATGTTTTTTATGAAAATTGCCCATTTAGTTTGGTTGCTATGGCAACTTAGAGTTCTCATTGACTTATAATGGGGAAAATTGAAAAATGGCATTTTCTGCCAAGCCATTGCAGATATGTTGATAAAACTTTTATAGAAATGTTCCTTGAGATGTCTACTATCAGCTATATGTTTTTGGCCCACTGCTCCTTTTATTGGTTGCCGTGGAAACCGAATTGCAAAAAAAATGGAAAAAATACTTAAAAAATTATCTCCTCTGAGGCCACTGGGCCGATAAGGCCCAGATTTCATCTGTGGCATCCTTGGGATGGGGGGTTGAAAGTTTATGTTTTTTATGATCATGGGCCCTTTAGTTTGGTTGCTATGGCAACTTAGAGTTCTCATTGACTTATAATGGGGAAAATTGAAAAATGGCATTTTCTGCCAAGCCATTGCAGATATGTTGATAAAACTTTTATAGAAATGTTCCTTGAGATGTCTACTATCAGCTATATGTTTTTGGCCCACTGCTCCTTTTATTGGTTGCCATGGAAACCGAAATGTAAAAAAAAATGAAAAAAAAAATGCTTAAAAAATTATCAGATTTCATCTGTAATATCCGTAGGCTGGGGGGTTAAAAGTTTGTGTTTTTTATGAAAATGGGCTCTTTGGTTTGGTTGCTATGGCAACTTAGAGTTGCATTGACTTATAATGGGGAAAATTGAAAAATGGCAGTGACTGCAATCAAAATATGGAAAATAGTTATATATTTTATTATCAACTCAACAGACTGTCAGACTGAGACTTGTAGTTGTATATTTTGTATTAGCCTGTACAAATGTGACAGCAATTTTGATAGCAATTTTGAGCTAGAGATCTGGTGAGCTTTGTGGCCCGTGGGCCTCTTGTTTAAAATTTCTGGTTCCTTATTTTTTACAAAGTTATGGCCCTTTGTCATTTTTGGCATTTTTCCAACTGTTGAACCGTTTGACCGAGAAAGCTGAAATTTGGTATGCTATTAGTATTTGGTAAACTGATTATTGTTAGGATGTGCTAAATTGATTAGTGACAGAGTTATTCCCCTTCCATAGATAATAGACATTCACTTAAAGGTAAAAGGATAACTCCAGAACTGTTCATATTAATGAGCTGAATTTTCATAAATGCATTGTTTATTTTTCATCAGGTTCATATTAGCAAGATTATAGCCCTTGTTATTTTGTTATTGGGTATACAGTCTTGATGTTTTGGGCATCCTGTAAGGGCCTAAAGTTTCAGTAACCTGATTTTACACATATATGCCCCTTTCTAAACTTAAGTATTATATAGGGGTGTAACGATACATCAATATATCGATGCATCGTGATAGTGGTTGCCTTGATAGTGCTATCCTGATAGTGTTTTCAACTATAATAGATAACTATCGCCAATAGTGCTTTCAACTATCGATAGTTTTGATAGTTTTTGTTCATGTAGATTTTCCTTGTGGACTGGATTTTGACACTTGTCTTCCAAACAAATGTCATTTAGGAACCTGAAAGGTGTCTGCTTTGCATCAAAAAACATTTTGTTATGATCGTGATAAAGCTTACACTCATAGTGGACAGCACTGGTATGTAATTTACAGGTGAGGGACTTACTTAAATCATCTGAGTTCTTAAGAAATTGCAATATTCAGAGACAGTGATAGTATCATGATGCATCGTGATGTAAGAACCTCGATAGTAATAGTATCTTGATAGGGATTTCTCCGATAGTGATAGTATCGTGATAGTCAGAATTTGGGACGATAGTCAGCCCTAGTATTGTATAACTCCATACTAAGAGGCCTAGTAATTGGGTATATGTCTTTGCTTATGCTTCAGTTATTATTTGCTTACCAGATTCTGTAATACACATATTTTCTGTTTTTGGCCATACAGTTACTCTGAAACTGAATAAAGGGCTGCAGTTTGTGTCACATTTCAAACGTTGCGTGACACTTGGCCGACGGCCTTTATTTGCTATTTTTCCATATCCATATTTCAATTTTTGATATCTAGCATTTGATTTATGGATAGCCAATATTCACTATGATTTTAGGAGATTCATAATTTTTTTTATTTAGATATCTACAAATGATTTTTGGGATAGCCATAAATCGATTTTTGGATATTTCAGAATTAAGATGACTATTGGATATCTATACCAGTAAATCAAATTTGGATATCCAGAAAAAGGAATTGTGTATATCATAAATCAAATTATGGATATTAAAGCTAAAATCAGTATTGGATATCCAAAAAATGATTTATGGATATTGATAATATATGGAACTTCAATAATAATAAATGGAACTTTGGATATCCATTAGGTATTATTTTGTGATATCACAAATGAAGATACTGGATATATCTAAAATGAATTCTGGATATCCTAAAATGAATTATGGATATCCAAAAGTATGGAACATATAGTAAAAGGGCACCCCATAGAGAACTAGTGAGTTTTAAGTGAGATTTAATGAGATTGAGGTTCTCACAAAATGTGAGATTTGATAAGATTGTGGCTCTCACAAAATTTTAGTGAAATTTAATGAGATTGAGACCCTCACAAAATTTAAGTGAGATTTTATGAGGTTGAGATTCTCACAAAATTAAAATGAGATTTTATGAAATTTAGGCTCACACAAAACTGCTTCCAAGCTAATATAAACAGGTGTTAAACACTGTTTGATGCTTTTGTACAATAAATGAATATAAAAGTATGCAATTATTGTTAATTTTTTTTTAACTATAAACATTCAGGTTTACATTTTAATCAAAACTGAAGAAGAACTGCATACTAATAATAGGTGAGATTTGAAATTCATGTGGAAATCAGTTACCAGAAAGTCAATATTAAATGAGATTTTCTGTTAATTAAGTTGGTGTTTATGAGGAACATATACAACCACTTTTTTGCTCTAGGGCATTGTACCAGTTTGAAGCTCTATTCAATTTTCAGATCCAACTTGAAGAATGGCACGGAGAAAGGAGGAAGTTTTGCTGCCTATTACCATGGTAGACTCGTTGCTAATGTATGGGGAGGTTACTCTGACTACGACTGTCGCAGACCTTGGAAAGAAGATACTTTATCAACATTCTTCTCCTCAACTAAAGCTGTTGCATCCTTTGTGATTGCTCATCTTGTTGATAGGTTTGTAGTCTTTAGAGCTCAGGGCCCAGTTGTTCAGAGCATAGTTAGCTTAACGAGCTCGTTAAGAGGTCAACTCGCTAAGTGTTTCATGACTTTATGACCAAATACACTGATATTTTTTGTTGAAAAAAAGTGAGAAGCTTTTGCAAGCTTCTCATATTTTTTCAACAAAAAATATTGGTGTATACATTTGAGATATTAAGGTTTGAAATTTTAACGAAACGTTAACTAACAACATCGTTAGTTTTGAACAACCGGGCCCAGGATAGGAAGAGAACCATAATGATTCTGAATACTGGGACAGGAGAATCCAAGCATATCCTGTAGACCCAGATCAGGGCCCAGTTGTTCAAAATTAATGACATTGTTAGTTAATGAGACGTTAAAATTTCAAGCGTTAATATCTTAAATATGCCAATATTTTTTGTTGAAAAAAATGTGAGAAGCTTTTGCAATGCAAAAGCTTCTCACATTATTTCAACAAAAAATATCAGTGTATTTTGTTATTCAGTTGTAAAACATTTAGGAGTTGACCTCTTAAGGAACTCGTTAGGCTAACAATGCTTTGAACAACTGGGCCCAGACTGCCAAGGAGAACTCTAGTTAAGTTCTGCACTGTTTGACATTCTGTGAGCAACTTTTGTGCTAGATAGAAAAATCAGTTTGTTTAAATTCTAGGATAAATACAGTTATTGTTGCAGATTGTGTTTTACGACTCAGCTGATGTGTCACCTTAAAACTGGCAATTTACCACCTCAAAGTAACCTTAAAACTGGCAATTTTCCACCTCAAAGTAACCTTAAAACTGGCAATTTACCACCTCAAAGTAACCTTAAAACTGGCAATTTTCCACCTCAAAGTACAGTTATCCCATAATTTACTGTTTCTAACACCTTGTATACTAAAGAAAACTATCTTGATGCTGCCTAACCTGAATATTTTCTATAATATGAAGTGGAATGGTCCCTTCTGTTATTTGAGGAGTTGCTTTATCTGTTTCAATAAAATTTCAGCTGTTCTTTATTTTAGAGGTTTGCTGAGTTATAAAGAGAAAGTGTCCAAATACTGGCCAGATTTTGCTCAGAATGGAAAACAGAATGTCACATTAGAACAACTTATATCTAACCAGGTATCAGATTTGTTTGTTAATTTTCATCAGATTCCTTAAAGGGTTTCTTCTTGTTTTAGTGATGATAAATATTTTAAAGCCTAATGGCATGGAGTTTCAGACACTTGATGATAGGCATCTGCAAAACTATCTCCACATATAGTGCAAAAAGGTTTTTAGAGGCCTTTGTTGCATACTGTAACATTTCTATGATCATCATTTCAAAACTATTGGTAAAAAAACAGAGCATTGGTATCGTAAAAATGGCTGCAGTTAGAAGGGTGACAACTCAGCTTTTCTCGTGATCTTCCCTGTGAAACATTCTTTACAGTCTCAGACTTGGAATTTCAAACCAAGGGCTCAGCAAGCTTTATTTCTAGTTGAAATTACATGTATTATCCGTCTACTACAGATAAGTAACATGAAGGTGATGGATTCTCTTTATGAGGAGGGAGCAAAGAACCATCATATTTATGTCATATATCTGTGACTTGCCAAAACAATACTATATTGAGACAGAAATACTACCTGATCAGTTTAGACCAAAGCCAGGTGCTGTCTAAAGGAGCATTCCGATCAGGATTTGTACTACTTTCTATGTCACCACCAGTTTTATGACAAATAACCAGATAGGATAGTCACTTGTTCAGGTTTTAGGATAATTGCAATATTTAATGAAGGTGACCCAATAGTTAGAATTATTATTTTATAGGCGGGTCTTATTACCCTTGAGGAGCCATTTTGGTTGTCAGAACTACGAGATGACCCCATTGGGCTTGGAAAGAAATTGGCAAGACAACGACCTTACTGGAAACCAGGTGAGTTAGCATAGCTACCATAGGAGCTGCAAAAGAATGGTATTTATGTGGTACCTATGTGCAAATAGTATACTCAGTTTGTGCATCTACACAGTCTGATCATGGTTGATTTTTCACTGTTCACTAGACCCTTTCTCATTGTACTCTTTGAATGTGGATAGGCACATTGTCCTAACAGGGGATTTTTAAAGTGAATGGGTATATCTTAATGTTTTTCTGCCAGTTTCACAAGGGAACGACTTCTGTGATTTCCTGTTTGTGTGTCCCAAGATGACTAGGCCTTTCCAAAATGGGGTCTTCTCTTAAAAAGGAATGAATTTTATTGCTTGGAGCAAAGGCTTTCTTTACAGAAATTACCCCAATTGAGAAGGGACACAAAAAAGAAACTAGTAGGGTGTGCCCATTCATCTTACAGAAACATTTGATTGAATGGCATGCATTGAAGACCTTGGTCCTTCCTGAGCAGTCTGATAGGAGTAGACACCATTTCCTCAGACACATCAGTTGTTTAATAGCTTGGGTCATTACAGTATGTGCATTCCTTTCAGGATCTACTCTGAATACCATTCCATTTGTGACTTGTTTAAACACACATATACTAAATAATGAGCTTGTGTGAGATTCAAAAAATCAAAAAGAGAATGATTATGTAAGATAATATTCAGGAATGAAAAATTATGCACATCATTTCCCAAAATATTAATTGGGACCAAACACTGTTTGTGTCCTAAAACTCTTAGAACCTCCAGTGACGTGAGCAAAAAACTCTTGCATAATGAAAAACACTTATGACCCTGAGTGACTGCTCCTTAAGAAACACTCTTACTTGGGTCTACACTATATTCTCAGGCATTTCTGATTCAATATTTTTGGCCATTACAGTTGTTAAATATTTCAGGAGAGAAGTTTGGTTACCATCCACTGACATTTGGGTTATATCTTGATCAGGTGGTACGACATGTAGACAAGAAACAGAGAAGTCTTGCTCAGTATTTTAAGGAGGAAATTGCAGAACCTTTCGGTAATAATTTGTGCATGTTTTGACGACATTTTTGTCTCACCTGTGACTAGCAAAAAATGAGACATGGGTATTACTTTCTGGATGGATGTACTGTCACCAGCAGCATTGGAGATACAAAAAATAAATTTGTTGAGATTTGAAGTTTAGCTCTTTTTTGTTACAGTCCTCAGACAGTTGATATATCACTCTTTAGAATTTTTGTCTAATCTCAATATTTACATTCTTGGTGTATTTACTAAAAACCATTGGAATGAAACGTAGTTTACATTCTAGTAATTACATTGAGCCATATGACTTTAAATGACGTCGAAATAAATCATGACTCTCTACAAACTGATTTGATGTTAATGACATCATGACGCCATTGACCCTGCTCTGCTGTTAGCAGAAAAACTGTGTGTAAATGTTTTACTGCTTCAATTTTCGCGGTTTCTATATTTTTAGATTATTTGTCAAGGTTTTGATTGAAACAAATGTAAATATAAGCAATGAACCTGACGTTTTTGAATAAAAACTACATTGGGTCACTAGCAAATTCATGAACCCCTTTTGGGTTCATTCACTTTGTGCGTGATTCGATGAAGTTTACACTTCTATAAACCTCAGAAAAATGAAATCAAACGGAATTACTTAAGGCCACATGCTACTATGCAAGATCTTTTGAACATCCTTTTTTCGCAAACAGTTTTGAATTTAACTCAGACATTTCAAATACCAAAATAGTTATACATGTATATGAAATCTAATATTCTCTATGCCAATATATTGATATGGTACTCAGTGTGAAAAATGCATATATTGTTTGTTTTCAATTTCATTTTATGTAATACACCAGTTGATAAAGGTTTACATTCAGTAGTTGAAATAAGATATTTACAAACTAAATATTGCTCCCCAGTCGATGCTGTCAAGCAAAACATCAACATCCACACTCGAAATCTAAGACATAACATATATTTAAAAGGTAGTTAACCTATATTTTTCTGCACTCTGTGAGAAACTTGATTGCCAGTATATTGTTTCAAAATACTGTTCACATAAAACCAGTTATATGCTCTGTAGTAATGATGTAATACAGTAAATAAGAGTGATGTTATTCATGCAAAATCATGCTCAAGCTGGGTAATGGTTGACTTTGTCATCCAAAATGTCAAGAACCTAATGTTTACACTAATCTCAGTAACAAAATGTTGATATGAGCCACAAATGATGTTGGTATGGTACGGCATTAATTTTGAGAAAAAAATGACATTTTGCCAGTGATGTTTTACAGTTGATGCTAAGATTTATTATTGTAACTGCAAATCCCAGAGTTTGCAATCTCATGTCATCAAACTGTTTCCAACCACCAGCTAGATATCAGAATCAGAATTGTTTACTGGTGATACGTCCAAGGACAATCATTCACCAGGACCTGTGAATCAGGGAAGCTAGTCCCTAGCCCTTATAAGAGAAGTAAACTTAGTAACTGAATCCTCTGCACCCTCAGCAGCAGAAATAAGTGAATCTTCCAGGGAGTTCCAATCTCTAATAGTCTGGGGGAAGAAACTGGACTTGTAAATGTCAGTCCCAGCCAATGGGGTTTGAAATGTCAGGGAATGATGATTCCTGGTACGCCTATTTGGGGGAACAAGGTCATTTATGGGTATACTGGCTGCACCCCTCAGACCTTTGTAAAGCATTATGAGTCTACTGTCTTTCCTTCTCTTTTTAGGGATTCCCACTTAAGTTTCTCCAGAATGCCAGTCAATAAAGAGTAAATGTCAGTGTTACTGCAAATGTAAATATGTGACATGTATAAACAGGGAAGACAAAGATCAGCCTCCACATCTTGGCAGTCCGATAAGTCCGTCTTCAGAATATAGTCAATTTTTGATATCTCCAAGTCAAAACTCATCTCAGACAATTGATATCTCAAAGTAAAGTTTCTGGCACCAGAATATCAGTTGAGTTAAAATGTAAAGAAAAGATTGGAAATGTATCCACACTATATTCTTTGATCTAAGAGGGTACTTTGAGATATCAGTGTAGATATCAAGTGTCAACTGTATATATGAGCAGTTTGTGCAGTTGTTGAGGCTGATTTTAAATATTTCTTTGAGCACTTTTCAAATGATGCCACTCATGAAACTTAGGCTGCTACTTTCTTCTTTTGTTGAGGAATTGAGTTCTATATTGGACTGCCAAAGCCATTAACTCATCGGGCAGCCAGGAATATTTTGAACAAACAATATACAAAGGCTGACTATGATGCAGAGAGAAACAAAAAGTTTGATGGTGAAATGGAATTATACTTGGCCACGGCAAATAATCCTCAAGATTTTAGATCTGTGAGTCACCATATTCTTTCTGACAGTGTGCAAAAGGCAGCAAACTGAATTTCTTATGCTTTTGCTAATATAGTCTCTTCTTTTCTGTTATGGTTTGAGGTTTAACCAAAATTCTGGACCCAGTGAGATAAAGCCTCCATAGCTCAACAAAGTCATTAGTGAAGGATTTGTTAAGTCTTCTGGTACAGATAAAATCAAGTGTGCTTATATTTTTTGCTGAAAAAAAATAGCACTTTTTATGCGCACAATATGTTTGAAAATTCAATATCTCGTTAGCCAGCTACGTCATTAGTTTTTAACAACTGGACCCTGAAGTTTTGATAAGGAAATTGTTTGGTGCAAAACTGCATTGTTTTTATTTTGGAGATAAAATTGTATTGGTAAAGCAAAGACTAACACTCAGTAAAGAGTTTTCTTTATATGGTATTTAACAAGTTCTATGAATTGATAATGACATAAGTACTCTGTCAGTGAGACTTAAAAATGATTTTTTTTTTACCTTTGTACTGAGTATGCCCAAAAGGAGCATGAGAATATCAGTTTCTTGCAATTTGTGAAGACGGTCAAACCATCTTTGAAGAATGCTTGTTTACTTTGATGAACCAAAATTTGCAGTATTTGGACATCTGAAAAATTAGTAACTGAAGATCCTAACAAAACCATACTACTGTGCAGTCTGGTATGGGCATGTACAGTAGGGTAAAGTTGGGTAAATTTGGACAGTGGGTAAATTTGGACAGTGATATTGTTTCCTTTATATGTCAGTTGTTTGGAATTAAAACAAAATTAAGTGGGCAAACAGTAAAAATCTTTAGAAGACGGCTCACTATGAGCCGTCTCATCTGGATTTTCACTGTTTGCAATTGTATGTCCGAATTTACCGGCTGTTCGAAGTTACTAGACTCTACCTTACATGTTACCAGGATTGTTTTATTACGTGGTTCTTTCATCACCCTGAAAACTGTTTGGTTTTGAACACTAAGTATTTTACAAGGATGGAAAGCATCTTATGTTTTACTTACACTTATATAAGCAGAAAAACATAGGGGCTGCCTCCACTAATCATTTCACAGAGGGAAACTGCCTTAGACATTGAATAATCCAACCTGAAAGTAGTGAGTAGTTAATGACTGTCCGATGGATTTGAAAAATTATGATGGCATAGAAGAACCCACTCAAGGGAGTATGCAAACAGTGGTCACATGCACAAGCCAGCAAATGGCTTAATTAGTGCTCTGGTGTCTGAACCTTCATTATTCACACAAGTGTTTTCCTATAGCAAAACTCAACATTTTATCCTGCAGATATTGAATTATACATAGGCCTTCCCAAGCAGCTTTGTCATAGAGCAACTCGTGTTCTTCTTTCCCGTAAAGTTGACCAAGAAGAACTTCTGAAAGTTTTCCGTGGAGAACTTGACCTCATTCTAGAAACTGCAAAAAATCCTCAAGATTTCAAAACAGTGAGTCAGACAGTTTTTTGTCAAGCCACAGAACCATATTTGGCCAAAATATTTGGATTGACTTGAACATTTTACATCCAAATGTTGTGAGATGAATTTTCTTTATTAAAGAGGCAGCCCCTTTTATGCCGTAGCAGTATATACATGTAGTTGGTAGAACTTCTATGAGAAATTAGGTTGTCATTAACGGAATTCAAGGGCTGCCTGTATGCTAAAATGTTGTGACACATTGTACTTGAAGATTGTATGTAAATTTCACTAAAGCATAAATCTGTTGGTTCATAAAATAATTTTTTTTTACATCTACCAAATCTTTTTACTTTGTATGAATTGAATAATGGCAGTTTTTAGAACATGCTCAGAATGACAAGTCTTGAGATAAAAGCAATTTGCAAAATATAGAACACAACAGAATGAAATGATTTACGGTGAGATTTTAATTCATTAGTTCATTATAGTAATGTGAGATTTATACTTGTACATGTGTTTATGTTCATTGGGATAAAAGTTCACCGTATCACCATTTTAGACTGGAAGCTTTCTAAAGTATGCAAATTTGTTAAGTTTTCCTATAATCCTTAATGAAAATACCATGTTTTTGAGTATTAAAGTTCGCTCATTTATGTTGTCTGAAAAAATTGTGATCATACCTTGAAAATTCATACAGTTACACTATCTAAAACTGTTTTTGTTCAACAGACATTAAAAGTGAATGACCCAGACATTAGAGAATTGCCCTGTCCATCAACACATGGTCACGGCACCGCTGCGAATATGGCAAAGTTCTTCGGCATCCTGGCTAATGGTGGAGAACTTGACGGGAAGAGACTGATGTCAGAGCAGGCAGTTCGGCAGTTGACTGTCCCCGTTGTCCAGGGCTATGACTGTAGTTTTGGTATAGACAGCAAATGGGGACTAGGGGTTCAGCTTTTTACAGTGAAAGAAGATAATAAACCGGTATGTAAACCACTTTATGTTTTAATGGCTGTTCATTCAAGATGCTTGTTTAGCTTCATATCAAAGAAATCATAAATTTTAATGGTTCACAAAATAAATACGCTTTTAAGACAGAAAAAGGTAAAATTCAAGAAGTTATACTGCTGCTGAGGGGTGTTGTTGAAGAGATTTTATTTAGGGAATAAATGTCATTTTTCGGATGTTCATGGAACTATGAATGCATTGGGTACTTGCAAAGTAAGTGACACCCGAAGGGCATCACGTAAACTCTGCATGGGAACCATTGCATTTTCACTTCTATGGACTTCCGAAAAATGAGATTTATCTTTTATTTTTATACTATGTTGTCACATCAAAACGCCAAGGAAAGGATGAAGAATAGTTTATTAACCAATGCGTTTGGTTATTTCGTTCAACAGCTGTCACGATGACATGATGTTTATCGAACATTACATCAGCCAATCAAGTACTTTAATTATCCATTACTTTGCTTATGTGTATCGTCTCGTGAACATGTGTTGTTCATAGATGTATGACTTACATCAGCCCAGTATAGGTTCATCTAAGGAAATTTCTGATGAGTGTAAATACTGCATCATCCATGGGGGCAGGCTACTAGAAATATTTTTGCCATGGAATAAGGAGTTTTACAGCAGGAGGTGAAAAGTGCTTTCTTCTTCATGTTTCTCCACTTATTTGTAATTTCTTCTGAACACCCTAACTTAGTACAACCTTTCTTACAATATCCCACAATATTGGTGAACTCTGAGGTCATTCTAGCAACATTAATACCTTAAAAACACGTGTTTATGGAGATTTAATCCTTAAAGTGCCAAATAAGCAGACAACAAAATTTATGTATGCAAAATTAAAACAAGACCTGTCCGCGTACAGGATAGCTCGCCTGCAGCGCATTGCCCATCACATAAAAAAACTTTAACCAAAACATCCATTTCGGACGCCGACGCGGACGCGGACGCCAGGGTGACAACAATAGCTCTTCCTGAACTTTCGTTCAGGCGAGCTAAAAAGTGAATGTTAGTTCAAATGATGTCATACAGATAATTCAAAGACTAGAGGGCAAACATGGCAGACGTAGATGAGGGGACTCATTATGCGCCACCTCATCTAGATCCATGCTGTTTGCAAATTCAGCTATTTTCCTTGTTAGTGCTTTAAGTGTTAAAGATAGATTTCCTTCTCTCTTAATTCTAGGAGTATCATATAACAGGCCATGGTGGTTACGGGGGCCAGTATGCGGCAGCAGATTTAGAGCATGCTGTTGGATTTGCCTACACAACTAGTTTCCTAGATCCTCTCTCTTCCTATGATGCCAGTGGTGATCAACGTATGAAGTCAGTGTTTGATTCTCTCTATAGATGTATATCAAAACTAGAAGGGATTAAAGTCAGAGAGACGTATATGTTCTATTCAGATTATAAAAAGGCATTAGAAGAGAAAGCTAATAAAAGTAAACTTTAACATCCGGGAATAGAACACAATATAAGTTTCTGTCTACAAAAATGTATTATGTTGGTGCTATATCAGATATACTCCAGAATCTTATTAACTCTTTAAGCGCCAGAGATGAAAATAGTAAAATTTGCAAATAGCAAAAATCCTGATAAGGCGGCTTATGATGAGCCGCCTAATCTAGATCTATGCTGTTTGCCCTCTAGTCTTTGAAATCTCAATACCATATAGCTTGGACAAAACTATTTTTGAAATTTTGCCGACATAAATTTTGTTGTCTGCTTTTTGCTGCTTAAAGAGTTTATCCATATATTTCCCCCATTTTTACGCCCCTCAGATGATAGTCAGGGGGTATTGTTTTTTACCCCTGTTTGTCTGTCCGTCCGTCCGTCCATCACATTTAAAACTAGAAAATGTGTTTATGAAACACTATGCCCCCAACCATATGCTTGCCTCTAAAGAAGGCTCATCCCATAATGTTTAAGTCAGAAAGGGGTTTAATTGGTTCATCTACATCATAGCTTGTAACTGTATGCCAAATATAAGGAACATAGCTTAGTGGTTCTTCAGATATTTTGTTCACGAAGTTATTCATATAGCGTCTTTGTATACAAAATGCCTATGTCCGAAAATGAGAAAAATTCTGTCAAACATTTATAAAATGGGCTCTTAAGTTAATCAGGTTATCTATACCTTAGTCCTAACCTGCATGCCAAATATAAGGATCCTAGCTTATGCGGTTCTTCAGATATTTGTTCACAAGCTTGTTCCTATACAAAATGCCTATATCTGAAAAAGGGGAATAACTCAACCAAAAATTTACGAAATAGGCTCAAAAGTTAATCAGGTCATGGGCACCCTAATCTGTAACTGTATGCCAAGTATCAGGACCCTAGCTTATGCTGTTCTTCAGATATTTTGTGCACAAGGTTGTTCCTATATAAAATGACAAAGTCGAAACAGAGGCATAACTCCTAAATGACGAGACCGGCAGAGGAAAAAATATACAGGTTCGGTTATTTTTCATGTTCATGCAGCATACAAGATTTCAAGTTCCTATCTGTTATGGTTCTTGACCGTATGTAAGGATACCTTTGTACCATAGGCTTCAATGCACTAAGTCGAAAAAGGAGAATAACTCAGTCAAAAATTCACCAGTATTGTTCAAAAGTTAATCAGGTCATCTACACCTCAGGCAATGTCTTCCTGCAAAAAATCATGATCATAGCACCAGGGGTCCTCGAGATATTTTGTTCACAAGGTTCCATAGGCTTACAATGCACTAAGTCAAAAAGGGGGCATAACTCGATAAAAAATTCACCAATTTATTTCAAAAGTTAATCAGGTCGTCTACACCTTGGGCAATATCTTCCTGCAAAAATTCATGATCCTAGCATCAGGGGTTCTTGAGATATTTTGTTCACAAGGTTCCATAGGCTTACAATGCACTAAGTCGAAAAGGGGCATAACTTGGTCAAAAATTCACAAATTTCTTTCAAAAGTTTATCAGGTCATCTACACCTTGGGCATTGTCATCCTGCAAAACCTCATGATCCAAGCACCAGGGATTTTTGAGATATTTTGTTCACAAGGTTCCATAGGCTTACAATGCACTAAGTCAAAAAAGGGGCATAACTCAGTCAAAAATTTACGAATTTTTTCCAAAAGTTAATCAGGTCATCTACACCTTGGGCAATGTCATCCTGCAAAAAATCATGATCCTAGCATCAGGGGTTCTTGAGATATTTTGTTCACAAGGTTCCATAGACTAAGTTGAAAAAGGGGCATAACTCTGGAAATACATGACCGGCGGAAAAAAGAAAAAATACGGGTCCGCTTATTTTTCAAGTACATGCCACACATAAAATTTCAACATCCTAGCATAAGCAGTTTTTGAGTTTCCCAGCTGCCGAAAGGCGTTACGGACAGACGGACGGACAGACGGACGGACAGGCCCAAACCAATATGCCCCCTCAACTTCTCCGAAGTTGGGGGCATAAAAAGTTTGTATAATCAAGTCCTCCCACAGTTTTTAAGCTATCAGTTTAAAACTTTGCACAGTTGTTCCAGACATATTGAAGATGTGCTACTCTCTTTTTGAAGATAAAAAAATCATTTTTGACCAAATTATGGCCTTTACAGACTTATAAATTTTTACAGGTTCTGGCTAATCCAGAATGGCAAGTTTGTATAATCAACTCCTTCCACAGTTTTTAAGCTATCAATTCAAAACTTTGCACAGTTGTTCCAGACATATTGAGGATGTGCACCTCCCTTTTTGAAGACAAAAAATTCATTTTTGACAAAATTACGGACTTAGAAATTTTTACAGGTTCTGGCTAATACAGACTGGCGAGTTTGTGTAATCAACTCCTCCCACAGTTTTTAAGCTATCAATTTAAAACTTTGCATAGTTGTTCCAGATGTATTGAAGATGTGCACCTCCCTTTTTGAAGACAAAAAATTTATTTTTGACAAAATTACGGCCTTTAAGGACTTAAACTTTTTACAGGTTCTGGCTACTTACAGGTTCTGGCTAATACAGACTGGCAAGTTTGTATAATCAACTCCTCCCATAGTTTTAGTTATTCCAGACATATTGAAGATGTGCACCTCTTGTTTTCAAGAGAAAAAACCCATTTTTGACCAAATTAAGGCCTTTACGGACTTAGAAACTTTTACAGGTTCATGGCAAGTTTGTATAATCAACTCCTCATATAGCTTTTAAGCTGTCAATTGGAAACTTCGTACAATTGTTTCAGACGTATTGAAGATGTGCATGTGCCTTTTTGAAGAGAAAAAAGATATTATGGACAATATTACGGCCTTTAATAAACTTTGAAATTTTTGTTGACTATTATCGAATGACAAAATCGTATAATCAACTCCTTCCACAACTTATTACTGATCGATTTGAACGCCGCATATATTTATTACAGACATATTGAAGATGTGCAAATGCCTTTTTGAAGAGAAACATTCATTTTTGACAAAATTATGAGCTTTTTAAACTTTGAAAATTTAGATTCTGGCTTGGATAATCAAACTTTCCCAAGGTTTATAAGCTGTCAGTTTCAAATTTAGCACAGATGTTCCAGACATATTGAGGATATGCATGTGTCTTTTTCAAGGGGAAAGAATATTTTTGAAAAAAATCAAGGCCTTTTCAAATTTAGCAATTTTTCGGGTTTTGCTAATACAAGATAACAGTATTGTATAATCAACTCTTTCCGCATTCTTACGCAATACAGGATGACAATTTTGTATATTCAGTAATGTCTACAGCTTTAAAACAATCTCTGAGACCTTTCACAGATATTACCAACATATTAAAGATATGCATATGCCTTTTTGAAGTACAAAAGTGGGGGTGGGGATAGTGGGAGAAAAGGGGAAGTGGGGGATAGGCGCAGCACAGGGGGCATCATCTGTGTCTTACAGACACAATTTTCTAGTTGATAGGGGAACAACTTTTGTGATTTTCTTTTGGCCTTTCTGGATGGTCAAGCCCCTCCAAAGAGAACTTTTGTGATTTTCTGTTGGCTTTTCTGGATGGTCAAACCCTTCCAAAATGGAGTCTTCACTTAAAGAAAAATATTTTGCTCCTATTGATTCCCATTGGGAAGAAATGGTAATGGCAAACTAGCTCCCTCTGATTGTATATTCATTCACTGTAAAATTATTTGAGAATGCTATCTGCTTAAATCTTCCATGTGTATGGTGCAAGTCAATGAGTACAAAGTGGTATTGAACGCCTAGTAGTATTGATTACCTAGTTGTATTGAATACCTTAGTAGTAATGAGTAAAGTATTTTTGAGTACCTAATAGTATTGAGTACCTGATATTGATGACTGAGTAGTATTGAGTACCAGATAGTATTGTTTCAGAATAATAAAGACAATCAGTATCACTTGTCTCAAATTAAGCCAAAATTTTATGTAAGGCCATTTTAGTGAATTCCCTCAAACACAGTCAACTCTCGATATCTCAAAGTTGAAAATTTTCTCAACCTACTGATATCTCAAAGTAAATTTTCTGGAACCAGAAAATTTACTTTGAGATATCAATAGTTTGAGATAACTGGAGTTGAAATGTAAAGCAAAATAGGAAATATGTCCAAACTATGTTCTTTGATAGAAGAGGTACTTTGAGATATCACTGTTCGAGATATCAAGAGTTGACTGTGTGTGCATGGAGAAATGTATCAAACGTTTTACCTCATGAACTTTTGGCTAATTTTGAGCATTGTTCACTTATGGACATATTTTTTAATGACTCAGACATTCTTAAACAGATTTGCTGACTATAATTACATGTTCATGTACAGCTATAACAATAATGATGATCAGACAGTTCTATCTCAAAATAGTGTGTTCATGAATTATAAAATCATTATGTCGCATTCATAAGAGACTGAGTATCGATATGCTTGTGTTCAGGGACCATTATTATGATTTTATTGTTCATTTGTATATTTGTTTAGTATGGTGCAGAGCTTCAGACATGGTGGGAATTTTTGTGGTAATTCAGTGACATTTTGTTAAATCTGATATGAAATGTGTTGTAGACCCCTGATAAAAACTGCCTTTCGAAAGTCAGTTTTAATTAGAGGCAACGCTTGTACTGAGAAAAATTGATATCTGGAGTTCTGTTCTATCTGAATTATTTATTAAATGTTTATATTTTTCAAGTACAGTAGAACTTCTATGGCTCGAACAGGCTTGGGACCATGAAAATTACATGATGTGTACATCCTCTTAGAGAAAAATAACCTAAAATTTATGCCAAACTGATAATCAAACCAGATGTTTTAGCCATCGCCTAATTATCTGGACACTGCTGGTATCAGCCAAACATGCTCTGTGAACTACTTTTGCCATTATCTCTGGTTCCCAGTTAATAATACAGGTAATTCAAGCATATAGTATTTTTATCAGCGGTGCTACTGAGACCAGATTCACGGTATTAGTGCGCCGCTCAAAGAACGCTTTCATAAAATACTCTAGAAAATCGCATATCCAATGATAAAGTTTTGTCTACTTTTATTCTAAATACAGTCAGTGTGTTTGAAGACATATTTTTGAAGTATCACACGAAAATAAGTTTGCAATACAACTGGAACTATTTTCTATAAAGGCTGTAAAACAGGGAATACTGTTTCGCTGGTTCCCGTGCCATTACAAAATTGTTATATTACAAAACGCTTAAATTTTAACGTAGAAATCCGTTCAAAACGCCTAAACAACACAACTTTTAACAAGGATTTCAATTTTCTAGATTATATCAAGACTATGATGCGGGATATTTATGTTTTACTTTTAACTAGAGAAAATCGGTTAACAGCGTTATCTTCACCACCTGGGGCACTGCTGCGAAATTGCATAACTCTGTATCATTTATTGGTATACCGGAGGATTATACGACCAGTTTCATTAGAAACACATGTGAAATCGATATCCCGAGTAACCCGAGTTTATATAGCAGTAAGTCGGGTCGGTCGGGGTCAATTCTCTAAGAGCATATACACAGCATGGTTCTAGCCAAGGGTAGTTCTAGCCATCCAGGGTTAGTTTCTATATAAAGTGACCTCTAGGGACCCAGGTTTGAGTTCTAGCCAGGCAGGGTGAACGAGCCATCAGGGTTCGAGCCACTGAAGTTCTACTGTAGTTCAGTTGGAATGACCAAATTTTAATCGGATAAATAATTGATATCTGTAGCAGGGTTGCCAGAGTAAGGGAAAACAATCTGGAATTTTAAAGTCAAGGTCCCATAAATCCAGCTTTATTGTCTTCTGTCATTTCTTGTTTTACAAAAGGAACAATTTCTTTGACTTTCTGTTGTCTCTTCTGGATGAAGAAATCATTTCAAAATTGAGCTTCCTCATAAAGTAATGAATTTACTCCTTCAGGGGAGCAAATTCTTTTCTTCAAGAGAAGCCCCAGATGAGGGACAGCATTTCTTAACTACTTTTCTTGCTAACAATGCAAATTCGAAGGGCCGTATTCATAAAACGACTTAAGTGGTTGCTATGCTGTTGCTAAGGCTAAATTTCTTTGAAGGAGATTCCCTACAACTATGAAATTTGCTCTGGAGGAACAGTCTTACAAAGACTGTTCCTCCAGAGCAAATTTCATAGTTGTAGAGAATCTCCTTTATAGATATTTAGCCTTAGCAACAGCATAGCAACGCATTAAGTGGCTTTATGAATACGGCCCCTGGTTCTATAGTATTTGCTCAGTACCAGTATTTAGAATTTTAAGGTATTGGTTGAACCTATTTTTGTTTTCGGTAGATTTGTTGATGAAATGTACACACATTTTTACTGTGATTTGATATACTATATTCCAGTTATATGATTCGAATAAGTATTTATTTGTAATTGTACACACCTAATTTATTTTAAATAAATCTACAAATTAAATGTTTCTTTTAATTTATAATGACTTAACTCAAGGAGTCGGGAAAAGATTTGTTTTTGCAGTTTAAAATCTGATAATATAAATGCTTCAAAACAGTTAGCACCTGTATCTGCTGCTTAAGATCTTGTAAATACCGAGAGAGTTCTGCAGAACACAGTGCCTTATCTGTCTATATATTGTTTCAAACTAGAGTTAATCAAGAAACTCAACAAAAAGTTATGCCGCTGACACCAAAAAATCAATACCTGAGCCACAACAGGACCAAACCAACAAAGTGGCATGTGTGCCCAGCAAAGACTGGGATCAATCTTGGTAGCCACCCAGTCTGATTAGCAGTTTTCACTGTGCACTTAAAAGGTAACTAAGGGTCTAAGCTAGCTCCATGTGGACAGCGAAGACTCTGGTCAGACTGGGTCAGTGCTTAGGCTGATCTGAGTCTTTGCTAGGCACAGATGCTTTTTTTTTTTTTTTTGGTTTTGTCATGTCACCACTCACCGGTCTTCCTTTTACTTGTTGCAGGTGACACAAATCTACTTAAAGACTTGATAAAAGTAAACCAATCATAAGAATTAAGTCAAATACTGTTTGACTTTCTAGTGAATCTGCAATTCAGGGCTAAAGGGCTTTACAGCAATTGAATTACCGTAAAAGTTCTAAATATTGGGACATATAAATAATTACCATAATTTTTTAAAAAGGTGTTTTTGTTCACACAGTAATGCATCCAAAAGATGCAGAAGGAATGGCAGTGAAGACCCTGTCTGATGGCTCCTTAGAGCAATCTAATCTGGGTCTGCACTGTTTGCTCAGACCTACCTGTCCCAATACTTAGAATTTTCATGGTACATTAAATGAAGATGCTTTTAGCTAGATATGATGATTGTGACTGATTTTCAGAAATGAAAATGGAGCTAAATGCAAGGGTTGTAGCAAAAAATGACATAGTCGAAAGACCGTGAATATAAACAGAGGTCTGAAAATGGTTCTGCATAAAATGCAAAGGACACAAGCAAACAGTACAGACCCAGGTGTTGGAGTCCTTAATGGCTACAGCTCCACTTTTTTAACTGCTGCTCTTACAAAGGGAAATCTTTTAAAATGATTTACCTTTGTAAGAGCACAGGCGCTTGAAGTTCTGTCAAAAACGTCCAAAAAAGAACATAATTACTGACCTATAATATAGCCATTACCAAATTACTTACTATGTGGCTTTATCATAATGGGTGGGGTAATATGTTTATTACGGGGTTTTGACATTTTTGAGTACAGAACTTCAAGCGCCTATGGTAAGAGCAGCAGAAAACTTGGTTTGCCTTTTGGATGGACACTCTGTGCCAGGTGTGTGCAACTTTGGTTACGTACCGCTGAGTCACTTGGGGAACGTTGTTAAGAGAATGGAAACAGAACAGAATCTTATTTGCCTTCCTGAACAAAGACATCCTTACAAAATAGGGTCTACTCTTTTAAAGAAAGAATTGCTCCTATGAGGGCAATTCTTGCCTTAAAGTGCTGACTTCTATTGAAACGGGAGGCAATAAAGACAAGAAATCCGCAGAAAGCGATGTCGCACCTGCGGGGGTTATGTCACATGAGTTCTAATTGGTAGTGAAAACTATATCCCCCATGCTAACGCAGGTGTGACAAAAGCAGGTGTGACAAAAATGACGTTAAATGTGAAAAAAAGTGGCAAAAATTAATCTGGGAATTATGTGCAAACAATGTGCACATCTTCAGACCATGACAAAACACCTGTGAAGTTTTAAAATAAATGATCAAAAAGTGTAAGAGGAGAGGTGCTCACAAGACACCCAATATGCAAGGTATTATGGTATGTAAAAAATTGCAAGGTATTATGGTATGTAAAAAATTGACTAAGTTTAACATGTGAAAAAGTGGAAAAAATTAATCTGGGAACTATGTGCAAACAATATGCACATCTACAGACCATGGCCAAAACATCTGTGAAGTTTCAAAATGATTGGCCAAAAAGTGTAGGAGGAGTTTTGCTCACAAGACACCCACTACGTAAGGTATTATGTAAAAAATTGACTAAGTTAAACATGTGGAAAAAGTGGCAAAAATTAATCTGGGAATTACGAGGGCGTTCAAAAAGTAATGCAAATGACGTAATTTCTCGGTAACCAATATAAAAACAGAACTTCTGATTGCAAAAACTCTTAAAGCTATATTATGCTTAGGAAAGTCTGCAAACAGGGTGTATTTTTTAAAAAGGGTGCATTTTTATCTTCTTTGAAAGAGGTATACCCTAAAGACACAGCAGAATTTTAGTTAAGTAGGCAGTAATTTATATATCGTCAGTCTTTGATTTGTTTTTATTTTTGCTATTTAAAGACAATGCCCAGGCAATGTTGTCCTGTAAATATCGAGGAAATGTAAATATCGAGGAAATTATTTTTAATCTGGGTTCCATACTGGCCCGGGAATATGGATTATGTAGTAGCAAATTCCCCATTTCTACCAAAAATTAAATGATTTCATAATGAAAACAAGTGTATTAACATTCAAAATCTTGTCAGCAAGAGCATTTACATGGGTCAACGAAAAACTGTCAATAATTTTAAATCAATGCCAAAAACAAAGCCTGTACAAGCTTTTAAAAATGACGTTAACGTATATTTCAAAAACGTCATAAGAATTGCGCATTGCTTTGCCAGGAATAAATCCATAACAGTTGCCACCCTTCTAACTTTTGTATGAATATTGTAGGCAACAATGGACAAGCAACTGACAAAGATTAATTTTGTATTTGCAAAGATATTTGACTTGAATGCCCAACACTGAAATGATTTTACATATGAAATTAGCCCAGTGGTATGACTGGGGCTTAATAAAATGCGTTGTAAGTCAATATGAAAAGGTGTCTTTGTACAGCGTTTGGTATCATTGTAAAGACAAAATGTAGTGTTTTCAGCATATGCATAGCATTTGTACCCAGTTTTCCCCTAAACAAAGTTATGAGGCCATTTGCATTACTTTTCGAACGCCCCTCGTATGTGCAAACAATATGCACATCTACTGACCATGGCCAAAACATCTGTAAAGTTTCAAAATGATTGACCAAAAAGTGTAGGAGGAGTTGCGCTCACAAGACACTCGCAATGGAAGGTATTGTGTAAAAAATTGACAAAGTTCAACATGTGACAAAAGTGGTAAAAATTAATCTGTGAACTATGTGCAAAAATATGCACATCTACAGACCATGGCCAAAACATCTGTGAAGTTTCAAAATGTTTGGCCAAAAAGGGTAGGAGTTGCGCTCACAGGACACCTACTGTGAATTGTTGACAAACGAAAATTGACTAAGTTCAACATGTGAAACAAGAAATAGGCAGAAAGGGGTGTCGCACCTGTCGGGGTTAAGTCACATGAGTTCTAATTGGTAGTGAAAACTATATCGCCCATGCTAACGCAGGTGTGACAAAAGCAGAGTGACAAAAATGACGTTAAACATGTGAAAAAAGTGGAAAAAATTAATATGGGAATTATGTGCAAACAAAGTGCACATCTTCAGACCATGACAAAACACCTGTGAAGTTTCAAAATGATTGATCAAAAAGTGTAAGAGGAGAGGTGCTCAAAAGACACCCACTATGCCAGGTATTATGGTATGTAAAAATTGAATAAGTTAAACATGGAACAAAAAAGTGGCAAAAATTAATCTGGTAATTATGTGCAAACAACATGCACTTCTATATACCATGGCCAAAACATCTGTGAAGTTTCAAAATGATTGGCCTAAAAAGGTAGGAGGAGTTGCCCTCACAAGACACTCGCAATGGAAGGTATTGTGTAAAAAATTGACAAAGTTCAACATGTGAAAAAAGTGGAAAAAATTAATCTGGGAACTATGTGCAAAAATATGCACATCTGCAGACCATGGCCAAAACATCTGTGAAGTTTCAAAATGATTGGCCAAAAAGTGTAAGAGGAGTTGCGCTCACAAGACACCTTCTGCGAATTGTTGACGAACGGACTTTTATGCAAAAAATTGACTAAGTTCAACATGTGACAAAAGTGGTAAAAATTAATCTGGGTATTCTGTGCAAACAATATGCACATCTACAGACCATGGCCAAAACAACTGTGAAGTTTCAAAATGATTGGCCAAAAAGTGTAGGAGGAGTTTTGCTCACAAGACACCTACTGTGAATTGTTGACGGATGGATGGACGAACGGGTCCGTGCACGTCTATATCGCCCATGCTAACGCAAGTGTGACAAAAATGGTGGAGTTGCTTCCTCCAAAAGGTGTATCTTCTCACCTAAGTATGGATCCATATACATGGTTTGAAGGTTTTGCTGACAACTAGAAATGGAATTGAACCCTAGTTAAAGCTGATGGAGAAGACTGTAAAGTGTAGGTCAAGATTATAAACTGGCACTTCTGTTCCAAAGTCAATCCTAAATAGTAATATATGCAAAGTTTGATGATTAATGGTCTTATTGTTAATAAAATGGACCTAAAACACAAGCATTGATGAAAATGTTAATGGTATCAAATGGACAGACCAGAGGACCACTGGTCCTGTTGCTCACCTGAGTCCATTCATCCTCAGCACTAAAGGGTAAGGAACTCTAAAGTAAATTGTACAATATGGCCTAATTTAAACTTTGACCGAGTTTTTATGCTTGCCCTAGTTAATATTAGCAAGTTTGATGAAACATATTTGTAAAACGTTTTGCCTAAATATTGCAGTAACACAGAAATAAATGCCAATTTGCACTTTTCCCAATACAAGTCTATGGAAACTTTAAAATGCCATAGCAATGAAACCATGTGGGCAACAATAATAAATAAAACAATATTTATGTAGTGCTAATGTCATGGGCATGTATGTAAAGAATCAGCTTCATCCCCCAATATGGTTTGAGGAAAAGATTTTTGAATATTTTTTCGAAAATTTTTCCTTTATGTTGCCATGGCAACAAATCAGATTTGGTGATTTGGACAAAATTAATATGAATCATAAAGGACTACTCGAGAAACATTTCTGTAGAAAAAAAATCCACATAACTGCAGTGAGATAGCTAAAATTGCAGATTTCCATTTTTCCCATTATAAGTCAATGGAAACTATAAGTTGCCATAGCAACCAAACTGCTAAAGCAATTGCCATGAAAAACAATTATTCTGTAGAGGCTAGTACTCAAATCCTTTCTGTAAAGTTTCAGCTTTATCAACCACATAGTTTCTGTGTAGATGATTTTTTAATATTTTTCTATTTTTAACCATTCGGTTGCAATGGCAACCAGCCAAATTGTGCAATTAGCATAAATCTAATAAGACTGGTTGAGGACTACTCAAGGAACATTTCTATAAAAGTTTTGTCAAAATATCTTCAGTGACATAGCAATAAATGCAAATATTCTATTTTGCCATTATAAGTCAATGGCAACTGTAAGTTGCCATAGCAACCAAACTGCTAGAGCAACTGCCAAGAAAAACAGTATTTTTATAGAGGCTAGTACTAAGATTCTTTCTGTGAAGCTTAAGCTTTATTGGTTGCATAGTTTCTGAGGAGAAGATTTTTTAATTTTTTTACCCTTTGGTTGCCATGGCAACCAGCCAAATTGTGTAATTTATAGAAATTTCACGTGGTTGATGAAGGACTACTCAAGGAACATTCCTATAAAAGATTTGTCAAAATATCTACAGTGATATAGCAATAAATGCAAATTTTCAATTTTTCCCATACAAGTCAATGGAAACTTTAAGTTGCCATAGCAACCAAAGTTCCAAAGGGATTTGGATAAAAAACAGTATTATTGGTTCCCCCTGCCTATAGATGCTGTATATGAAATTTGGTAACAATGGGCCTTGTAGTTTCAGAGGAGATGTCGTTTGAAAACATTGACAGACGGACGACGGACGACAGACGACGGACGACGGATGCCTGCCTATACTATAAGCTCACCTGTGAGCCTTCGGCTCAGGTGAGCTAAAAAACAGTTTTCTATGGCACACAATGTCTGACAAAAATTCTAGGTCTGCTGCAAGTAAACATACAAGTAATATTTTTCAGACAGATACTAAGACTCAAATTTTCATAGCAGGAGATTAGTATGTCAAACGGGGAAAACTTTGTGCACTCAGGTGAAGGAAAAGATTTTTAATTTCTTCCATCAAAATACATGTATATGGGGAGGTTTCTGTGGTGATGTACATATGTCAAACGGGGAAAACTTTGTGCACTCAGGTGAAGGAAAAGATTTTTAATTTCTTCCATCAAAATACATGTATATGGGGAGGTTTCTGTGGTGATGTACATATGTCAAACTGGGGGAAAACTTTGTGCACTCAGGCGAAGGAAAAGATTTTTAATTTCTTCCATCAAAATACATGTATATGGGGAGGTTTCTTTGATGATGTACATAAGACTAAACGATAAAAAATGGCATTTATTCACTGTATTCAAATTTTGGCAAAATTACTGATATAAAAAAAACAACTGCCACAAAATGAAAATGACTATAGTACAAACAGGCCACGTCCTGAGAAAAAGTACCATATAGCATGTTTGTACGAATTAAGGTGTAAGGTACACCTCCATTTTTTCTGTCTTTCTTACAAAGGGGAACAACTTTAAGACTTCCTGTTTGCTTCCCTGAGTGATGAAAAGTATTCACAAGACAGGTCTACTCTTTAAAGAAACAAAGAATTTTCTCCAGTGGGAGCTAATTCTTTCCATTAAGAGTTGATCCCTATTGAAAAAGAAGGCAAAAATGAAAATGGCAAAGTTGTCTCCCCTGAAAGTGTACTCATTCACCTTAACAGCAGATACGGAAATAGCCAGCATCTTCATGATCAGTCTAGTCTTTCTTGCTTGCATTAACAGTCTATGGGACCAGAGGAAACTGTATATTGAAAATGGAGGCAACTGACAGACCACCTGGATATGCAGGCTAATCTGACTGCTGTTTGTACATGTCCATACCTGCCTTTTCTCATTGCATGACTAACATAACATAATGAACATACAAAATGCTGTAATCTCTCTAAATATTGGGACAGAAAGGCGTAAGCAAACAGTGTAGACTAAGGTCAGACGGTCAGGGTCTGCAGAGGCTCGCATAAGGTGATTAACGATCATTCTTGCATATTTTTTCTTGTCTCAATAAAAACCTATACTGCGACCCCTCATTAGAACCATCTTGGAGAGGTGGTTCTAATGAAAGGTCACAATATAGACTGTTAGTAAAACCTCTGTTGCAACCCCTCATCAAAATCATCTTTGCAAGACGGTTCTAATGAGGATGAAGACATGATTTTACGGAGAATTAACAAATAATCTGAGAATTATCTTCAAATACGTGTCGTATCTGGACATCTGAGTCTACACTGTTTACCATTCTACCTGTAGTAATTTTCTGACTCACTGCCAGATAGTTGATCAAGTGGCTCAGATTTTAACATAGTTACAGGAATTCATTAAGGTATCCCAATCCTTAGAGTAATTACAGTCATAAACATACAAAATATACATTACAATGGAAGTGTATATGAGTATTGTAGAAAAAACAATAGCAAGTAGGCAAGGGCTCATTGTATGCCCCCAGCCAGCATCATCAAATACTTAAGTCCTAATTAATGACTCTTGTCCCCACCCACAGGCCTGTGGTGGTAATGCTATAATGATGAGTCACATATGAAAAGAATATGTTTGCATAATTCCCTGTCCCACATTTTGTTTTTCAGGATTCAATTCATCTTTCAACCACAAGCTCATGCTCAAATTTTTACACTCAAGTTAGAGGTGGAAATATATATCAAATAAGAAACTATGATAACTGCATAAGCATATCGATAATTGCACCATGATATGTTATTGAAGTCAACAGCTATCGCATGCTCTTCCCTGTGTCTATTTTATTTTTGACATGAAATATTTTGCTTAAACATAAACATTACCAGAACTCATATTGAATTTATTTTGTATTAAAATGGGAGTTTATCTTTCCAATACTTCTGCACAAATGTAGATCAGTATTGAAAAATGCGACTATCAAATGGGGTTTTCTCTTCTAAAATAATCCCAAAGATCTAGATCCATCTAACAAGATGGATGGATCTAGATCTTTGGGACTGTTTTGGAAGGGAAAAAAAACATAACCAAAGAAATACCGTACATGTAAATGGAATGGAAAATACAACATACGAGAGATAACATACAGAAACAACACCATTCAAAATTGTGTCCACAGAGAGACCCAGATAAGCAGAAACTAAGGGGTTAATTAGGTTTAATTTTGGTTTAAACAAAACTAAAACAATTTTTTTTACCTGTTTTAGCTTACATACAAATAAAGACGCATATATCAGTACTAGCTTTGGGATCAGAATGGTGCAAAGCAAGTTCTTCTGAGAGTTTACCCTTCCAAAATTACCACAAATGAGCCGCGACACGAGAAAACCAACAATGTGGTTGTGCGCCCAGCGCAGACTCAGATCAGCTTGGGCATCCGTACAGTCCGACCAGACTATTCGCTAAATGCTTAGAGGGTAGCTAAGAGTCTAAGCTACCTCCATGCGGACAGCGAAGACTCTGATCAGACTGGGTGGATGCCCAGGCTGATCTGAGTCTGTGCTGGGCGCACAACCACATTGTTGGTTTTGTCCTGTCGCGGCTCAAATATGTAACTCAGTCTTGTGTAATTCAACTATAAAATAGGCTTTTCTCTTCTTAAACGATCTTGAAGATCGAGAGGTGTTTTTGGAAGGAAGAACCCAGCCTTATAACAGAATAAATACAGTATTTATTTTTTAAACAAAACATACGAGCTGCAACACGAGAAAACCAACAAAGTGGTTGTGCGCCCAGCCCAGACTCAGATCAGCCAGGGCATCCACCCAGTCTGATCACTCTTCACTAAGGGCTTAAAGGATAGCTTAGGGTCTAAGCTACCTCTATGCGGACAGCGAAGACTCTGATCAGACTGGGCGGATGCCCAGGCTGATCTGAGTCTGCGATGGGCGCACAACCACTTTGTTGGTTTTGTCGTGTCGCTGTTCTTATAAATCGTAAGTTCATTAGTCCTCTTCCTGAGGGACATAGTAGATCCCCAAATATGCTTTTTGTGTTTATGAAATTATAAAGATAAAGTTTTGACTGTAAGTCACAGTGGCATAGGTCATACATCTAAATCAACAATATATACACAAGGCATAGGTCATACATCTAAATCAACAATATATACACAATGCATGATTATGAAAATTGACTGGAGATCATAAACAAATACTTGTTGTTTCTTCCTATTTAGGTCAAGAATACGTAAATGGCACATACATATAATTTTTTTAAATTTTGCACAGGAGCGCATTTTCATGTTACATCGAATTACGCAATAAAAATATAGGTCACCGAGTTTGTTTAGTCGCTAGATCAGATTGAAATACGTGAAATGTTGAGGCTGTTTCCATTGACGGCAATGGGAATGCGATGAAAATACTCAGATTTTAAAACTTAAACGTACACAGCTTGTTTACCACTACATAGATTTTTTTCAAAAACTGACATTTTATGTCACAGGATCTGTGGATTAAAATGAGGTGAAAAAAGTCCTTGACTACTGAGTTTGTTTTTCCCGTAGCACTTGATAAGCAAGCATAGGTATGTATAAATTTACATCATTCTTTGACGTCATTTATAAGCAAAGTTGCAGTCTTTTACGGGCGATGTTATAAGACATGCTAAGGACGTTTTGATAAAACGGAAAGACGACGACTAGCAGGGTTCTCATGAAGAATGCTTCAGTGAAAGAATCTACTTTTCAGGCTCTCGTAAACAAAAACTAATAAAAATAAAAATTGAAAACAAACTTCTAACAGTAATATGGTTACATGTACTGCAGCCGACACAAAATGAGCCGCACAACGAAAAAGGAAAAGCTGTATGAGTAAATCCAAAATCCTCTGAAAAAAAACAAACTGTTACCCTAACATGGTAATGCCAAATCACAAAATGCCCCATGCCATGATTAAATGGGTCTTTGGGTATGTATGGTCAGCGGAAGCTCAGATCAGTCCAAACTGATCACAGCCTTTGTTGTCCTATGGTATAATGATTCCGTGAGGAACAGCGAAGAGATTCATCAGACTGCGCGTATGCCCAGGCTGATCTGTGTGCATGTATACTTACTGACGACTCGTTGTTTGGTTGGTTGTTTTGGGTTTAACGGCCCTTTGAGACAATATTTCAGTCTATATCGGGCCGTCTCCGAAAGAGTGGGAGAAAGGAGAGAGAAATGATAGACGAGAGAAAAAATGTCCAAACAACCCCCACCCGCACCCACTGCAAGCACAGTAGGCCCTTGCCCTACTTTCATCCAAATCAGTCGGACGCCCCGGCAACGGGAGTTATACCCAGCACCATCGCACCACCCAACCACCCCCCTGACGACTTGTGATCTTTCGGTGTGGCTTATGGTAGTCAGATAAAATTGACTTTTATGCCCTTTTGGACAGTATGTCAGCCATATCAAGATGATAGTATTATACTAAATATAACAATCCGATCCCATAAAGCTTTAAAAATCAGCTAGCACACATTTACTTGATTAATTAATTATTTTGGATGCGCAATCCCACCGGTGCCACGGAAGAGTGATTAAAGACGTTCGATTCAGACGCAGCGGATCCGGGTTGGCAGCGACAGGAAAAGTCTTTTCGTCAAGACAGCAGTAAGTAACTTTTTCGAATCAGGGAAGGATAAAGCAGCGAAAGGAGAGAGATGGACTCCGACTTTCATATGTGTCTGAAAAGTCCTGTGAGCCCTGAAAATAGGGAGGGAACATGTTACACACACGAAACTCTGTCTGTCTATCTGTCTGTCTGTCTGTTTCAGTCGCTCTCTCTCTGTCTCTTTCTCTCACACACACACACTAATTTTGTGTGAATACATTTACGTTGAAGTAACTTCATCAATACAGAAAAAAAAGAACGATGCAATATCAACAGAGAGCTTGAATTTACAATGACAACTGTTTTTCCCATGCTTGACATTATTATTGAATATCCGATGGGGGCCGCCATATTGAAACAAGAGGGCCATGAGGCCCTGAATCGCTCACCTGAACAATTGGCAAGGTGGCTTATACTTATCATGTCTGAAATTGTCAAAATATGAGTTTTGGGTCAAAAGTCAAAGAATGACCATGACCACTTGTACTCATAAATCTTCATGTACTCATTAGACAACCATATATACCATTTTTAGGCCAAAATCTCCAAAACTTTCCATGAAATCTTATGTTCTAGCATTTTCCCATATTTGACCATGCCGCAAAAAAGGTCAAGGTAAACCCAAGGTCACCATTTGAACAGTCTTGGTGGTACTCTAGTACTCCATACTATTTGCCAAGTTTCAGGGCCATAGGTGTATTGGTTCTGGGGAAGAAAAATATTAAAGATTTATCCCGTAAGTGGTAATGGCGGCCAAGCTGGTCATGTGACCTGGACCGTTTGAACAAATTTTCATTCAATCAACCCCTGGAGGCTCTATATGAAATGTGTTCACAATTGGCCCTTTGGCTTTTGAGGAAATGGTTGAAAATGTCAAAATATGAGCAATCTGGATCAAAGGTAAAAAAATGACCTTGACCTCTTGTACTCATAATTCTTCATGAACTCATTAAGACAACTGTATATACCAATTTTTTAGGTCAAAATCTTCAAAACTTTCCATGAAATCTTATGTTCTACCATTTTCCCATATTTGACCTTGCTGCAAAAGGTCAAGGTCAACACAAGGTCATAATTTGAACAATCTTGATAGTACTCAAGTACCCAATGCTACTTACAAAGTCTCAAGGCCATCGGTCAATTGGTTCTGGAGAAGAAGATTTTTAAAGGTATTTACCATATATGGGCGTGGCGGCCATGTTGGTCATGTGTCCAGGACCGTTAGAAAATATTTTCATTCCATCAACCCCTTGAGGCTCTATATGAAATTTGGTTTCAATTGGCCCAGTGGTTTTAGAGCAGATTGTTTGAAATTGTCAAAATTTGAGATTTCTGGGTCAAAGGTCAAAGAATGACCTTGACCTTTTGTACTCAAAAATCTTCATGTACTCATTAAAATGATTCTATGTACCAATTTTTAGGCCAAAATCTTCAAAACTTACCATGAAATCTCATGTTTTAGCATTTTCCCATATTTGACCTTGCCGTAAAAAAGGTCAAGGTCAACCCAGGGTCATAATTTGAACAATCTTGATAGTACTTGAGTACCCAATGCTACATACCGAGTTTCAAGGCCATCGGTCTACTGGTTCTGGAGAAGAAGATTTTTAAAGGTTTTTACCATATATGGGCGTGGTGGCCATGTTGGTCATGTGACCTGGACCGTATGCACAAATTTTCATTCCCTCAACCCCTGGAGGATCTATATGAAATTTGGTTACAATTGGCCTGGTGGTTTTTGAGGAGATTGTTTGATATTGTCAAAATATGAGAGTTCTGGGTCAAAGGTCAAAGAATGACCTTGACCTCTTGTACTCATAATTCTTCATGAACTCATTAAGACAACTGTATATACCAATTTTTAGGCCAAAATCTTCAACAGTTTCCAAGATATCTTATGTTGCAGCATTTTGCCATATAAAAGCATGAGTAAGCAAATTTGACCTTACCGTAAAAAAGGTCAAGGTCAACCCAAGGTCATAATTTGAACAATCTTGGTAGTACTCGTGTACCCAATGCTACATACCAAGTTTCAAGACCATCGACCTATTGGTTCTGGAGAAGAAGATTTTTTCAGGTTTTTACCATATATGGGCGTGGCGGCCATGTTGGTCATGTGACCAGGACCGTTTGAACAACTTTTCGTTCCTAAGGTCCCAGGAGGCTCTATATGAAATTTGGTTACAATCGGCCCAGCGGTTTCAGAGGAGAAGTTGTTTGAAATTGTGGACGGACGGACGGACGACGGACGGACGACGGAGCCTTACCATCCTATAAGCTCCCCCGGAGCCTCTGGCTCAGGTGAGCTAAAAAAACATTGACTTGGAAGTATTTTGTGACGTAACGTCCTTCGCGACGCACGTAATTAATTGCGCCAGTCATTTACCTATTCTTGACCTTAAGTGCAACTAGTATGCACAAGAATTCTGTGGAATGTGGTGTCTCGCCTGTCTGCACATTGTCACAAAGCAGAGGAAAATGCAAAACTTTTAGACAAAGTTTATGCTGCCCACACCAACAAAACTGGAAAAGTAATACCTATGTCTCACTTCCGCTAGTTGCAGGCAATATAAAAATCAGTTTACTCCAGTACTTTAACACCTAAAGAGCCAAAAATGAAAATGGTCATATTGGCAAACAGCACAGTTCTGGATGAGGCATTTCATAAGAAGCTACCTCTTCTGGATCAACACTTTTTGTACAATAGAGCTAAGGCAAAACACTTTTTGAACTTCCGCAGACATAAAATCTTGTCTGCTCTTTGGGGCTTTAAGGGTTAAAAACACAAAATCAACATAATAAGATGTCAACTTGTCTCAAACTAGTTTCTCCATCATACTGTTACAACATCATCTCATTATATATTACCTTTTCTATCATCATTTGCAAATCTCTCTTGTTCAACATGATTTATGATGATCTATTTGTTCAACACATTCAAAGGTATCGTAATTTGAGAAATATTTCCCATAGTCTTGTTTTTGCGAGACACAGTTATGTGAAAATAAAACTAGTACATGCATAATAAAGCTATTACCATTTTGTGACAGCTTTATGAAAATAAAACTGTCACAAAATGGTAATAGCTTTATTAATGCAAAGAACACTTGTGAGAATTTTAGACCCGAAACTGCAACAACTTCCTTTAACTGATACGAATTTAAGCATTTGCAAGATCTGTTAGTCTACAGTATCTCTTTGCTGCCATTCCAGAACATGATCTGAATATCTAAGGTGTATGGAAGCGAACAACTTTGACATGATTATATTTACTCCTCTTTCTTAAGGGGGCTACTCTCGATGGTATGTGTTTGCTCTCTTTGAGAAAACTCTCTCCTTTAAGATTCTCAAGGAGTAAATTCTTTACTCTTCAAGAGTAGGTACCTCCTTTCTATACGAGGGTCAAGTTTTAAAGGAAAGAATACTTTCCTCTTAAGGATAGATGCCTCCCTGCTGAACCAGGGTCACCTGTTAAAGGAAAGAAATTGCTCCTCTATCAGCACGTTCTTTCCTTTAACAGCTGATCTTGATTTAAGAAGGGCTTGTCGATCAAAAATCTCTCATTCTAGGTATTTTCTCTTCATTCTAGGTACTTTCTCTTCAAATGCGATTCTCTACCAAAACATTCTGACACAATTTCATGGATAGCTTAGTCAAAATATCTATGACAGATGACAAAGAAGTAAAAAAATCCTTGTTTCCACTTGAAATATGGTGGAAAAACATGAAGGTACACTCATATATCTTAAGAGCAGCCCCTTTCGAGGGAGAATTCCTTATCAGAGGAGCATATACAATTCTCTTTAAGTTATCTCCCTTTTGAAATGTTGGCAAACACATTGTGGTATATCCACAAACTTTAAATGTATGAGTTGAGCAACTGTGTAGATCCTAACTTCACTAACATCAAGATGGGCTGATTCTCTGTATTGGTGATCGTCGTCTGTTTGGTGAGCTGCCGTCCATTGGCGTGTAACCTGCTGACCACAGGGCAGGTGTTTTAGGAGTCTGTACTGGGTAGTACCCAGGAGAATATGGAGGTGGAATGGCAGCTGAAAAATAAGCATGTGCATTTAATGATCAATATAACATGGTATGGTACAAATCATAAGTATTGGGACAGACAGTGCAGACCCAGATCAGACTGCTCCTAGGGACAGTCTAATTAGGGTCTACACTATTTGCCATTACAATTGCATCTTTAAGACTCTATACTGCATTGAAAAACTAATCTGTCCTATTTTTAGGACATTCACTGCAATTGTTTCAGGTGTCTCAATTTTTTTGAGTTTTTCAGGAACATAATAATATCAGCAAGCATGTTTGTTGCACCACTAGTAATTTAGGTACATGTAAATATGCATGCCTTGTATTTCTGTCACATTTTTAACAAAAATTCTGTGGAAAGCTACATCTTGCCTGTAGTCACAATGTCGTAAAGAGGTCACTACACCACTCAAAGAGCTAATATCTCTGTTTTGCTTTCTGTTAGTTGCAGGCAAGAAAAATAGGCTACAGAGTCACTGAATGGTTCTCAAATTTACAGGTTTTTAGTACCATTTTTTCCTGACAATAACACAAGGTTGTTGGGAAATGGCAAATAATACGTCATTATGGATTTGCCATTAGTTTAAACATATTTATTGCCACTTTTGTCAAGCAGTTGGGTCGGACCACAAGTTCTTTCAAAATTAGTTATAGTCCTCCCCATAAGTGGCTTTGCCATCGTGAAGCAATATTTCCCAACGTATCTTCAAACCTGTGCCATTAGTCTCAACAATGCACGGTAAGAAAAAGTTACGTTTTTAAATATGCAAAAGTCTCTGTCATACCTAATGAAGATATACTCTACATTTGATACTGACAAATTTTGATGAACAAACTAATGGCATTCTAATTAAATTTCGGAGGGATTCATTTGTTCTGTCAGAAATTGTTTTATACAGGTAAACGGGTAAAAGTATTGAAGGAATAGCAAACAGCGCAAAACACATCAGGCTATTCCTAGCAGTGCAAGCCAGATCCGACTGATTCTGTACTTAAGAGTTTGTATCATGATAACAAACTGTAACTTACTTGGTGAATAAGGTCCTACAGCTGCTGGTGATCCTGGGGCCATGAACCCACTGGTATTAGCAGCTGCCCTGTATCTGGGGCCATATACTGTATGGTAACCTTAAAACAGACATTAACTTAGACGAAAATATGTATACAAAAGCTCCGGACAAAAGTGAGCCGTTTCTAGGTAACTTAACGAAGAGAAATAAAGTTCATAAAATGTATTGTATGTTTAAGGATGTACTAAAGTCTAAAGTGGATTTTTTCCTAAAACCTAACTTCTTTTCATTCTATGACTTAATTTAATTTGAAAGTATTCGGAAATGTAAAATATATTGTGTGGCACATACATAGCAAACTTTATGCTACAGTCGCCCAAACACACGTGTCTGCTTATACAAACTACCCTAATGTAATTTAGTATCAGGACACCTAAAACTGTTGATTTTCCATTTGTCCCAAATGGAAAATTGATGATTTTTAGGTGTCCCAATAGTTAATCACATTAGGGTACTGTATCAAAATTTTAACATGTAAGATGGTTGATTTGTTGTTTTACGTCCACGGTAAACGGCCATGGACATGTCGGGACGGTCAGTTAACCTAACCACACTATTCCTGGGCAGGCTTAGACCCTCTAAGTGTTTAACCAGTACTAAGTGCACATATTTTCGCCAGTAACTGACAACTGCCCTTCTTGAATCAGCTAAAGGAGAAACGAAAGTATGTGGCCAGACCAGGTATCGAACCCAGGACCTCTGACTTATGAGTCAGGTGCCCTACCGATTGCACTACGCGGCCCGGCATTTAACATGTAAGAACATTGAATCATCCTCTAAGCCTAATAATTTAAATACAAGTATTGTTCATCCAAGTTTGTTGAATACACAGCAAGAAAAGTAATTCCTGTTTTCCCAGTTGAGACAAAAAAACAAACAAATCTGCCAGGAATGCAAAGGTAGGCTTTTCTCTGTCATATGTGAATACAAATGTTACGACTACGGTCAAATAGACTAGATAACATTCCTAGTTGAAGGGTACTCACCAAACAAAATGGTCAATGCTGTTACTAGGATGATCACAATGAGAATGAACCAATATTGGTAATTGCTGATGATGCTGCCAAATAGGGCTCTCCACCCACTCTCTCTACCATACCGTACACCTACAATAAAACAAAGTTAATTATAATGATATTAAATATTTTGATAGCCTGACCCCAAACCTACAATTTCTGTACTTTCTTCAAGCTTTCTTTTTTTCTTTATGGGCTTTACGGCCCTTTCAAGAGTATTTCACTTATATTGAGACAATCTTTATGCATAGGTGGGCAAAAACAGGAGCTCCCAGGGAAAACCACTTGACCTTCCATAGGCAGAACTTGGCTTTTCCATTTGTGCACAAAGCGAGGCTTGATCTCACAGCGGTGAGAAACCTAATGTTTCTTAGTCAGCGCTCTTATCCTCTAGGTCACAGCAAAGTCATTACAAAAATTCTGATATACCCCCACATAACATTTCAGTTACTGCTCATAATGTTATACTGCCATCTATAATAACCTCTCTGTTTTGTTTCACAATGTGAGGCCATGAGAAATGTGAAATTCCTTGAGATTTTGTTCCTCACGGCATGAGATATGGCCTGTATGACCCGGTCAGACTTAAGGAGCAGTCTGATCAGGGTCTACACTGCTTGCATTTCCATCTGCAGCTTTTGAATGCACTACTGTTATGATAATTATTTTAGACGTCCTAATTTTTAGAATTTTTACCGAATACAAGCCTTGTGTGAACCTGGCTAACTTACTTGATAAATCTGGTTTCTGACCAATCAAGCGAATGAATACTGGAATCTTGACCTTCTGACCTATCTTCTGACAAATAACATCCACCCATACATCTAGCTGTTCCCTCTCCCACAGTGTAATTGTATCGAGCAATCTGACTGGATACACCATCATAGATCTTGACTGTGGATCTCTCTCTGGGATCAGGACCTCTAGAAGAACTGGATCATTCACTACCACCTGTATAAAGAGTATATTAATTGATTTATACTAAACATGCCAAAAATGAAAATGGCTGAAGTTGCAAATAGCGTAGATCCAGATGAGGTGGCTCAAAATGACCTGCCTCATCTGGATCTACACTGTTTGGCCTCTAGTCATTGAATTTCCATAATGATATAGCTTAGATTAAACGTTATTTAAACTGTAGACATAAATTTAGAAAAACAAGAGTGTGTATGGTTTTTGCATGTCTGACAGATATACTATTTTGTTTGTGAATTTTAGCCATATGACATACACCATTTCTATAAAGTGGATATATCCAAGGTCAAAGATGAAATAAAACTGGAAATCTTATAAAATGCATCTAAGATTTTTGGGATGGTTTTGGATGAGAAAACCCCATCTAATAGCAGAATTACCAAAGGCTGATTTACTTAAATTGTATTTGGGATCATTTAGGAAGGAGGAACCTCAATCTTATAGCTGAATTATCACAGTAGTCAGTTTTGATAATCATTGTTGTCAGCATTAATCCTACCTGTATCTGATCAGATAATGCAGCTACAGCGGATATTCTCAAGCTTGACAATGGTGTCAGTGTCGACAAGTGGAGCTCGGCATTGTGGGTAAATACTGGAGGCAAGAACGGCAGACTGAGAGGTTGTGATCTCACTTCCGGTTGACCTTTCTGAGGTGAAACTGTGACTAGCAGACGCAAGTTTGTGTCAAGGACACTTATCTCTTGGCGAGGTAGATGGGTACGGGGAGTAATTTGGCATGCATATTTTCCTGTAAACAAAGAAGGCATTAGAACAACATAGGTGTGTGGAAGGGGCTGATCTTATTTTTTCACTCCTATCTAAGCTGTCTTTCTCTTCTGTCTGCATCTCCCAGTGAGGCCTCTTGATACAGAGCTCTATATAAGAGGGGTATTTGATGATAATTGAGGGATAATTTTTTTTATTTCTCATTGAAACCATATGTTGTGACCCCTCATCTGAACCGTCTCATCGAGACGGTTCAGTTGAGGGGTCACAACATATGTTTTTATTCAGAATTAACAAAAATTATCCTTAATTATCACCAAATACTCTCTCTTATCTAGTGCTCTGTCAGATACAGACTCAATATAATCTCAAAGACTCAATATAGTTTCCAAAGGCAGTTCAAAGGGTGGTTAATCCAAAACAATCAGACAATCGAGATATTACTTATATGAGCCTCGACACGACAAAACCAACAACGTGGTTGTGCGACCAGCACAGCCTCAGATCAGCCTGGGCATCCACCCAGTATGATCAGAGTCTTCGCTGTCCGCATGCAGGTAGCTTAGACCCTTAGTTACCCTTTGAGTTCTTAACAAAGAGTCTGATAAAACTGGGCAGATGCCCAGGCTGATCTGAGTCTATGCTGGGTGCACAACCACATTGGTTTTCTCGTATCGCGGCTCATATGTATAAGGCATTTAGCATTTATTGTAAAACCTCAGTTTTGAAGCTGACAGACATGATGACAATCCTCAAATAAATTCTAAAGTACAGGGCCCAGTTGTTCAAAGCATCGTTAGCCTAACGAGCTCATTAAGAGGTAAACTCATTAAGTGTTTCATGACTTTATGACCAAATACAACGATATTTTTTCAACAAAAAATATTGGCCTATTTGAGATATTAATGTTTGAAATTTTAATGAAACGTTAACTAACGACATTGTAAGTTTTGAACAACCGGCCCCAGATGAAGTTTCATCCATGAGAAATGTTTAGTTCCTAGAAACTATATAGTAAGATACAGAAAATGAGATGTTTATGTGTATAAATAAAAATTACGTGAAACACTAGATGGCCACATTGTTGACAGATAGGGAATGGTATGACTTGACAAGTGACTTAATTGATGGAACACCAGGGCCCAGTTGTTCAAAACATCGTTAGGCTAACAAGCTCATTAAGAGGTCAACCCGGTAAGTGTTTTACGACTTTATAGCCAATACATTGATATTTTTTGTTGAAAATATGTGAAAAGCTTTTGCAATGCAAAAGCTTTTCACATTTTTTTCAACAAAAAATATTGGCATATTTGAGTTATTAACGTTTGAAGTTTTAACGTCACGTTAACTGACGACGTTGTTAGTTTTGAACAACTGGGCCCTGAATGCTATATGACACATGTTTGCTGGTGACATAATCACTACAAAAGTGTAACTCACCTAGAATGCAGAGACTTACCAAATTTAGGAAGAAATACGGAGCTAACAGTGAACATATCATCTATATCAACATCTCTGATGACAGCTTCAATAACAAGATCGCATGAGAATGGAACTCTTGCTGGAATATAGTCTGTCTCTGCAATCACTGCTGCACAATCATCACCTGCAGATAACATTGTACAACTGGCTACAGTTATATATAGTTAGAGGGGCAAGGAAGTAATTTTGATACAAGAGGAGTTGAAATGTAAATCTGTGTTGAAAATTCAACTCATGAAATAACTAAATCCCACTGACTTAAATGAAAGTTGGAGATGTCAAAGTCTGGGATGGGATACCCCACCCGTCCCAACTGACCTAAATTTTTGGGGTTGTTTTAGAGAGAGAGAGAGAGAGAGAGAGAGAGAGAGAGAGAGAGAGAGAGAGAGGACGAGTTTTACGCCAAATAAATATGGTATATGTCTCAAATAAACAAAAAAAATGCAGATTTCATAAAAACAAAAGTTTTCATCTTCAGCCTTTTCCTTTTTATTATTTACCTTGAATTAGTTCAATATTCCCAAGCTGTACAAAGATATGGTATGGTTTGCTACTGCCTGCTGCAGTAGTGATGAACTCTTGTGTCATTTCCATGGTGACTGCATCAATAGCTTGTACATACACCTGAAAATGAGAAAAATCAGAAAATACCATAAAAACTCTAATTACAGGCCCAGGGCGTTTATTAGAATTACCAGAGTATGAGAAGTTTGGGATGAACATTTATTAGATGCTGCACAACAACGCATTCAAAAATTTTACAGTTTTCACAGTCTCAATCACGCCATTGCTGTCAACGCTATTAGTCGCATGATTGTTGTGCATACAGATGTTTCCTCCAATGTAAGGAGAAGCGTTGTGGTTGTCTAAACGCTAAAATATTTGTTAATAACTTGTATAAGGATGCTGGTTAAAAGTCAACCCTTATAATGCTTAACAAGAGGGCCATGATGGCCCTGGATCGCTCACCTGAGTATCCTGTGAACTTAACCTCAGAGACATCTATATGACCGACAGACAGAGTTTCACAAAGATTAAATGGAAAATGAACCCTTTATTGTGTACCTAAGGTTTTTATAAGATTTAACCTAATGACCTAGATTTTGACCCCACATGACCCAGTTTCACCCCTGGTCTAGATTTTTTGGATATGAACATTCTGACAAAGTTATCAAAACTGTGCCCTCTAGAGTGTACACAATGTTTTTCTAAGGTTTAACCTAGTGACCTACTTTTTGACCCAACATGACCAAGTTGCACCCTTGGTCCAGATTTGCTGGAAACAAACATTCTGACAAAGTCTCATGAAGATTAGAAAAAAAACTGCATCTGCTAAAGCTTTCACTCTGTTTTTCTAAGAACTGACCTAGTGACCTAGTTTTTGACCTGACATGGCCCAGTTTCAAATCTGGTATAGATTTCATGAAAATAAACATTCTGACAATGTTTCATGTAGATTGGATCATAACTGTGTCCTCTAGAGTGTACACAAGGTTTTTCTAAGATTTGACCTAGTGACCTAGTTTTTGACCCCACAAGACCCAGTTTCAATTTTGGCCTAGATTTTATATAAATAAACATTCTGACAAAGTTTCATGAAGATTGGATCATAACTGTGCCCTCTAGAGTGTGCACAAGGTTTTTCTAAGATTTGACCCAGTGACCTAGTTTTTGACCCCACATGACCCAGTTTCACAGATGGTCTAGATTTCATTTAGATAAACATTCTGACAAAGTTTCATGATGATCGGATCATAACTGTGCCCTCTGTGTCGTTCTAAGATTTATTTCTATTTTTAACTCTGACGGCCATTTTGTTCAGCGGAGTGGAACCGTTTTAGCAATTTTTGTTCAGAGTCATGAGTAAAACATTTCTGTGGATTTTTTTTGAAATCGAGCCATTGGGTTCAGAGACGATGATGTTTAAAGCTTTTTTCTATTTTTAGCTCTGGTGGCCATATTGTTCAGCGGAGCAGAACCGTTTGGGCAATTTTGGTAGAGGGTCTCCTAAGGAACATTTCTGTGAAATTATTTGAAAATCGGCCCAGCAGTTTTGGAGGAGAAGTCGTTTAAAGGTTTTTCTATTTTTAGCTCTGGCGGCCATATTGTTCAGCGTAGCAGAACCGTTTGGGCAATTTTGGTAGAGGGTCTCCTAAGGAACATTTCTGTGAAATTATTTGAAAATCGGCCCAGCAGTTTTGGAGGAGAAGTCGTTTAAAGGTTTTTCTATTTTTAGCTCTGGCGGCCATATTGTTCAGCGTAGCAGAACCGTTTGAGCAATTTTGGTAGAGGGTCTCCTAAGGAACATTTCTGTGAAATTATTTCAAAATTGGCCCAGCAGTTTTGGAGGAGAAGTCGTTTAAAGGTTTTTCTATTTTTAGCTATGGCGGCCATATTGTTCAGCGGAGCGGACCTGTTTGAGCAATTTTGGTAGAGGGTCTCCTAAGGAACATTTCTGTGAAATTATTTCAAAATTGGCCCAGCAGTTTTGGAGGAGAAGTCGTTTAAAGGTTTTTCTTTTTTTAGCTATGGCGGCCATATTGTTCAGCGGAGCGGAACCGTTTGAGCAATTTTGGTAGAGGGTCTCCTAAAGAACATTTCAGTGAAATTATATCAAAATCGGCCCAGCAGTTTTGGAGGAGAAGTCGTTTAAAGGTTTTTCTATTTTTAGCTCTGGCGGCCATATTGTTCAGCGGAGCGAAACCATTTGAGCAATTTTGGTAGAGAGTCCCCCAAGGAACATTTCTGTGAAATTATTTCAAAATCCGTCCAGCAGTTTTGGAGAAGAAGTCGTTTAAAGCAAAAGTTGACGCCGGACGCACGACCGGACGACGGACGCTGGACGACGGACAAAGACCGATCACAATACCTCACCTTGAGCACTTCGTGCTCAGGTGAGCTAAAAAGCAGACGACAAAATTCACATCTGCAAAATTTCTAAAATGTTTCATCCAAACTATACCATATGAGAATTCAAAGACTAGGGGGTAAACTATGTAGATCCAGATGAGGCAGATCATTATGAGCTGCCTCATCTTGATCTACCCTGTTTGCCAATTCAGCTGTTTTCATGTTGGAGACAAGTCTTAAAACAACAGGGGCCGTATTCATAAAGCCACTTAAGTCATTGCTATGCTGTTGCTAAGGCTAAATATCTATAAAGGAGATTCCTTACAACTATGAAATTTGGTCTGCAGGAACAGTCTTACAAAGACTGTTCCTCCAGACCAAATTTCATAGTTGTAGGGAATCTCCTTCAAAGAAATTTAGCCTTAGCAACAGCATAGCAACCACTTGTCGTTTTATGAATACGGCCCCAGGTACCTCAGTGTCAGTAGTTATATCACTAGAGATGCTGTAGGACACTGATTCTGATCCCACCAGGTTGGCAAAGGTGATCCCAGTGTCAAGATTGACATCCAGCCCACTGCTGCCCTTCCATGTCCCTGACACTCCTGCAAAATGAACTGTTAAATGAACTTTAGCATGAATTTGTAAACTATAATATAGTACTTAAAACAATTGCAAAATATGTTAAATTTAATTCACAGTTCCTAAAAACATGCCTACTCTAAACAGATATACATTTCTCCATTAACTGTAAGGTAAAATTACACACTTATGTGGGACACTGAACACGTGCCATTTCGTTTGTGAGACTATGTCATATGCTAAGCTGTTATTACACTGGCCAGTTTACACCATCAGGTGACTTTTTAGTGACATTCTGGGTGTGGTTCAGAACTGTGTATTATGACAAAAATAATGACGAGCTAAAAGTGTATGGGAATCTCCACATTTTTCCGCCATTGTTGTTGTTGTTGACATAAATTCTCCCAGTGTTGGGACACCTTGTTGACGAGTTGAACAATCGTTGTAGTTGATATAGCTGTCTATCGTGTAATATTACTATTGTTACCAAGGGAAAACAACTTTTGTGACTTTCTGTTTGCTTCCCTGGATGACATAGCCCTTCCACAATCAGAGGGTCTAGTATTAAAGAAAATAATTTGCTCCTTTAGAAGACACCTATTGAGAAGGGAGGCAAAAAGAAAAAAAGTTGGAGTTGCTTCTCTTTAAAGTGAACCCTTTCACCTGGGGCCGTATTCATAAAACAACTTAAGTGGTTGCTATGCTGTTGCTAAGGCTAAATTTCTTTGAAGGAGATTCTCTACAACTATGAAATTGGCTCTGGAGGAACAGTCTTACAAAGACTGTTCCTCCAGAGCAAATTTCATAGTTGTAGGGAATCTCCTTTATAGATATTTAGCCTTAGCAACCGCATAGCAACGACTTAAGTGGCTTTATGAAAACGACCCCTGAACTATGTGTACTTTGTAATCGGCCAAAATGTTGACAGAATAAGATCAGTTTGAAGAACTACAGTATAAGAATTCTTTAGACAGCTATACCCACCTGTTTGATAGCTGTCATAGAAACAGACTTCAACCAGAACAACAGAAACAGACCTCAACAATTTTTTTTCTAATACAATCTATGCAACCTATACATTAAATGTAGTCAGTTGGCGCCAAGTTTGAGTAATGCCACTTGATATAAGTAAAGCTCACTAGTTTGGGGGTTTCCCATGAAATATTAGTTTATAAAATCATATTTTGTACAATTTTTCCATTCATGGTCCACAATATTTGTTACTAACAGTTTATCATCACATGAATTCCAGAACCAATGCCATACTTTCATGACATCACATTGTGCAAAAAAAAGTCATGAAAGTCAGCACTAGAGACATCACTGACCATGTGTGAATTGATGAACTATAATTCTGACAACAAATTTCTAGTACCCACAGGTTTTGGTTATATGGTGAAACTTCACTGACTATTGAGTCATCAGACATAATATATGTCAACCACAGAATACCAGTGCTGATCTCTGTTGTCGAGTCGGTCTATAATGGAATTCTCTGGTTGACATCAAATCACGTTCACTGCCTCAAACAAGAACTGCATAATCTCTTTTATACTTTTCAATGAATTATAGAGATTTCTCGGCGAAATCGAAACTGATAATCTCACTGTTTCAAACAGTGAAATTATCACTTTCGATTTCACTGTTTCAGAAATAAGATTTTTGTGAAATAGCCTCAAGTTTTTTGTTGATTAATTGGCTAAATCTTATCTGGCTTGACAAAAATTACGTCAAGCATGTTTGCACGTCATTACGACGTTAATGACGTCACTTAAAGCGCCAACGCAACATTGTTACTGCATGCGACGTCAGGCCGCCTAAGTCTCCTTTAGGCATTCTTTCTTGGCAATTTTTTTGTGATCTGTTTATCAAAATGATATTTGAAGCTATTTTCAGTTGCAAACTTTGTTTCCAACCAATATCATACCCAATAAACACACTGGGAGCATCAAATTTGACGCAAAACGGCTAAAAATATAAGTTGTGTTTCTGTCGTGATGGCTGACGCTCTTGAATAAACAAAATTATTGCAATTTTCAAGCATAAAAGATATAGAAAATTCGACTTTTTCAACATAAGATGAATTTTTATTTCACTCATGAACACCAAAAGTTGTATTTTCACGAGTGGCACTCCTGAAAATACTGCTTTTGGTGTTCATTCGGTGAAATAAAAATCGATCTTACACTGAAAAAGTCAAATATCCTCCATATCATTTACAATTCTACAATTTTCATACGAAAATTAAGGTGAATGGGTACACTATCAGGGGGAGAAAATATGCCATTTTCATTTCTGCCTCCCTTCCAATGCTGGTCAATTCTCATAGGAGAGAATATGCTCCTAGTGGAACAAATTCTTTTTTTCTTTTTTTCCAAGAGAAGACTCCATTTAAGGAGGGCTCTATCATCCAGTGAAGCCATAAAAGTTGTTCTCCTTGTATAAATGGCAAAAAAAACATGCAAGTGTCCCCATATACCTTAATGCCCATGTCCTGCTTTCTGCTGGTCACATTCTGACAATAATGACTCAGTCATCTCCCTTACCTCTATTTGCTGAGATGGGTGTTTGTAAACAAGCTATACCCCCCAGAACCAGCCTTGGTCTTGATGGTTCTATGGCATAGTCTACAGGTATGTTGATAAAGTCCATCAGCCATGGCTTGTTCCTGTCCCAGACCTGTTAAACAACATTCAACAGCAAAATAAACCGGTGTACAGTCCTTTGGATAGGAAATTCAATAATGGTACCCCCAAACAATCACCAAATATAACATTTGATTCATCACCATCACTTAAAGGTAGGTTCCTGTACTAGCGATAACAATTATGTCCACAAAATAATTTCGTCTTTTTCTGAGCAGTATTGAATTCTCTTATTTTTCTGAATTTGTTGCTACTGAGAAACTTGTCAGATGTTGAAGAAAATAGTCGTTTTTCCTTTTGGTTTATTTTCTTGCGTTGGAATTCCAGTTCTAAAAATAACTATGTTTATTATGTCTATAAGTGCGCGATTTCTGATGCCATTCTCCAAAGGTCAATTTTCCTTTGTTGTGAGCTCTCCTAGAGGTCCTGGCATGGTGGATGGGTTAAAACTATCCCAAAATGCAATGCAGCATGACCTAAGCTGCGTTATCTATTTTTGGCGCGAACTAAAAATAGCGCTAACTGGTGTGCGAAGCAGAGTTAGGAAATCCCTTGCAAAACAACTTTTCTAATATTTTTTTGATTTACACTTTTTAGTGAAACTTATTCATTCCCTTTTATAAGTGCTTTCCAACAACTTGGGTGAAAGATCATCAAAATTGTGATGCATTCCAAAGTACAGGAACCTACCTTTAAACCAACGAGAGTTTATTATAGCACTGATAGAAACTTCAGCATTAATTTGTCAACAGCACCATCCATTATATAAGATCCATTTCATGATGGTTTATAAAATACAAATATTGAAGCAAAGCAATGCTTATATATAATTGCTGAACTTTGTGATTTGGCAACCACACACTAGGGCATTTCAAGTAAAACTCAGTTGCCATGCTGTTGTTGTTGTTGTTGATTTGATGCTTAACGTCCACGGTAAACAACTAAGGTCATGTCGGGACGGTCAGTTAACCTAACCACACTATTCCTGGGCAGGCTTAGACCTCCTAAGCGGTTAACCAGTACTAAGTGCACATACTTTCGCCAGTAACTGACAACTGCCCTTCTTGAATCAGCGGAAGGAGAAACGAAAGTATGTGGCCAGACCGGGATTCGAACCCAGGACCTCTGACTTACGAGTCAGGTGCCCTACCCATTGCGCTACCCGGCCCGGCACCATGCTGTTGTGATTACTAACAACCTATAACTGGGCATGTTCAAAAAAAATGTGACCAAAGCATTTCAGAGAATTTTAATGAAAACAGGGCTATATTAGTGCATTATTTTTATTGCTGAAAATGTATCCTGTGGCCTTGAAGATACCTGCCAAATTTCATTGAAATACTTTGAGTAATAAAAAAGTTATGGGCAAAACTATAGCCAAAAAACTCAGGAGTGTAACACTTTTTGTGTGACATTTTTTTGATTACTGAATTTTCAGCATGCAGTTTTACAAAACTGTGCCGGTCACCATACCTATTAGCGATCGTTTTGACTTTCCAGTTCTTTGGGCTGCATGAAAATGTAAGATTAATGTCCTTTCATCATATCCTATGGAATTAGTAATGCTAAACTCAATAGCACTATGCTGAATTTCTGGTGCACCAAAAAAGAAGAGGTTCCCATCTAAATGGATGTCATTTTTATATTTGATGCTTCTAATCTCTATAACATGGTCTGAAACACTGAATAAAGATGGAATATTGTATTGCAAATTTTCCAGTTGCTTTACCGGCATCCATCTCAGAATGTAAACAACTTCTTCTCAAGTACCCCTAGAACTCAGGAGTGTAACATTTGACATTTGGAACCCCATAACTTTTTCCAGGGGTAGCTTTAGTAAACTTTCATGCCTTGTATGAAAAGTCTTTGACCCATCATGGTAGGTGGTACACAGGCAGTCTTCATCTTGGGTTCTATTTTCTTCTTATGTACCATTTGAGCCACTCAGGAGTGTAACACTTTTTTGAAAAAAGACAAAAATAGCTTTTTTCTTTACCACAAGCAGTATAAGTTTCATTTATTGTGCTCATAAATGAAGACAAAGCCCCTCTCAAGCAATTTTGGAACATATAGTTAACTTCAAAATGTAAATAAAGCTGCACTGCCATGAAATCGACCAAAAGTTGAAGATTTTGAGATTCCATTTTCTTCATATCTATCACTATGAGGCATTCTAAACAATAACCATACATGGCTATCAAGTGTTTTGTGAGAAATAATTAGATAAAAATGACCAAGATAATGATATTTTATGATTAACTTTGGGTTTTGCTATGGCATGTTTAGTGCAAGGTGTTACACTCCTGAGTTTTTTAAGTCTAATGCCATTTTGGACACTTTTTCTTCCATTACATCAACATGTTTGGATTGATTCAAGCTAAATATATGTTTCCAACATCTGAAAATGTTTCTTGATGCAGTGCCATCTGTTTTGATACAATTTTGAGGTTAATGATATTTTAGAAAGGGACATTTTCTACTGATTTATAATATGACCATCAACTTCTGAAACTGGTTTGGAACTTCACTTCTGAAATACCTTTTGTAAACAGGTAATGAAAGTCAGGTAAAGAAAACTGTTCAATTACCAAAAGAAAAAGTGAAGAAGAAAATTAAATTCAGTATATATCTGTTTGATTGTTGTGCATTTAGATAGCCGAAATAGCAAAATATTGTGATACACCCAAGCATGAGTTAAGAGATATGGGTTCGGTTTTCGCTACAGCAATGAGTGCAAGTTGCTTTTAAAGAGAAGACAACAAAATAATGAAATTCAAAGGCAGAATATTCATCTTTTTTTATAATACAACAAATGGCTGTAAAGTGTTACACTCCTGAGCATCAGAACAATGTTTCTTGTTAAAAAGGCCAATAAACTTGGAAACAAGAGGCCCACGGGCCACAAAGCTCACCAGATCTCTAGCTCAAAATTGCTATCAAATTTGTATAGGCTCAGAATTGCTGTCGATTCGTACAGGCTAATACAAAATATACAACTACAAAGTCTCAGTCTGACAGTCTGTTGAGTTGCTAACAAAATATATAACTGATTGCAGTAAATGCCATTTTTTAATTTTCCCCATTGCAAGTCAATGCAAACCTAAGTTGCCACAGCAGCCAAACTAAAGAGAGGATTTTATAAAAAAAACAAAAAACCCATAAATTTCCAATCATCCTGTCTAAGGATACTACAGATGAAATCTGGGCCTTATCTGCCCAGTGGCTTCAGAGGAGATAAAAAAAATTTTAAGTATTTTTTCCCATTTTTTTTCATTTTGGTTTCCATGGCAAACAATAAAAGGAGCAGTGGGCAAAAAAAAAACACATAGCTAATAAAAGACTTCTGAAGGAACAATCTATAAAAGTTTTGTCAACATATATGCAATGGCTTGGCAGTAAATGCCTTTCTTTAATTTTCCCCATTATAAGACAATGTAACTCTAAGTTGCTACAGCAACCAAACTAAAGGGCTGATTTTCATAAAAAACATAAACTTTCAATCCCCCAGCCCAAGGATGCCACAGATGAAATCTAAGCCTTATTGGCCCAGTGGCTTAAGAGAAGATACTTTTTGAAATATTTTTTTACAATATTTTTTACATTTCGGTTTCCATGGCAACCAATAAAAGAGGCAGTGGGCCAAAAAAAAACATACAGCTGATAGAAGACATCTCAAGGAACATTTCTATAAAAGTTTTATCAACATATCTGCAATGGCTTGGCAGAAAATGCCATTTTTCAATTTTCCCAGTATAAGTCAATGGGAACTCTAAGTTGCCATAGCAACCAAACTAAAGGGCCCATGATCATAAAAAACACAAACTTTCAGTCCCAAAGTCCAAGCATGCCACAGATGAAATCTGGACCTTATGGGCCCTGTGGCTTCAGAGGAGATAATTTTTTAAGTATTTTTTCCAATTTTTTTTTTCATTTCGGTTTCCATGGCAACCAATAAAAGGAGCAGTGGGCCAAAAAACATATAGCTGATCGAGGACATCTCAAGGAACATTTCTATAAAAGTTTTATCAACATATCTGCAATGACTTGGTAGAAAATGCCATTTTTCAATTTTCCCCATTATAAGTCAATGGGAATTCTTAGTTGCCATAGCAACCAAACTAAAAGGCTAATTTTCATAAAAAACACAAACTTTCAATCCCCCATCCCAAGGATGCCACAGATGAAATTTGGGCCCAATCGGCCTAGTGGCTTCAGAGGAGATGTCGTTTAAAAGTGTTGACGGACGACGACGACAGACGACGACGACGACAGACGACGACGACAGACGACGACGACGGACCACTGCCTATCCTATAAGCTCCCCCGGAGCCTTCGGCTCTGGTGAGCTAAAAATGATGTTAACAACATGCAGTTGGTGTTACTTTATTACATGGAGCACTTAATCATTGACTTAAAGCTCTTGTAATGCAAATTAGAGCAGTTTTGAAATAATACTCAGGAGTGTAACACATTTCTTGAAACTTTTTGCACATTTTTGACATGGCATTACCACTACCTGTAACTTTTTATATAAATAATCATTTTCTAGAATAGTTCTCTACTCATATGGCATCATTACAATGCACATTTTATTGAGATACAGTCAAGTAAATAAAAGATATGAAAGTTTTTAGAACTGTACATCTAAAACAAAGTATCAAAATGAAGTTAAAATTTGAGTTTTTATATCATTCAGCAGTTTCTGACAGAAAACAGCACTTATTTACATAATTTGGAAATGCCCTGCATCAAATAATAGAAACTTAAAGTGATAGGATCATGATTTTAGCCTTTCAAAGCTTTCATAAAATTTGGTCATTTTAACAGATTTTGGGTGTAAATTTCTTCACAAAAATTGTCATAAAATTTTTATTAGTAATGCTATTATTAAAACTTATACAGTTTTGTAAACTGGAAGCACTGTAGGTAAGTCTGGAATAAAAATTAAACCTATGGCAGAGTGTTTAATTTTGACCTCCAATGTCACACTTTGGTCACATTTTTTTTGAACATGCCCAACTACAGATTTTACAGAGATGAAAGAAAAACTTCTATGAATTATCATGTAGAAAAATATGAAACTACTCTAGAGACATAAGAAAAACAAAAGACAGCCACCAAAAGTTGATTTGTTTTCATATCTGTATGAAGAAAATTACAAAATAACAAAGTTATGATGGTTCATATTTACAATCCCATTATGATGAATAGATATTTATTGATGCAAGAAGCCATAAGGCCCATAAGCATATATACAAACTATATAATTTACATTCATATACAGGATAGCAAGCAGTGCATTCAAAGACATCATGAAATAACGACATAATGATATGCATACCTTTAAGATGGTCTGTCCAACAGCAGCTGTCTTCAAAACAATAGTATTATTTTCAAGCCCATGTGACACTTGTACCAGATCATATCTGAAACAAAACACCAGGAGATTAACTGAAGCAGTCCGAGAAATGTACAGTCTGATCTGGTTTTCCACTGACTGATCAAGCATGTATGTCTCAAAAGCTAGAGTTTTTTCACTAATACTCAGAGCTCTAGAAAACCGGGAGTATTTAGTGATAATTAGGGATAATTTTTGTTAATTCTGCATAAAAACATACAGGCCAACTTCGTTGTGTCAAACTTGCTTATCTCGAAAACCCTGCTAGTGTTGAAGTGATCTCCCATTCCCGAAAATTCCCCCCTATATAATATTGCATTTCGACCTCCATTGTGTCGAACTCGCTTATAACGAAAACACTGCTGTATCGAAGTGATTTTTGATTCCCCTCCGACACTTTCCATGTGTTTTACCACTGTTTGTGTCGAAGTCAAAATGTGTATTCAGAAAAAGATCGCCAAACCGACGGAAAGAAAATGACGGCCATTTTGTGTAGACGTTTTGCGGTAATGAAAAACCTGCATATTTTGTCTTTAAGCAAATTGGTACAAACAACGAACAATAACAATGAAAAAGAACGATTTACCGAACAATTGTCTTTAATTGATTGCAGTTCAATCAATTATCCCAAATTATCCAATAATCCAATGATTGCGTGAAACGATGCAGACATTGTTTTGTTGATCAGCTGTTTTTGTGTGTAAGTTAATTGACCTTGAACCGCGTATACGTCACAGGTCAGGTGCGTTCGATTGGAAAGTTCGGTCAATTAGGCGCCTTTGAAATTTAATTGATTGAACAGTATTGAGCGGCGCTCTCTGATGCGGGCTATTAGTAACAATCCCGTTTTCAGTAGAAACAGTTTTACTACGTTCGTGCTGCACCCGTTTTGTAGAAATACTGACTCTACGAAAGTTAAGATATTGTACATGTATAGAACAAAAATTTTGGTGACGTCACAATTTGCGAACTTCGGAAAACTCGAAGTGGGTTCTCCATTCCCTTGAATTCGAGATATCGAAGTTAGCCTGTATGTTGTGACCCCTCATTTGAACCGTCTCGATGAGACGGTTCAGATGAGGGTTCACAACATATGGTTTGAATGAGAAATAAAAACCATTATCCTTCAATTACCATCAAATACTCCTCTTATCTAGAGCTCTGACTAATACTGAGTACTGTATAATATAACAGTAACCGCCTATTACTTCTTTCATTCTGACAGGCTGAAGAGGAAATCTGCACAGACAGTCATACTCCTGATAAGTTCTCTATCTCAAAATGAGTTGTCTTATCTAAAGCCAAACTCTCTGTTTTTCCTGGTGTGTGTTTCCTTTTTGGTCAAATATCACTTTTCTATGTACATGTAATTGATTTCTCTGCACTCCTCTGATAGATTTGTTATATGAAGCTGTCTGTGATTCAAAGCACATTATGCTGCTATGTGCAACTCAAATGATTGACCTAAAAGGAAAAAGCTATGTAGTATTTCCTGCCTCACCAAGACATGCTTCATTTCTCCTGAGACAAGTTCTTAGGTCAGAGTGCATGTATTATCAGGTAACCTTAGAATTTTTGCCTCAGTTTTACCAACCAGTGACATGCCTAGAAGCCACTGGAAACCCATGTCTGATTTACAAAATTTCAATAGGAAACTGAGAACCTCATTCTGTGTTAAAGAAATTATGCCCGTGACATGTCTTTCTCTATGAAAAGTGATAGATCAGCTCTACCTGTTGCAGCGATATTTCATATGCACATTGGTAGCATAGAATGTTTCTCCTATATCATCATGGTAGGTAACTGTGAACTGCAGAGTGATTCCCCTTGGCACAGATGCTAACTGACCACCAGATGTCTCTAGTGCTGCATCAGAGTTTATCATTATGTAGGATACTGGTTTCACCTGTAACATAGTTGGAAATTTAGAGATCCTGTCAAAGTGGCATTTTAACAGTAATTTCATGAATTTTGGTTCATTGGTTGTTTACTTACAGTCCAATTTGTTAATTTACACCAATTTAAGGCCAACAACTCATGCACTATTGAAGCTAATTTCACAAAACTTGATATGCAAATCCAGATTATAGTGATACATATTTATAAAAAAAACTTCATTAAACTCTGTTTGATGGCTAACTGATTGTGACTTATTTTAATTTTACACTGATTCAAGGGCAATAACTCATGCATTATTGAAGTCATTCTGATAAAACTTTTAAAATATGCAAATCTGTTATCTGCAATTCTTACTGTCCCTAGTGAGACCTGCTGTCAGAACACCCACCATCCTCCACTTACCTTCACAAGTAAGACCAGTGTTTGGTTGATCCCAAACTCTTCCTGAGCAGTTATCTGAAGTGCTGCCTGTCCTGAGTGAGAGCCAGACATCAGGACACCATCCTCTACCATCACTGTCTCACCATTGTCAGCTGACATAACCATGTAGATCATCTTGGCAGAACCATCCCTGGGTATACATAGAAATTACCATCAATATACTACAACTAGAAAATGTGTTTATGAAACACTATGCCCCCAACCTTATGCTTGCCTCTAAGGGGGTTCATCCCATAATTTATAAGTCAGAAAGGTGTATTAACCGGTTCATCTACATCTTAGTCTGTAACTGTATGCCAAATACAAGGAACAAAGCTTGAGCAGTTCTTTGGATGTTTTGTTCACAAGCTCGCTTATTTTTCATGTACAAGCCACACATAAAATTTCAACTCCCTATCTCTAACGGTTCTTGACCGTATATACAGGTTCTTTAATACCACCGGCTTCAATGCACTAAGTCAAAAAAGGGGCTTAACTCAGTCAAAAATTAACAAATTGTTTTCAACAGTTGAATGGGTCATCTACACCTTGGACAATATCTTCCTGCAAAAAATCATGATCCTAGCATCAGGGGCTCTCAAGATATTTTGTTAACAAGGTTCCATAGGCTTAAATGCACCAAGCTGAAAAAGGGGCATAACTTGGTCAAAAATTCACGATTTTTTTTTCCAAAGTTAATCAGATCATCTACACCTTTGGCAATGTCTTCCTGCAAAATATCGTGATCCTAGCATCAGGGGTTCTTGAGATATTTTGCTAACAAGGTTCCCTAGGCTTACAATGCACTAAGTTGAAAAAGGGGCATAACTCGGTCAAAAATTCACGATATTTTTTCAAAAGTTAATCAGTTCATCTACTTCATAGGCAATGTCCTTCTGCAAAATATCATGATCCTAGCATCAGGAGTTCTCGAGATATTTTGCTAACAAGGTTCCATAGGCTTACAATGCACTAAGTTGAAAAAGGGGCATAACTCGGTAAAAAATTCACGATATTTTTTCAAAAGTTAATCAGTTCATCTACTTCATAGCCAATGCCTTCCTGCAAAAAATCATGATCCTAGCATCAGGGGTTCTTGAAATATTTTGCTAACAAGGTTCCATAGGCTTACAATGCACTAAGTCAAAAAGGGGCATAACTCTAGAAATACATGACCAGTGGAAAAAATAAAAAATACATGTCTGCTTATTTTTCATGTAGATGCCACATATAAAATTTCAAGATCCTAGCATTAGGGGTTCTTGAGTTTCCAAGCTGCTTTAAAGTGTTACGGACGGACAGACGGACGGACGGACGGATGGACGGACGGACAGGCCCAAACCAATATGCCCCCTCAACTTCTCCGAAGTTGGGGGCATAATCACTGTCCCAAATTTCTTCCAAATAATTAACCCCTTTCTCATAACAAATACCCTCTCACCTTTCTGTAGAAAAAGATGGGCATATTGCATCAAAATTGAATCAAGACCACCAAAATTTGTTATTTATTGCCCAAACTTTGCCCTATAAGGCTATTTATAGGACCTGTAAGTTGCAACTTAGGTCACAGTGATTATAGTACATAAAGTAACCCTGGAGCATCTGATAAAATATTTTTGAACAATTTGTAAAACTTGCACTAACCGATTTTACTGCATGGTAGTGAGTTAAAAAAAAAAAAAACTGCTGGTAAAACTGCATCGCAGGCTCTAGATCTAATTGCCCCATCAATGTACATCCAGATGTAATTTTCATTTTGTGGACCAGCACTTTTTGTAACTGTTTCTGTTTGATATGCGGCTGAATTGATTAAAGCACAAATTGCTATGAAATTACCTATTAGTTCTAAGTATAGCCTCTGTGTTTGGTGTCATCAGCAGTTCTCCATCACATACTCTAGGGCTGATCATTGTTAACTCTGTAAATACCTGCAAAAATCCAAAAATTACTTATGTAGACAGAGCTCTAGATAAGAGGGAGTATTTGGTGATAATTAGGGATAATTTCAGTTATTTCTGCATAAAAACATATATTTTGACCCCTCATCTGAACCGTCTCATCGAGACGGTTCAGATGAGGGGCCACAATATATGGTTTCGATTGGAAATAAGAAAAATTATCCTTAATTATCATCAAATACTCCCTCTTATCTAGAGCTCTGGTAGAAACAATTGTAAGCCTTCCTCAGCTTGGTGAGGTTTTGTAGCATCACTTGAGCTGTATAAACACTAAACAAGAGGGCCATGAGGCCCTGAATCGCTCACCTGAACAATTGGCAAGGTGGCTTATACTTATCATGTCTGAAATTGTCAAAATATGAGTTTTGGGTCAAAAGTCAAAGAATGACCATGACCACTTGTACTCATAAATCTTCATGTACTCATTAGACAACCATATATACCATTTTTAGGCCAAAATCTCCAAAACTTTCCATGAAATCTTATGGTCTAGCATTTTCCCATATTTGACCATGCCGCAAAAAAGGTCAAGGTAAACCCAAGGTCACCATTTGAACAGTCTTGGTGGTACTCTAGTACTCCATGCTATTTACCAAGTTTCAGGGCCATAGGTGTATTGGTTCTGGGAAAGAAAAATATTAAAGATTTATCCCGTAAGTGGTAATGGCGGCCAAGCTGGTCATGTGACCTGGACCGTTTGAACAAATTTTCATTCAATCAACCCCTGGAGGCTCTATATGAAATGTGTTCACAATTGGCCCTTTGGCTTTTGAGGAAATGGTTGAAAATGTCAAAATATGAGCAATCTGGATCAAAGGTAAAAAAATGACCTTGACCTCTTGTACTCATAATTCTTCATGAACTCATTAAGACAACTGTATATACCAATTTTTTAGGTCAAAATCTTCAAAACTTTCCATGAAATCTTATGTTCTACCATTTTCCCATATTTGACCTTGCTGCAAAAGGTCAAGGTCAACACAAGGTCATAATTTGGACAATCTTGATAGTTCTCAAGTACTCAATGCTACTTACAAAGTCTCAAGGCCATCAGTCAATTGGTTCTGGAGAAGAAGATTTTTAAAGGTTTTTACCATATATGGGCGTGGCGGCCATGTTGGTCATGTGTCCAGGACCGTTAGATAATATTTTCATTCCATCAACCCCTCGAGGCTATATATGAAATTTGGTTTCAATTGGCCCAGTGGTTTTAGAGCAGATTGTTTGAAATTGTCAAAATTTGAGATTTCTGGGTCAAAGGTCAAAGAATGACCTTGGCCTTTTGTACTCAAAAATCTTCATGTACTCATTAAGATGATTCTATGTACCAATTTTTTGGCCAAAATCTTCAAAACTTACCATGAAATCTCATGTTCTAGCATTTTCCCATATTTGACCTTGCCGGAAAAAAGTTCAAGGTCAACCCAGGGTCATAATTTGAACAATCTTGATAGTACTTGAGTACCCAATGCTACATACCGAGTTTCAAGGCCATCGGTCTACTGGTTCTGGAGAAGAAGATTTTTAAAGGTTTTTACCTTATATGGGCGTGGTGGCCATGTTGGTCATGTGACCTGGACCGTATGCACAAATTTTCATTCCCTCAACCCCTGGAGGATCTATATGAAATTTGGTTACAATTGGCCTAGTGGTTTTTGAGGAGATTGTTTGATATTGTCAAAATATGAGAGTTCTGGGTCAAAGGTCAAAGAATGACCTTGACCTCTTGTACTCATAAATCTTCATGTAGTCATAAAGATGACTGTATGTACCAATTTTTAGGCCAAAATCTTCAACAGTTTCCAAGATATCTTATGTTGCAGCATTTTGCCATATAAAAGCATGAGTAAGCAAATTTGACATTACCGTAAAAAAGGTCAAGGTCAACCCAAGGTCATATTTGAACAATCTTGGTAGTACTTGTGTACCCGATGCTACATACCAAGTTTCAAGTACATCGACCTATTGGTTCTGGAGAAGAAGATTTTTTCAGGTTTTTACCATATATGGGCATGGCGGCCATGTTGGTCATGTGACCAGGACCGTTTGAACAACTTTTCGTTCCTAAGGTCCCAGGAGCCTCTATATGAAATTTGGTTACAATCGGCCCAGCGGTTTCAGAGGAGAAGTCGTTTGAAATTGTGGACGGACGGACGACGGACGGACGACGGACGGACGACGGACGCCGGAGCCTAACCATCCTATAAGCTCCCCCGGAGCCTCTGGCTCAGATGAGCTAAAAACTTCTGTTTATCATTTGACAACCATTGACCTCCTGAGGGCTAAGCATCAGAGCTCAGTGGCTCAAAGCATGGTTATTAACACAAGAATTCCGCGGAATGCTATGTCCCACCTGCCTTATGCTTTCTCAGTAGTAGATACCATGGTTAGAGGAAAGTGTACACTAGGTCTGATGAATTTATGTAGAAATTTGAGCAAATTAGACTTACAAATTAGAAAAGATGCACTTATATAAAAATATAGGTTAAAGGTATAAAGTAGTCAAATAATCGAAAACATCAGCTTAAGAAAACATTTTATGCCATGTCTGATGATTGTAGGTGGTATAGTTAGTGAGAAATGGACTTGAATGCTCTTGTCCATATAACCATGGATGCCAGGTCGACAGAAAATTTCCAAAGTCAACAAAGCATGATATATAGGTCAAGGGTACAAATAATAGCAGCATCCCAGAAGAATCGTCAAGCCAGGTTTTATGATTATACCCATTGTATTTTTAAGAGAAATGGACTCAAACCCTAAGTTCGACACAATTTTGGGTGTGAAATTTTACAAAATCAGTAGCACGTAAAATATAGGGAAAGGGCTGAAACAAACACATTAATCCTCGATCCCATTCTAAGATGAAATTTTATACCATGTTTGAAGATTCTAGATATCATAGGTTGAGAGAAATGGACTTAAACCATAGGGTCAATGTAATTTTTTAAGTAAAATTTTACAAAGTCAGCAGAGCGTGAAATATGGGTCAAAGGTCAAAATAAGTGCAACAATTCTCTAGATCAACAAAGCAGAAACTTTATACCAGGTTTGGTGACTGTAGGTATCATAGAGAGAAATGGACCTGTATACTAGGGTTGAGGCCATTTTTGACGTAAAATTTTACTAAGTCAGCAGAGCATAAAATATAAGTCGAATGTCAAAATAAAGGCAACAATTCTCTAGACCATTCTAAGAAAAAACTTTATACCATTTGTGATGATTGCAGGTATCACAGATGGAGAGAAATGGACTTAAACAATAGGGTCGACGTAATTTTTTATGTAAAATTTTATGAAGTCATTAGAGCATGAAAAATAGGTCAAAGGTAAAAATATGTGCAAGGTTTCTCGAGACCATTTTAAGAAGAAACTTTATACCAGTTTTGATGAGTGTAGGTATCACAGATTGATAATAATGGACACTAATGTTAGGGTCGACGGACGGACAAACAGATTGATGGACAGATGGGAAAGTGAACTCCTATATCGCACCTTGCTAAAGCAGGTGCAACAAAAACAGTTAGCCAAAAATTTGTTGGTCTTCAAGTTTCACCTGTACTGACAATTCTTTTCTCCCACCTTTGCCTATATAAGATAGGCTCTCAGCTCATATAAGAAATTTCTATCTTATACCTGGCAACATCTTTCTTATATTAGCAACCAGACTTTTTCATTTTTTGACTAATATTTTAATTTTAAATGAACAAAATGGACACGCAAGCATGTCGGATGACGTTTGATAGCAGATCATGGGTTTATGACGTCACTCAATTTTAATGACGTCACTAAAACCGGTTAAAAACATCGCTAGCTAACTTCACGCACGTGACGTGAGAGGCTAAGTTGCATTTTGTTTTCGCCCTCTGGAAGATAAAATAGTCCACATATCGTGTTTTCCGTCTAATTTTGAGGTGCAAACTGTGTTTACACCCATTTTAGGACCCGATAAACACACTGGGCTGCTCTAAATTTACTTCAGATCATTGGTTAAAAAGTTAGAATTTTCCTATTCTGAAGCATAATCCGACTTGAGGTTAAAATTCCGCTAACAGTGGGAGAAAAATAATGAATCATGAGCCAGTCCATGTAGGATAGGTAAATCTCACCCTCGGGGTCGGAATTTCAACCAGGGACTCGGCAAGCCTCGTCCCTGGTTGAAATTCCGACCAGGGCTACAAAAATCCGATTTTTTGTCGGTCCAGACCGATTTTGAGTTCGAAAAACCGATTCAGTTGGCATAAGGCACATTTTTTTCGGTCCGAAAAAACACGTTTTGCGATGTATGATGACATGATTACCTGGATTTTAGCCATGTGTCATTTGTTTGTTTATTATTAATCCAATAATCACACACTGCTGTCAAAAGTTATCACAGATACACAAAGTGTCGATTGTCTTGCCAAGGTGTGAACTAGAAATCTTCGATAATTGGCACGTGTCACAATTTTGGCCAGCGGCGAAGGTTTTACACACATACACGTGCCGATGCACGGAAAAAGGCTGTGCAACGTAAGGTTACTGACTAGTGTGTACTTTCAAAGATAGCATAAGGAAAGAATTTTACCAGCAAAAAGAAAATTTAAACGGGCCTTGATTATGTGCAGTCTGGTCAGGTTTTTTTTTTTAGCCGACGTCATTTCTCGCGCTGAAATTTTTTTCTTCGTCCGAAGGTACCTTTTTGAAAGTATATTTTCATATTTCAAGGGAATTAACTCGAATACACTAAAATACGTCAATCGTAATACTTCGGCCAATTCCGTAACTGAAGATCGGCGAGGATGTCCGATTGTGTACTTTCACTTTCGGTCTGACTGTCTCTGCGCTTTAAAAGCGCATTTTCACGATAAGTAAGAACATGTGGACTAAATGGCTACTTCAGCGATGACATCCATGTTATAACGGCGCTCTAGTATAGTCATTAGTTTTCGTGACTTTTTTTGCATTGTGGAATACACAGTGTAGTCATTAGTTTTCGTGTCTGTTTTGGATTCGTATGACCTCATCGGCCGTCCGGACCGGTTTGGATTTCAAAATTTCTGTAGCCCTGATTCCGACCCCTCGGGTGAGATTTCCCTATCCTACATGGACACTCATGATGGATTGTTATAATCTCACTCATGTTATCTTACCTAGGACTGGCAAAAAAACAACAAGAAGCAAATATCAAGTGTCCTCAGCGCATTTCTCATACAGGAAGTCATATATCTACAACTTCAAGTGATATTGGTTGTACAGAAGATGATGTCATGAAGACAGCCAGATAATGTTACTTATGCCATGCCCAACTTAAATATATATGGAGCCAAATGTAGGTCATTAAAAGCATAGGCTTCTTTCAAAATTGAATACTGATTGATTGATTTGATGCTTCAACATCCACGGTAAACAACTATGGTCATGTCGGGACGGTCAGTTACCCTAACCACACTATTCCTGGGCAGGTTTGGATCTCCTAAGCGGTTAACCAGTACTAAGTGCACATACTTTCGCCAGTAACTGACAACTGCCCTTCTTGAATCAGGGGAAGGAGAAACTAAAGTATGTGGCCAGACCGGATTTCGAACCAAGGACCTCTGACTTATGAGTCAGGTGCCCTACCGATTGCGCTACGCGGCCCGGCCCAAAATTGAATAGAAACCTCTCAAATAATAAAATAGTGCAGTTTAACAAGTCAAACATTGTAAAAATCAAAAGATATGCAAGGGAAGTATCTGTAATCAGTGGGAAGTGCAGACAGAAAAATCCCTCTCACAGGATCATTGTTCTGCATCACTCGGCATCACTCTCTGAGCACAATTTTTTATCCACAACCTCACTCATGAAAGAAAAAAATCAATGTTGTTGGTCTCACCTGAATCTGCAGCTCATCTCTCAAGGTCAAATCACCCAGAATCTGTGACCTTCCTGGTGCAGGTGTGACCTCTAACTTTACAGACACATGACCTGTTTCCATAGCAACCATCTGTACAGCAAAGTTTCCTTCTTTGTTTGGTCGGACACCACTCTGTAAGTTACAGTTGAAAAATTGCATTACATGTAATATACATAAGATACCTCTATTAAGGTGCATGGATACATTTTCAGGAGAAGCAACTCTGTCATTTTTATTTTTGCCTTCCTTCTCAATAGGGGTCAACCCTTTAAGGAAAGAATTTGCTCCTGAGGGAGCAAATTCTTTCCTTTAAGAGCTGACCCCTTTTGGAAGAGTTTCCGTGTCCATAAAAGCAAACAGGAAGTCATAAAAGTTGTCTTTCTTTGTAAAAATGGTGGAAAAACATAATGACATACCCATACACCTTAACAAAGAGCTGTATTAAGAATCCAATAGCTGTAATTGACTGGTAAGGTACATGAAATTTCTGTGAAATTTTGCGTGTGTGTGTGATAGGTTCATGTAACAGCTGGTCACATGGCCCAATCGAATTCCAGGATTTTTTCAAGTTCTTAAGTGATTGTGCTATATAAAAGGCACTTATTTTAAAAAGGTAGCGTTTGTGTTGCACAGTCACTTATGAGCTTGAAAAAATTCTTGACTTTGATTGGGCCATGTGACCAGCTTTTACAAGGACCTATCATGCTCCCACGCAAAATTTCACGGGAATTTTACGAACCTTACCAGTCGAAAACGGCTAATATCTTATATTCCTTCAATTTACAGTTTTAAAAGAAACTGACCTGTAGTAATCAAGCAGCTGCCTTAAGTTTCAAAGAGTCTGAAATTTTAATTTCAAAAGAAATATTTACTCACCTCGTGAAAAACTGACTGTAATTCAGCCACAGATTTCTTGTTGACTGACCATTTGAATGACAAAGGAGGCATAGCACTGCCAAAAGTAAATGGGGTCTCATGTTCTGTGAGACCAACAGCAAATAGTGGCATCTGAAAAATGGTGCATTACGGTCAAGGTTACAGTATATATTCAGGCTAAGGCCAACACAATTAATACTCCTGGTACATTCACTAGTGAATGTAACAGAATTTTAACTGTCTAGCCAAGTCTTTGGTTTTTAACGTTACCAGACACCATATGCATGTGGAGGCAATGCTTTTTGCTGTATTAACTGTAATAGCCTAAGCCTGAATACATATAGTGACCTTGACCTTAAAGTAACAGCAGTAGGAGGAAGTCAGGTATGGAACTCTGTTCTCCAGGAATGATATCATCAAACATATGTCTGCTTTAACTTTGAGTTAACTGAAATATCTGCAAAGTTTTGGATTCAAAATTCTTACATCAGACTTCTTTGCACTAATTTAAATCATAATAATTCTTTTGGGGCTTCGCTTTCACAAAGTTTTTCTACAAATGTATATTTCCCTTATAGTTCCTTGTTTTACAGTACTTACGGTTGTTCCTGTTCGCAACCTAGTCAGTGGCGCATGTATTCTTATACCTGACAGTCTGATCACATTCACTGTCACTTCATCCTGGAAAATAAAATGTACGAGTAAGTATCTGTACAATCTTTCAATACATACAAAGACATGTGCAACTTTTCTCTTCTTGTTGGTAGTTATATGTTTATATGACCCAAAAAGTAGACATTTTTAATAAATGTTTTAATTCAATTACACCTGTAAGTAAAATCAACTAAAACTCTTACAATCCACCCATCTTCTATATATTAAAGCAAATAAAATTTGTTAAAAAGATAGTATTTGAGTCACTTTTGACTAGATACCATTCACACAAGGAACTACTCTAAAAGGACAGATAATTCTTTCCTTTAAAAGCAGTCCTTTGGAAAAGAGTTTCACTGGGATGCAAATGCTATTTTGCTAAGTTATTTGCCTTGCAAAAGTAGCAGTCAAACAATGGAGGTGTACTAAAATGCCTTAATAATTTACCTGTAATGCTGGCATACATAGGATACAATCCCTACATGGGACCTTAACCCTTTAAGTGTCAATAACGAAAATAATTGAGTTTGCATACAGCCTACATCCAGATGAGGTGACTCAAAGTGAGCCACCTCATCTAGGGCTACACTGTTTGCCCTCTTGTCTTAGAATTTTCAATATATGATATAGCTTGGAGAAATTTTGTTTTCTGAAATTTTGCCGATGTAAATTGGGTATTCTGCTTTCTGGCACTATAAGGGTTAAAGTTTTGTTTACCTGGGAATATATCACACTTTCCCCTGTCTCTGGGTCCTGCCCCACTGCCTGTCCTGTGACTCTTGTTGTCCCCAGGGCAAGGGCATCCAACAGCCCACTACCTGATACTGAGGCTATCTTATCATTCCTAATCTGGTACACCACAGTACACTGGGGACTTGGCCCTCCTCGACTCAGGATCTATAAAACAGAGAACATTGTTTTTTAATCTTCCACTTTAGACAAATAAAACTATTATAAACTTGAATTATGAGCTGAACATAAATTGTAAAATCTTATGCTGTAGAAAGTCAGATGGGAAGTACTATTATAAAATTAATTTAAAGTATCTCTAAACTTATTGAGGTTTAGGAAATTTACACCTAATAGTGCTATAATAAAACAGTCTCCATGGAAAAACGCTGATTACTGTATGATGGAACCCCATTTTTTATATCATATTCAGACTTCCTTCCAAAGTAACTAACAGGTTTGTTCGTTTTGAACAACAGGGCCCAGATTAATCCCCTTTCTAGTCCAGAAACCCATTTTGGAGACGTATGCACACAGTGCAGATCCAGTTCAGATGCCACAAAACGCTGTGGCTGATCAGGGTCAACACTGTTTGCCTACACAAATTTCTATGCAAAATACGATAAAAGTGATGGCATTCACAAGAAACCCTTCACACGAAACAGGCTCATCCAAATGATTAGGATGGACAAGTCCACTGGTCAAAAGAGGGTTTATGTATAAAGCAGCTACACTTATCTCTGATATATTTACCTGAAACTGAGCTCCAATTATCAGTGTGATATTTCTGTATGTCAGCTGAAGGGGAGGAAATACCTGGAAAAGAGAAATAAATGTGAATCATAAATTCCCTTTCATGCACTTTAATTTGACCAAAATGATTTCTCTGTTAGTATGATCTTCACACATTACTCATAAGATCTTGATAAAGTGTTTCTGGAATTGCATTAATGGGACTATATATTTTAGTTTAGCAACATATTTGGGTGCTGTGATACAATTAGGGGATAACTGTACTCAAAATTGTCATTTGGGGAGGTAAATCGGCAGTTTTATGGCCGGAAATTTTATTTTATGGCGACAGAGCCGTATAACCTAATTTGGGACCATAAAACCAGCGATTTACCTCCCCAACTGACAATTTTCGATACAGTTATTCGCATCTAATGCACCTTTTCAGGTTTTCACTTTCAAAGCATACTATGCATCCAAACAAAGCACTTTTGGCAACCTAAAACCTAACTTCAGCCAATGAGAAGCAACTATTTTTAATGACGTCAGGTTTGCGACAGTATACGAGGGGTGATCATTAAATAATGGAAACTAGCAATTATTTCATTAAATTTGTGTCAAAACAGTATTCCAAGTATATAATACCTAAGATACAAGCATATGACATATAATTAAGTCTTAAAGTACTGCATAGGAATATCGTTGCCATGGCAACGATTCCGTAAACTTATAAGGATCTAGTCTCTAAATTTTTGCGTATTTTCATGTATATTTGCTGCTGATTAGTAACAAAGAATAGATAAAAGTTTGTGATGGTGTGATGGCTTGATGCAAGTCTCAGATACTAAAAGAACTATGTAGTTATTCATGACTTTCTCTCAAATCTGGCAGAAATACAGAGCGTGAAACACTTTTGATCGAGCAAAATTTGACGTTTTTCGCTGAATTTAAGCCTGAGGAACCAGAAATGTGACGTCAATGCACTTTAACAAGCAGAGTCTTGGAGATTTGTATAGCAGAAAGTACCAAAATTATCCTGTACTTGATAATCGATCAGTTTACTTTGGCATAATACTGGAAATCACGGAATAAGAAGTCAAACTCCCTAAAAATCAATTATTTCAACCCCTGCTTTTTCTTTAATTTATGCCAGATTTCAGAGCGTTTTCATAAACAATCATTATATATGTGTGTTTCAAAAGTAAAAATCTGACTTAAACGGAAGGTGTTCCTAAGTTTTCAATTTCTCCTTACATATCGCACATAATAAGCATAATACAAGCACCTCTTTACCAAAATGACGTTGAAAAAAATCACACGCGGTACCCCTCATGCACGTGAAGTAATATATCGCTATGGTAACAAGTTAAAATTTCAATTTCAAACATGCATTCGAAAGCTCTAAAGACACTCGTTGGTGTTACATGAAGGTTACTTATTTCTGTATATAATCAACTAATCTACAAAGGTGTTTCCATTACTTAATGATCACCCCACGTATTACAGAATATACTATCTCAAACTTTTGATGTTATCCAATAAGACATCATGTTATACACTGGAGCGCCGTTATAACGCGGGTGTCGGGAGACATAAAATCGAACCGCGTTATAAGTGATCACGCGTAATAACGATCTTCTTAGAAATACCCCACCCACTAATGAAAAACCCCATGTTTACATGTTCGTAGCGCTTATTTAGCCCTTACGAGGTAGATAGACATGTTTACTGCTTACCTGACACAACGAAAGTCATCGCTGAAGTAAGCTTTCAGTCCCTATGTTCTTACTTATTGTGAAAAATGCGCTGCAAAACGGTTGAAAACCATTTACAAAGCGAAAGTACAATCGTAACACATCGGCCAATTCCGTATCCTGAATTAAACCTATATCGACGAGGATATCCGATTGAGCGAAAGTAGACTTGTTTGAGTTAATTCCCTTGTATATACACTTGCAAAAAGGTACCTCCGGACGAATAAAATATACTTATTTGCGCGAGTACTGACGTCGCCTAAAAAAACTCTAAGCAGCCTACAGATAACCAAATCGGGTTTAAGCTTTGTTTTTTTTCCATTTATAAAATTCTTTTATAATGTTTTCTTTGGAAGTAATCAGTGACTGCTACGCACAGCCTTTTTCCTAAGCGTCGGCTTGTGTATTGTGTATATGAGGTGACCTTCGCTAATTGGTGACATGTGATATGCGCTAATTATCGAAGTCTTTCACACCTTGGCAAGACAACCGACGCTTTGATTGTCTGTGATAACTTTTGACACGCTGTTGATTAAAATTATGTAAACAACCCAATTAACTTTTAATGGTCATTTTCTATTCCAATGTCGTGAACACCGACGGAAACCGCCGAAAAATCCGCGATCTGTAGAACAAATTTGGGAGCCACAGGACAACCGCGTTATACTGATTTTCGCGATATATCGGTCCACGGTATAACGGCGCTCCAGTGTATTTGTAAGTGGTAAAACACAAAACTGGGCCAGACTTAAAACTACATTGTATATCATGTTAGGTGTTAGTGATAGACATCAACCTCTCAGTTAGGCAGACAATGCTATTATTTTCTGATCCTTCACTGCTGCTGAACTTTGATATGTCTTACCTCGACAGGTTTAGCATGACTAGCGACAGTTCTTCCATCTGGCAGATATGTTACAGCTCTCAGAGATGTGTGACCAACTGAAGCACCATGCACAGTGTAGGTGGCAGTGAACAGGTCTGGTGCTTTACCCACATCTGATCTGAAATTACATCATAAAATATTGTTTCAAGTCATTTCTGTGAAATGAAGGTGAATGGCTACTCTCTCAGGGGAAGCAACTCAAACATTTTCATTTTTGCCTCCCTTCTCAGTGGCTGTCAACTCTTAAAGGAAAGAATTTGCTCCTCTAGGAGCAAATTCTTTCATTTAAGAGTAGACCTCTGTTTGCAAGGGCTTCAGTGCCTAGGGAGGCAAACAGGAAGTCATGAAAATTTCTCCTGTTAGTAATAAAATGGAGTGAGTGAACTCGGGTTTAACGTCCCACCAACAACGAGGTCATATGGAGACGGGACCTCGGTTTAAAGTCTCATCCCAAAGACCGGAGAAGCAGGGGATCGATCTTGCGACCCCTGGATTGGTAGTCCGGAGTGTTATCCACTACACTACAGCCGCTCCTAGTAATAAAATGGAAGAAAAGAACTTCGGGTGGTCATGGTCAGGCAATGGTGTTGGGTAACTTTCAGTGCAGTGCTCTAGATAAGAGGGAGTATTTGAAGATAATTTGCGATAATTTTTGTTATTTCTGGATAAAAACATATGTTGTGACCCCTCATCTGAACCGTCTCGACGAGACGGTTCAGATGAGGGGTCACAACATATGGTTTCGATGAGAAATAAAGAAAATTATCCCTCAATTATCATCAAATATCCCTCTTATCTAGAGCTCTGTTTCAGTGCCTCCTAATTTGGATGATAGTAGGGAAAGGGCCTACTGTGCTTGCAGTATGTGCCAACTAGGGGTTGTTTGGACATTTTTCTCTCCCCTATCTTGTAGCTTTTCTTTCTCCCTCTCTCTGGGAGACGGCTCGCTATAGGAGCCATTAAGCTAAATGAAAACATCCAACCTGACCACTTGATTTAGCAGGGGTGAAAATGATATTGGATAAAATTTTGATGGCTGAATGACTTGCAGCTGTATGACCTCTTCAACTGCATTTCAGTCATACTGAGTCAATAGGTGATAATGAGACTGTGTGCAATGGAACCTTGTTTACAGTTGAAAAAATTCCACTTCCAGGGGATTCAAACCCAGGCTTCTAGCCTAGCAAGCCTGTGCTTATCACACAGAGTTACTGGGGCTCTCTGTAAAATTTTGAACCAAAGTCGAATCATCTTTAATGTGTAAATACCACCAGTGACCTTGGCCTTTGCAAAGATGGTGTGAAAGTATTAAATCATCTACCCTTACATTTCCAAGCATAGTGGGGTGTTGAATAAGCCTTTGAAAAAAATCATTTATCTTTATATCAGACTCCAAATACATGTATGCATCAGACCACAAACCCACCCCCCCCCCACCCCCACCCCATAAAATTGTGATACATCTTCACAAAATTAGGTCACTGTGACATGGTTTTGTGGGAGGTGTTCTGGAGTGGTAAACTGCATGCACTGGTGAAGCTTATAGCCTGTGCACTACAGAACCCAAATATGCATCCCACCACTATAAACCATAATCAGGTGTACTTTTCTGCAAAAGCAGGTCATCACAATCTGGTCCTGTGAGAATGACCTGCAGTGGTGAGATGCATGCACTGTTAAGTTTCACAGGCCAGCCAACATATGAATGTGACCCCCAAAAAAGTCTAGACCCAGATCAGTCTGCCACTCTCATCTGTACAAGGCAGTCTGATCTGGGTTTCCAATCTGCCATTCTGCCAGTAATTTATTGACACATCATCTGACAGTAAAATCATATTTTAAGATAATTGAAATATACACTTGTTAACCCTATTGCACTCAGAATAGCCAAAACTCTATAGAGTTTTGGCTATTCTGAGTGCAATAGTGTTAAGGTGAATGGGTACAACTCCACATTTTTTCTGCCATTTTTACAAAAGAGAACAACTTTTATCATTCCCTTTTTGCTTCCCTGGATGAAGAGGAGTCTACTCTCAAAAAGATAGAATTTGCTCCTATGTGATAAAATTATTTCCCTTCATAGTTGACCCCAACTAAGAATTGAAGCAAAAATGAAAATAGTAGAGTTGCTTCCCTTGAAACCCTGAATGTGTCCCTGTTCACCTTAAGATGTCCCATTATCTATAGGGTAATCAAAGTATTATCTACTTTCACCAAAAAAATGCATGCTTTTTGTCAAGAATCACCCAAACAAATAAACTGTAATATGTTTCACTCTAAAAGGCATGCTTTTTGAGAAGGGGCTTAATGACAAATGCTTCAATGAAGACCCAGGTCAGCATCGTTGTCTGTACAGTTTGATCAGCTGAAGTATCTACAGCCCAAAAGACAATGCCCTAATCGTCATGCACAAATGAGCAGACTCATCTTGATCTTGACTGTTTTCCATAGGTTTTAAGGCAGCTTTTCTTGGGAGACAGCTCAAATGTATTCTATTCCATCAACTTCAGTGTCCAAATATTTAGAGTAATTATTATACCATAGTATTTTCATCATAAACTGCATGCTTTTTTTCTGAAAACTGAGTCAGTGTGGATGATCAGACATGTTATAATCAGGAACCCTCTTATTTTCTGAGCTTGGCAGATGTGCTTGTGGGATTTAAAATATTTGGGACAGAAAAAAGTGAACAACCAGGATCAACCTATGCAGTCTGATCAGGGTCTGCCCTGATTGCAATTCAGCCAGTAGTTTTTGGACAAATCATTGGATCGTAAACTTTACAAGCTCCCACCAGGTAAATGCACAATTCCATTTCCACCTGTAAAGCTTCTGTAAATGGACAGCCTAAATATCATGCTACACAGCCCCACATAAGAGGGGGTATTGAGGATAATTCAAAGATAATTTCACTTATTTCTCAATAAAAACAAATATTGTGACCCCTCATTAGAACTACCTGGGCAACACAGTTCTAATGAGGGGTCACAATATGTGTTTTTATGGGGAAACAGGGAAAATTATCCTTAAATTACACTCCAGACTACCAATCCAGGGGTCGCTAGATCGATCCCCCGCTTCTCCAGTCTTTCGGATGAGACTTTAAACCGAGGTCCCGTCTCCATATGACCTCGTTGTTGGTGGGACGTTAAACCCGAGTTCACTCACACTCACTCCTTAAATTACCCTTATTACCCTTCCTTATCTGGAACACTAATGCTATTTGACTGGATATATAAAGCACATATTTGAGCACAATATTTCTCTTTGCAGTAAAAGAACTGGTGAGTTATCACAAAACTCCTGAAAGTGGCCAAACTGAAATTTCAGTTTGGCCACTTTCAGGATTTTGTGACAACTCCACCAGCCTATCTTTCACAAAGCTGATCTTTTTTTTCCTAAAATGCTTTACATACATGCACATATGAGTTGAACAGCACTGTTATATTTAGGCTGAATTTTTGCAGAAGTTTGTATTTTTAATTTCCAGGTGCAAATGGAATTCTGTATTTACCAGGTGTGAACTTTCCAAGCTTTATGATAACTGCAGTCACTAGTTAAAGTGTCTCACTAATTTTGAAAAACAGAATTCCAGAAAAATGGCAACAGAAGGACCATGGGGAATGGAAACAACATTGAATTTAGATACAAGTTTTGACATGTCAAACATGCTGACCAACAGTGGAAAATTATCACTATCAGACATTGTTGCTGCCACCATTGGGGAATCTGACAAAACTGACAATGGAGAATTTGATGCTAAAAATAGCATTCATCTGGTTCCTGACGTGACAGAAAATTCTAATTCTTGTGACAGCAATTCACAGCTTCGAAGTTTTTATCCAAGTGAAACGGTCAAGAATGGGAGAACCATATCTAAGACTGAGATTTCAGAATTCTTCTCAGACAATTCAAATGCTTGTGATTCTTTTAGTGTGGAATTTATTTCAAACAACAATATGCAAAATGGCGCTGATGAGAACTTTCAAAATGGCAGTAATAGCAGTACAATTTCGAGCTTTTCTAAAATTAAGACAGAAAAGGAGGACAACTGCCATGTTCAAGCCTTAAATACAAAGGACACAAAAACTGAAGCAATTTATGACCTGGATGAGGAGTTCTTTTCTTTCCTTGGCAAAATTCATACTGAGCAGACGACAACCGACAATAAGCAGACGCAACAAGTTGTACCAAAATCTGAAGACCAGTCCTCGCAATCAGCTTTTGAAGGTCAGAAATCAGAAATAACTGACACAGGTATGAATATGCATAAAGATCTTTTCAATCAAGAGGTCTCGGAAAAGCTTAAAAGAACAAGTAGTTTCTGCATTTGTTCATTTACAAATTAAGTATCCTTTTACAAATACGTCAGTTTGTAAAACAACATATGTATACATTTGATTTGTAAAACAACATATGTATACCTTTGATAACTTAATTACCATGCATAAATCATACAACATGCGATATTCGCAATCAGAAGCATCTTAAAAACTGTTCAATTAAATGGTACTTTTCAAACAGTTTTGTGGGTCTTGCAATTTTTCCAAAAATAGCTTCCAAGTATTTCAATTGCTTCTAGTCTTTGAAGTTGCCGAGGTCAAGGTAAACTCCAGAAAATTGTGTTTTTTTGGTTATGAATTTGTCACTTTACAAATTGCCATACTTGTAACATGACAACAAAAAATTGCGGAAGGACCTTTAAACCTTTCCTAGATCTGACTCCAGCTATGGTGGTACTTTACATTCATGATACATCATGTTGCATGCAACCTTTTGGTCATGATGCAAGATATTGCATGCAGGACAAATGTCACATAAAACATTTTTGGAATGTTTCCATGGTGAAATGTCGCACGCTGCATGCAAGATGTGGTATCAGGTAAATAAACATAATCTAATGTTATTATTCTTAATATTGGACACTTTAAGGTGAATAGGGGATCAACTCTTAAAGTTCAGAATTTGCTCCTATGGGAGCAAATTCTTTTCTTTAAGAGTGGCCCTCATTGAAATGGGAGGTAAATATAAAAGTGACAGAGTTGCTTCTCCTTATAGTCTATCAAAGATTTTCTACAGTAGTAGCTCATTTACCATAATTACCCTAAAACCTTAACCAATTACTGTAACAATTTCCATTTGGGACAAATGGAAAATTAATTATTTTCTGGTGTCTCAACACTTAAAGCATATTACCATACTCCCTCTTTAAGGCTATCATCTACAGCTTTGTCTAAATCAAACTTGCTTTTCAGGTGCCCAAGATGGAAACAAGTCAACAGCTTCTTTTGATTCTGATCTTGAGGATTCCATGCAGTTTGTGGAACCAGATGAGGATTACACAGAGATGGCCAACAGTGACATAAAGACCGATACCCACCAAGTTTCGCATGGATCAGATAAAAACAACAGTTCTAGTGCCAAAAGATTTAAACCCGATTTTGAAAGCAACACATGTCCTTTTCCAACTACAACAAAGTCTGAAAACTGTGACACAATTGGCACTGAATTTTCACTTATAAAATCAAAAGGGGCCCCTTTTGATTTTATAAGTGAAAATTCAATGCCAAGTGACTTGAACAAATCATTTAATACCAAGTTTGTGACACCAGTTAACTCAAGGTCAAGGTCACTGTCTGAAGCGTGTAACAAGGATGACTCTAGCCCTTTGGGAGAAAGCAGATTCAATATCTCATTGAGTTCCCTTTTGGGATCTCCTTTAGCTGACAGTCCCCTATCCAATAACCCCTTTTATAGTGATTTAAAATCTATTTTAGAATCCGACTGCAAGAACAATGACTATCCAGTAAAACTCTTTGATACTCTGTCTAGAAAACAAAATCAAGATGTTTATTCAAGGGAGAGAAACCTTCAGGCTAAATTTAGCTCCCTTCAAACAAAATACCCTGAAGAAGTACGCCAACTATCCAGTTTTTATCGTTGTCAATCAGCAGAAGTTGAGACCGAGCGATTCCGTGAACTCCATGGAGAAAATATCCCAGTGTCTTATCGTAACTTTCTGAATGACTATTATGATGACCAACTTCATAAAATAATGAACCGTGTTGAGAAAAGTGTCAAAGTTTTGTCTGAAGCAAAGTCTGAGGTAACTCAAATAAACAGGGTGTATCTGAGGTCACGACCTCTGCTATCACGCAAAGCTGTCACAATGATGGATGAGTGGTACACGCGTAACTTTGAACATCCCTATCCCAGCCAATCAGCTGTGGATGCACTAGCTAAAGCAGGGGAGATAAGTGTAGAACAAGTGAAGAAGTGGTTTGCCAATAAACGTAACAGGTGTAAGAACACTAAACCACAAACTGAGATAGTTAACATGAAAAGAAAGAGACAATACTCTTCAAGATGGTAAATTCATATAGGTAGCTCTTTATGTATACCGACACATAACCTGAGCACCAGATTGAATTTTTCTATTATGTTACTGTATTCATTACAAGATCCAAAACAATTTCAAAAATCTAGATCCATCTCACAAGATGGATCTAGATTTTTGAGACTGTTTTGAAAGAGAAAACCTTATTTTACAGCTGAATTATAAAAGATTCATTTCCATATCTGGGTAATTTCAGAAGGGAAAACCTTGTTTAAAAGCTAAATGAATACTGTACAACATCTCATCACACTGCCTCAGCAAGACAGTTCTGATAAGGAAATAAACAACAGTTTCGTTTCCTTCATCAAGACATTTTGTAGATGCATACAAGAACCACCTTTTCAAGGCTGTTCAAATGCTTGGCCATGATGTGTTTTCACAATATCCATGGAAAGGTTTAGTATTTATTTATAAGATGGTATTTCCCTCCAAAAGAGGTTCAAAATCTAGAACCATCTTATAAGATGGGTCTAGATTTTTGGGATTGGTTTTGAAGAGAAAATCACATCTCATAGGAGAATCAATATGACACTGATTTACACATTTCAGGTCATTTTGGATGGAATAACCACACAATCATGTAATAACCAGTACATCTATTTTTTCATACACACATTTGTTGCTGGCCACCCCCTAAAAAGTTTCCACACCAGGCAGTGTATTTCATTAGAACTGGCCGTGAAACAAATGCTTTCTTTCATGGAGAAGTGGAGACAGAACAAAGTTAAATTTCCTTCTCTTATACTGTGCTCTGTAACATACATTTTATTCCAAGTTGTGTAATGTACATTTCCAGGTCCTTCATTTCTGCAATTGTTGCTTTTTACCGCTTACAGAAACACAAAAAAAATGCAAACTAGATATTTGTAATATAGTCAGAGTATAAGCCACATAACATAGTTTTACAAGCATCATGAAAATGTGCTTCTCCATAAAACAGATTAATTTTTTACAAAAAGGCTATATTTGCAGAAATGAATTAATCTGAAATGAACAACCCATTCCAGGTGGCTTTTGCCAATATATTTACTGGAATATATAGTGCTATGAATCTACTCATTTTATGTACATAGAGCTCTTAAGTTTCCAAACTTTTATTATTGACAATATGTGTAATATTTTATTTCATACAACTTCAGTACAGAAACATGTACCTACTTTTCCTGTTTATTTTTTAACCTCTTTTATTTTAATTCAAATGCTAATATGCAAGTGCTAATACCTTTGTTATGTATATATGTTTATCAAAATCAGAATCTATATAAAACTGAAAAAAGAAAAGTCTTATGTTTCTTTGCTCATAAAGTTCATGGCTATCTACCCTGCAAGAGCCCTAGATAATCATGGGGATTATCTGATGATAATTTTGGGATAATTTCTGCATATCAATCAGGGTTCCAGGTTAAAGAAATTAATAATCTCAAACTCAAAATAAAGCATACTGATTGGCTGCTTCGGAGCATGTGCTCGGAAGCAGCCAATCAGTGTGCTTTATTTTGAGTTTGAGAATGTACTCAAGTTTTATAACCTCGGGGCCAGGGCTCTAAAAATCAGCCGGCGCAGGGCAATCCTCCTGAATGTGCCTGCCACTTTCACTATAAGAAAAAATCCTTGGAGGGAAAAAGTGTCATCTTCCAGGTTCAGAGACTTACGCAATCAGAGATTAGATGATATCTTTCCCCAGTAACATCTTCATGGGGGTAATACCAATTTCCCTACCAGTGCTGTTGGCTGAGCCAGTCAGTTACTATACATACAAAAGTGGCTGTTAACCAAGACAATCGACAGCTGTATCAGTTTGGTGGACAGTCACTAACAATATGAACATGCACTGTTATTGGTATTGCTTAAAAGGGAATTCTCAGTCCATAGCTATTTTGACAGTACTGGATTGACTGACAGCACAGGTAAGCAAACTGGTATTCCCCCAAATCTTAGTCCTCCCTAAACATGTTTCTAAATCTCCCCCCCCCCCCCCACCCAATCTTAGTGTCCCATCCCCCAGCCTCAAAACAACACCAATTTTAGTCCTCCTTGAATGTGTTTCCCCCAATCTAAGTGTCGCCCCCCACCCTTCCCGGGCTCAAAACAACACCAAACTTAGTCCTCCCTGAATGTGTTTCCACAAACATTTGAAATATAGCATGTACAACTGCTAATTTAGGACTTGTGCAATGGTTGAAATATTCTGATACAATAACATATTCTGATTAAATGATCAAAGAGAAAACTAGAAATGACTTTCCAAGTATCTTGAAAAAAGAATGTGACGACCAAGTAATTAATTGCACTTGACTCGTCATTTAATTTTCTGCCACCTTACATAGACAAACGTGTGCAGTCTAATTACTGTATGCACAGTCTGCATTTACCACAAAATGTTTTTCTTGGTTTCCTACCAGTATTATAGTGTATTATACTAAATTGTAGGATCTACAACTGTTTCAAGTCTTTCTCTGTATTCCTAATGCACATGAGTCCCGACAAAACAAAACCAACAGAGTGGCATGTGTGCCCAGCGAAGACTCAGAACAGCCTGGGCATCCGCCCAGTCTGATCAGGGTCTTCGCTGTCTGCAAGGAGGTAGCTTAGACCCTTAGCTACCTGTAGGTGCACAGCGAAGACTGATCAGACTCAGAGGATGCCCAGGCTGATCTGAGTCTTCGCTGGGTGAAAATGCCACTTTGTTGGTTTTGTCGTGTCGCCGTTCATTTGATAGTTCACTGAAAATTCATGTTACTGATAACTCGACAGATGAATGGAAGAAGGGATGGATGAGATTGAGGTTTCTTACTGTCAATTTGGGCAGATGGGGAACCATTTAATTTTCATGATCCATAGAGAAGTACCCCCTGGCAAAGCTCATATGAAGACAGTATCTCATCTCAAACTACCACACTATTATTCCTCGATTTCCTTTCGTTGACTGGGCCGTGCTTATTTCTGACCTTACCTTCGACGAGTATATTTTCTAAAAAGGTATAATGCAGTAATGATTTTATGCTCACTTGTGCAGAACAAAGCTCACCTTCACAAAAGGCACGGAATGTTCGGAGATAGCACAACAATATTCTTTTTTTTTCTTTCAACCCATCATACAGACATCGTCTAAACAACGTTGTGACGACGTCGATGCAACGTTATGACATCGGAACAACCTTGTATACACGTCAATAAAGCGTCATAACGTTGCATTGACGTTCCTCCGTCATTTCGCCGTAGTATGCCTGTATGGAAACTGTTTATCATTTGCGATGACCGATAGCATTTACCAGGCATTTTTAATCTGTCAATTATGCATAACAACTCATGAGCATGCTACTTTACCGATTTTTCATTTGGACTGCTCGATTTTGACATTGAATGGCAAGCCTCTAACAGCACAGCCCAGTCAACGAAAGGAAATCGAGGAATACAACTATTTAAATATTGTCTGACTTACTTCAATGTGATATAATCGGAGGCTGGTTCCAGCTTTAGGCCCATCAAGGGGAAGAAACTGGCCAACAACTTTCCACCAGAGGCATCAAGAACAGTTACTCTTGCTGTGATGTCTTTACCAACCTCAACCTGCAAAATCAAAGGTAGCCTTATGACATAAAATATTGACACAGACACCGCTGCGGACACAGAGCTGACCTAAATCAGACTGCTCTCAAATTATTCTGATTTTAAGATAATTCCCAATGCTTTGGAAATTTACATCTGTAACTGTTATAAGAGATGAGAACTTTCACAAAACTGTCCCTTCTTGCATAAAAATATCTTTGGACCTAACTGATGAGATAATTTTAACGAAAATTATCCTTACATCTGCGCCCCTTTCACAAACTGTATAATCAAAGTCTCTGTTAAACTTTTGACCATCTATCAAATCAAATATGACAATTTTGTCCAAATAACCCCAAATTGTCAGGATAAAAATCAATTTCTTTCTCTTATTCCTCCAAAATGAAATAAGATTAGACATCAGCAGATTAACTTAAAGGGAATACTTTTTATTGAGCAGAGAAAAAAAAATTATCGGAATTTTCATACAGCAAACTTCTGTCTCCTATGCAGCCCAGAATTTTACTTCTATCTATAGCCCTTTGTTAAACATCATAGATGACCTAACTTCACAAACTAAATCTTCCAAACATCTCTCAATTCTGAATCTCTACTGCCTTCCTATGGAAGTTCTTGTCTGCTGACTGTACATGTAAAATTTTACCTTATCCATAACATGTAGTTGCACACTTCCTACTCCAGAAACTGAAATTGAGGCTACAGCTGGTTCCAGGCTATCTATACAAAGATCATACACCGTCACTGACAGGGAACCATCTCGTACTGGTACAAGCTGGAAATAAATCAAAACATAACTAGAAATGTTTTTTGACAAAAAACAGATGTCACCCAAACTGCACTTTCCCAGCAGTATCATTTTCCCTAACTGCTGCCAAGTTAAGACCTCCTGTGACCTTGAAAACAGGGTCAAGGTCATCAAAATTTAATCAGTTCTTTTTCACCTCTCAATTATACACCTGTCTAAGTTTGGTCATAATCCATCAATCCCTTCAGGAGATTTGGTGCATACAAGCTGTTTTTCAACATTCTTTGACCTTCTGCGACCTTGAAAAAGAGGTCAACGTCACCAAAATTTAATCACTTCTTTCACTTCTTTCCCATCTCCCAGTGATATATCTGTGACATTTTGGTTCAAATCCACCAATCCACTCAGGAGATATGGTGCAGACAAGCCATTTTTCAACATTCTTGAAAATAAGGTCAAGGTCACCAAAATATAATCAGTTCTTTTGCATTTCCCAATTATATATCTGTGCAAGTTTGGTCCAAATCTATCCATCCATTCAGGAGATATGGTGCAGACAAGGCATTTTTCAACACTCTTTGACCTCCTGTAACCTTGAAAATGGGGTCAAGGTCACCAAACTCTAATCAGTTCTTTGCCATCTCCCAGTAAGATATCTGTGCCAGTTTGGTAAAAATCCATCAATTCCTTCAAGAGATATGGTGCACACAAGCTATTTTTCATCATTCTTTGACCTCCCTAGACCTTGAAAACAAGGTCTAGACCTTGAAAACAAGGTCAAGGTCACCAAAATCTAATCAGTCCCCCCCCCCTCCCATTAATGTATCTGTGCAAGTTTGGTCAAAATCCATGCATCCCTTCAGAAGATAGAGTGCAGACAAGAAGCTACGCTGATACTGACACAGACACCGACGGGATCCACACCAAAAACAATATGCCCCCCCCCCCCATGGTGGGGCGACATAAATAAATAATTCCATAGTTGTCTTTTTCCCCTTCTTCTTGAAAAGACTCATGTGTTCAAAACTATACAGAGCTCCAGGTATAAGGTGATCTGATGATAATGTGGTATAGTTGTCAAAAGATTAAAGGTGTATGGGTACACCTCCTTGCTTTTTCACCATTTTACATAGCGAAACAACTTTTATTAATTCATGCTTGCTGAACTGGATGACAGACCCTTCAAAAAGGGGTTTACTCTTATTGGAAAGAATATGCTCCTTCAGGACCAAATTCTTTCAAACTTGCTCCTTCAGGACCAAATTCTTTCCTTTCAGAGTTGATCCCCACTAAAAATGGAAGCAAAGATCAAAATGGCAGCATTGCTTCCCCAAAAAGTGTACCCATTCACCTTAATAATCTTTTTGAAAACTACTTTGAAACAAAATTTTTTTAGGAAACAGTCAATTAGTAAATTACTTTTAAATTGACAGCTGATTTGCTCAATAACAGAATTTCTCCACATTTATTTGTACTTCTTCACTTTCATAACAGCACTGGTTGAATCAAGGTGGTCAGCAGTCAGCAGTCTATGAAGTCAGCAGTCTATGAAGTCAGCAGTCTCTGTAGTCAGCAGTCTCTGAAGTCAGCAGTCTCTGAAGTCAGCAGTCTCTGAAGTCAGCTGTCTTTCCAATCAGCAGTCTCTGCCATCAGCATTCTGTGCAGTTAGCAGTCTGTGCTATCAGCATTGTATGAAGTCAGCAGTCTGTGCAGCCAGAGTGTGTGCCATCAGCAGTTTCTGCAGTTAGCAGTCTGTGCAGCAGCTCATTTCAGAACCTTGACCAAACATTCCTGTAATTAAAACGTATCTGATTTAATCTTACCTGGATCTGTTTCTTCTTCTCAGCATACTTTAGATCAACAATTCCTGGCCTACTTTCTATAATATGGAAATACCCTGAACCCTTCTCTATATCAACTTTCACCTAAAAATTACAATAAAATATCTATCAAAAGCTGTATTGCTGGTTGGTAAAATAGTCACTAAATATAAATTATACACTGGAGCCCCGTTATACCGCGGACCGATATATCGCGGTAATCGGTATAACGCTGTTGTCCTGTGGCTCCCAAATTTTTTCTACAGATCGCGGATTTTTCGGCTGTTTCCTTAGGTGTTCACGACATTGGAATAGAAAATAACCATTAAAAGTTAATTGGGCTGTTTACATAATTTTAATCAACAGCGTGTCAAAAGCTATTACAGACAATCAAAGCGTCGGTTGTCTTGCCAAGGTGTGAAAGACTTCGATAATTAGCGCATATCACGTGTCACCAATTAGCGAAGGTCACCTCATATACACAATACACAAGCCGACGCTCAGGAAAAAGGCTGTGCGTAGCAGTCACTGATTACTTCCAAAGAAAACATTATAAAAGAATTTTATAAATGGAAAAAAAAACAAAGCTTAAACCCGATTTGGTTATCTGTAGGCTGCTTAGAGTTTTTTTTAGGCGACGTCAGTACTCGCGCAAATAAGTATATTTTATTCGTCCAAAGGTACCTTTTTGCAAGTGTATATACAAGGGAATTAACTCGAACAAGTCTACTTTCACTCAATCGGACATCCTCGTCGATATAGGTTTAATTCAGGATACGGAATTGGCCGATGTGTTACGATTGTACTTTCGCTTTGTAAATGATTTTCAACCGTTTTGCAGCGCATTTTTCACAATAAGTAAGAACATAGGGACTGAAAGCTTACTTCAGCGATGACTTTCGTTGTGTCAGGTAAGCAGTAAACATGTGTATCTACCTCGTAAGGGCTAAATAAGCGCTACGAACATGTAAACATGGGGTTTTACATTAGTGGGTGGGGTGTTTCTGTGAAGATCGTTATTACGCGTGATCACTTATAACGCGGTTTGATTTTATGTCTCCCGACACCCGCGTTATAACGGCGCTCCAGTGTAGTCACTAAATATAAATTTTTTAATCAACATTTAGCAAAATGTTCATTCAAGATACAGAAAATTGTAAATAAATGAAAACCAGTCTAACAAGAGCTGTCGCCTGACAGCATAGCTCGTCTGAATAGGTGCTTGCCCATCACACAGTCACTATGGTGGTGTGGACTGCTATGTATAAAACTTCAGGCAAGCATGTCCATAATGACAACACATTTATAAACAAAAGCTATCTCAGAAATGTCTTAAAGAAAAAAAAAATCCACATGAAATTTCAAAGTCTATGAGCTTTAGGTCAAAGAACTAAGGGGTAGGGGGGAGGAGGGCAGGGCTAGGATGTATCAAAGCCTTTAACCGTTATCTAACATCAGTCCAAGTATTAGTATCAACTGAGTCTATTGTGGCACTGTGAAATTATGTCTTCATTAATATAAAACTAATCAAAATCTTTAAGACAAAACTCAAAGTCCATGACCTTGACATCAAGGTCATCCAGTCGGGTAAGTATATATGGTGATACAAGATAGTGCGCATGCGCGAAAAAAGCCAAGGCGTTTTTGGTGTGTGCATGACATAACGATTAATATCAAAATAATTAGGACTGTATAGAATTTCTAAGAAGTATCTGCGTGATCCTTAGTTGCCAAAGGTTGAACTGTCAACTGGTTTCAGTGGTTGCGGATACAGATTTAGTGAATATATGCAGGAATTAAATCAGGACAATGGAAGGGGTCTCCAAGGGGAGACATCATACGCTGCTGTTTTGCAGACGGCGTTACAAGGTACTGTGAAATTAGATTCTAGACCAATTTTTCTCAAAGAAAGTGACTTGTTTGGTAACCGAAAACCAAGTAAACAAGAATGGTTGTCAAATGTCGAAATATACAAAAGTCTAAGTAGCAAAATCCCAACCGAGGATATTCTTGGGATACAAAGAGTTGGATCCCTATGGCGCCTCTATATTGAAAGAGCAGCAAACAGAGTTTCACTCATCTCGTCCGGGATTGCCTTTAGGGGTGTAAACATTGCTTTGTACGAGAAAAATCCTTATGTACTGGACAGGTCAGACCAGTTAAGAGTGCGGGTCAAGAGTATACCGTTATCAGCAGACGATAGCATAATAGTTAAGACCTTACAGGATTATGGATGTGTATTGCTTGAGCCTCCGTCACGCGAAAAATTGCGTGTAGATGGAAGTTGACAAACTGTGAAACCGGAGATCGAATCATATTTAAAAAACCACTTAAGGAGCCTCTTCCGAAGGTCATGAGAATTGGCATGTTTCGTGCAACAGTGTTTCATGTGGGTCAGGGGTCGAAGGTACAGACCTGTGGAAAATGCCTGCAAGAGGGCCATCGGACTGATGAATGCGTGAATGATTGGGTCTGTAAACAATGCAAAGAACCAGGTCATAAATCTGATGCCTGTCCAATTGACATTCAAACGTCAGTAGATCCAGATCAGCAAAAACAAGATCAGCAAAATAAAGATCAAAGCGACGCTTCTGGTTTAACGGAAACTGCTTCCACAGAGCAAACGCCTGTATCACAAACTGAACGAAGGGAGAGAACTCCGAAAGAAAACAGGCGCAAAAAGAAAGGGAAAAAACAAAAATCTAAACAAAGTGATTCAAAACCAATCGACACCTACTTTAAATCTGCCATCAAAGACGACAGTAAGCAGCAGAAAAATAAACCATCTGTATGCCGTTCGCCACCTACACCGATCGACGAGCTAAAAATGCAGAAAAAGAGCAAACTCGGCGACTCGTCGGAAAGCCCGTCGAGCGATGACGAGGATTATAACGACAGTAGTGGTTCAGACTCGCGGCAGTCGCAAGGAACACTCACATAGCGTCTTTGATTACTAAACATTATTATTGCAAAAAAAATTGAATTCAAAAATTGTAACACGTGTAAATGTATATGTGATAGACAAAAAATATGACAAATAAGTATACAAACTCAAATATTCACATCTTGACTTTAAATGTCCAAGGTGTGCGTGATAAATTTAAACAACAACGATTATTTCAATGGGCAAAGCATCAAAAATCTGATATTTAGTTTCTGCAGGAGACCCATCTGACGGCAGAAACCTATGAAAACTTTAACAAACAATTTCAAGGAACAGTTTTACACTGCAGTGGCAGTACTAATAGTCGTGGGGTAGCATTACTTATTCACTCTTCACTTAGCCATACCGTAACCAATGTCTTCTACGATCTGGCTGGGAGATACATTATTGCCAATGTTGATATTGGAACTGATAGTTTCTCTTTTATCAATATCTATGCTCCTAATGATCCTAATGAGAGAAATGTCTTTATCAAAACACTTAATGATAAATTATCAGAACACGCATCGGGGTCAATTATACTCGCAGGTGACTTTAATGAAATTATGGATCCAAAGATAGATCGCAGAAATAAGCCCAATAGAGTACCGAAAAAGACAAAAGCATCACATTCACTAGAAAAATTGCGTAAAATTAAAAACTTAGTCGACATCTGGCGCACAAAAAATAAACAAAAAATGCAATTTTCTTGGAAACGACAGGCCCTAAACGAGGCAACGCGCATTGATTACTTTCTGATACAAACTGTTTTGGAACCCCAAATAAGTTCGTGTGATATTAGACCAGCGCAAATTGGGAAAACCAGCCATATGTCCGTCTCCCTAAAAATTAAAACTAAAGCAGTAAATAGAGGACCAGGTGTTTGGAAAATAAATAATAGTATTTTGCAAGAAAAAGAATATAAATCAATAATCATAAAATCTATCAAGTCCTGCTTGAGTAATAATACTAGAGAAGGCTTAAGTGAACAAGAAATTTGGGAGAAAATCAAAATAAACGTAAGGGAAGCAACTCAAAATTACTGTAAACAAAGAACACATAGAGTGAAAAATTCTTGCACAGACTTAGAAAATATTCTTTCAGAGCTTCATAAACGCCAAGACGAAAGCTTGATTATTGACGAAAACCTAAAACAAAAATGAATTGAAACGGAAAATAAGCTTGACACTTTTTATAAATATATAAAGCACAAGGGGCACAAATCCGCGCAAGAGCCGAATGGACGGAAAAAGGGGAAAAAAACACGAAGTTCTTTTTAGCGCTTGAAAAATCAAGACAAATTAAGAAAAACATTCAACAATTAACCGCAGATGATGGAAAAACGGTGACAGAAAACTCACAAATCCTCGAACAACAAGTGAAATATTACCGAAAGCTTTATACATCTACAGCAGGAAACGTTAACGATATAAAACAATACCTCGACTCTACGCACTTGATAAACACACTCTCATCACGCGAAAGCGACGAGTGCGAAAACGAAATTACGATAGAAGAATGCAAAAGCGCGTTATTTTCGATGAAACAAAATAAAAGTCCTGGTACAGACGGATTATCTGTAGAGTTTTATCAAACGTTTTGGGAATATCTTAAAGTCCCTTTTTTCAACTCTCTTAAAGAAACAAAAGAAAAAGGCCAATTAACCTACACGCAAAAGCAGGGAATATTGAGTTTAATATTTAAATCAGGAAACTGTGCCGAACTCAGTAACTGGAGACCGATCACCTTACTAAATATTGACTATAAGATAATAGCAAGAGTTTTAGCTCAAAAATTGCAAGGCAAATACAAGATATTATAGATTACGCAGAAAACAATAATCTAAGAAGTTTAATCCTCTTTCTCGACTTTCAGAAGGCGTTTGACACGATCGAATGGGATTTCATAAATCTTTCCTTAGAAAAATTTGGTTTTGGGACAAACTTCAGATAATGGGTTAAAATTTTATATAATGGTATAAACAACCGCACTATAAATAACGGTTGGGTCTCGGAAAGCTTTAAGATTTCTCGCGGAATTCGGCAAGGCTGCCCAGTTTCAGCTCTCCTTTTTATCATAGCAGCAGAAATAATGGCGGAAAACATAAGAAATAACAATAATATAAAAGGAATCAAAATAGGTCGAGATAAAGAAGTAAAACTAACACAACTGGCAGACGATACGACTGTTTTTCTTCGAAGTGATGATGATGTACTTAAACTTATTGCAGAAATAAAACGTTTTTCAAAAGTTTCTGGGTTGATTTTAAACACATCCAAAACAAAAGGACTAATATTGGGCAACTACGGACGAAATGTAAGCGCCATACATGGTATCGACTTTTTAAGAACAGCCATAAAATCGTTGGGTGTTTATTTCGGTAAAAACAAACAACAATGTTCGCAACTTAACTGGGATAGTTTGATTGAAGATATTCAAAATCTCCTTAATTCATGGAAAAAACGCAATCTGACGTATTTTGGTAAAATAATAGTACTAAAGTCTCTAGCCATGTCAAAATGTAATCATCTTTTGCAGAATATTATCACTCCCGACGAAATTTTAACAAAATTAGAGAGAATTTTCTTTAAATTTATATGGAATGATAAACCTGACAAAGTTAAACGTCAACAAATGATGCAACCATATGAAAATGGTGGGCTAAAAATGGTAGATATAAAACAACAACTAGACATCTTCAGAATCAAATGGGCAAACAGATTAATAACTTCAGAAAATGCAAACTGGAAAATCATTCCAAATTTCTACTTCGATAAATACGGCAAGAACTTCTTGATATTCAAAATGAACATTGGTGACCTACGTAATCTACAATCATTAGAAATACCAACCTTTTATAAAAACATATTAGAAACGTGTGTCACGTCAGGAGGCGGGTTGCAAAAAGAGCCCAAATCTTTTTACAATGTTAGAAATCAAATACTATGGGGAAATCAGCTAATACGACACAAAGGCAAAGGTTTAATATATAAAAACTGGATAAGTGATAATATAATATATGTAAATGATCTGCTAAATAAAAACGGAGAGATAGATTCAAAACTAATTTATAATAAACTATCAAATAAACATAACTGGATTAGTGAATTAAGTAAACTTAGGGAATCCATTCCTAATGAATGGAAAATGATGTTAAAGACCGACGCCTCAGTTAAAACTAAAATCAAAACTGTTTCTTCATTTACTGTACAAAATACTCTTAACAGTAATAAGATAACACTGAAACAATCCTCACTATTAAGTAATAAAGAGGTTTTAACCTACCTGACTTCACTGATAAAATATAAACCGATCAGCGAAAAAATCTGGGAGATAAAATTTCATTTAACGCCAAGTGACGAATACTGGCGATCTGTATACCGATCGGTCTATACTGACTTAAAAAGTAACGAATTAAAACAATTTAGATTCAGATTATTAAACGCAATTTTACCATGTAAAGAGAAACTGTTTAAGTGGAAAATAGCGAACGATCCCCTGTGTGAAATTTGTAGGGTGCAAGAGGACTATGATCATCTTTTTATTGAATGTCCGGTCTTACATACTCTGTGGACTAAGTTAAATTCTTGTTTTCTTAAGTGCAAGTTCGACAAACCAATGAACAAACTTCAGTATCTTGTCCTAGGTTATAAACCCGAACAAGAAAAGTATACCGAGCTCAATTATATCCTCTCATTGATTGGTCATTCTATTTTCAAGGCATACTGTATGAGCGAAGATCGAAAAAAGTCTGTAGATACGATATTTATCGTAAAATCGGAAATTAAAAAGGCAACTGAAGTATTTAAAGCTCTAAGATGGAACATAAATTATGATATGCTGCAAAAAATTTACGACTTTTTTGTTCTGGGTAAAACTTGATTAAAAGTTAGAGTAATCTAATTGTACACTAAATTATCTTCGAAACGTTATTTTAAAACATTTCAGTTAAGCTTTGCAACGTTTATTGCATATTCCGATATATTATTGTTGTAAATCATCATATACTAGTAAATAAAAAAAAAATGAATAAAAAAAAAAAAAAAAAAAAGTATATATGGTGTTTTGTAAAAACTCAAAAAAGTGTCTAACATCAGTTCAAGTGTAAACTAAATCTCTGCCAAGCATTATGAATCAGTACGCAATTAGAAAACTTTAATAAAGACCAAATTTCCTAGGTCCCTGACCTTGACATCAAGGTCACCGAGCAGGGCTGGGGTAGTACTCTGTAAAACTTTGGACTAATATCTAACTACAGTGCAAATATAAAAAGATTCATCTATGGTTTCAGGAGATATGTGTCATTAAAAAACTTTAACCAAAACATCCAATCAATAAAAAGCCAATTTTCTAAGTCCATGACCTTGACATCAAGGTCACTGAGGGGGGGTGGGGGTAGTACCTTGGAAAACTTTAGACCAATATCTAACTACAGTGCAAGTATCAAAGGAATCCATCCATGGGTTAAGGAGATACTGGGCTTTAGAAAACTTTAACCAAAACATCCAGTCCCAAAAAACTCCCAATTTTCTAAGTCCATGACCTTGACATCAAGGTCAAGGAGTGGGGTGGGGGTGGTACCATGTTAAACTTTGGACCAATATCTAACTACAGTGCAAGTATCAAAAGAATCCATCCATGGGTTAGGGAGATATAGGTCTTTAAAAAACTTTAACCAAAACATCCAATCCGGACGCGGACGCGGACGCGGACGCGGACGCGGACGCCGTGGTGACAACAATAGCTCTTCCTGAACTTGCTTTCAGGCGAGCTAACAAATGGCATATCATTTCTGAGACCAGCAGAAGCTCTGAAAAATATACATGTAATAGCCAATAAGCTAAAATGTAGACCCTATAATGTATATATAGTCTAAGTAAATACCTGGGGTGCTTTGATTTACTAGAAACAGAAACAGGATTCCAAATCATTTCGTAATCGTAGACATGTTTCTTTCACTTTAAAAACACAATGTTTCGATTAGCTTCTCCTGCTAGTTTTACTTTTCTAGAATTGCAGACTTTAAGGAAATCAGTTATGCTATACCATTGTTTAATAGACAACAATGTTGATTCTGAAATGTGTACTCGTGTATGTTTTCACCAATGCCGCTATTTTGGATGCACTTGAATCACTTTGAAACATGAATGGGGCATGATTCACTTGTTTTGGTATCATGTTTCTGTTTCGCAAAAATAAAACGCTGAAACAGAAACATGATTCGGAATCCTATTTCTGATTCAGGTCAATCAAGCGCGCCAGTTCTACTACATATACTTCATGTTGCAAAGCATTTTCGTCATTTTGAGTTTAACTGCCCTCTGAGACAGTATTTCAGTTTCTATCAAGCCATTTCACAGAAATAGGAATACAGAAAGCATTTGTAAACACTCAACAAACTATTGTGTTTGACATGCTGAAGGTGGTGTACAGAAGTTTGATAGGACACACAGTTTGACAGCTTACCTTATTGGCTGGGTGATTAAAAACAGAGAGTACATCTGGACTGATGTCAGCTTCCTCCACTAGCTGAAGTTCTACTGACTTGCTGATACTGGGGGAAATTTTCTCCTGCAATATATATAGAGGATCTTACATTAGTGCTCATGTATTATTGAATTTATTAAACGAGTTGCGGAAAAAGATTAGATGCGAGGCTCTGCCGAGCATCTTATCATTTTCACCACCGAGTTTAACAAATTCAATAATACAGGAGCACGAATGCAAGATTCTGTTTATCATATGACACTAAAATAGCATTTTATTAGCAAATTTGCACTTAAACGTCACGATTTTGCCATTAGAAAACGCCACGTTTTATGGACGTCAACGCATAATGTAATGATGTAATTTGCATATTTAATCCACTAGTGGAGCATGGCTTTATTACACTCTCAGATGCGACGTCATATGATAAATCAAAGGTATAATTGAACTCAAAATTGTTATTTTGGGAGGTAAATCATCAGTGTTATGGTTGAAAATTTCATTCTGTGGCTCAGCTATGTCACCTTAGTACATAATAAACAATGATTTACTTCGACAAAAGCCACTTTTCATTAAGTTATTCTCATTCTAATGCTCATTTTCATATTTTCACCTCTCAAAGTGTACTGCATGTACTTTACACCCATAGTAAGTAGTTTCAGCAAAGTAAAACAAGATGTCAGCTAATGAGAAGCATCATTTTAAATGACATCAGGTTTCCTATATTATATCAGAGAATAAACTGTTGCAAAGTTTTTGACGGTGTCCAATCAGACGTGGCATAATATTCCCAAGTGCAATAGAATGAGTTTGATGAACATAGAAAGCCAACTGAGAAAAATACAAATTAAAATTACATGGTCTGTAACTTTTGATCATTTTGACAACTTTTAAATGTTTTATTTTTAGCAATTTTAAAAGTTGAGTAAAACTAAGTTCTCATCATAAATCTATTCATTACACCTGACAAATGCATGAAAAGGTCATAACCTCTGTGAAAACAGGAGCTTTTTACTTTCAAGTAATTACATTCGGGACGAATGAAATTCTAGACAGTTAATAGTTTACCTAAATTACTATCTTTTTTATAATAGTAATTGGCTTAGACTTGTTATTATCATGCGTGTTTCATGGCCACCTGGGCTTAATTACTGTATTCTTGAAAATAAGAAACATTGCCACCAAAAATAAATTCCTTGAAGTTACAGACCATATAACTTTAACATACACACCATATTAAATATAACTGTATTTTATTGCCTATTTGAAGATGCAAGATTTTGTTTGCAGAATACAAATTAAACAAAAGCTCTTATCCTCCCCCACTGAAAATGTCAGAGGCATAAAAAATGTACCAGAATAACATTACATTTACATGTATATGCAATCCATGCAGAGGAATTCTGTTTTGAAATTATAACAGTTAAACACGACTGGGATATGCAATCCTCTAGCCAAACACATTAGGACCAAAGATTTTGACATATGAGCCGCGACCCGACAAAACCAACAATGTGGTTGTGCGGCCAGCGCAGACTCAGATCAGCCTGGGCATCCGCCCAGTCTGATCAGAGTCTTCGCTGTCTGCATGGAGGTAGCTTAGACTCTTAGCTACGCTTTGAGCGCTTAGCGAAGAGTCTGATCGGACTGGTTTGATGCCAAGGCTGATCTGAGTCTGCACTGGGCGCACAACCACATTGTTAGTTTTCTCGCGTCGCGGGTCATATGCTCTGATAATCAAGTACTTTTCACATTCACAGTGCTTGGACACCAATGCATCATGCTAAAACTTACGGTTATTGAAGTCTCTGCTAGTCGTAAGTGGTTCTTCCTGTAGTTACTGACTGTTACTGTGACAACCAAGGTGTCAGGTTTACCAAGTGGGTGAAGCTGTATGAAATCTATAAATAAACAAACTCAAAATAAAAATACATGTCAAGGATCTTTAAAATGGTATAAATTACCTTGTCGAAGAAACGTAACCGACAAATACCAAATTTATCTGCAATCCCCCAGTGAATATTCTGCTAAAGAAAGAACACAAAACTTTTCAATCAATTCTTAAAGTGCCAAAAAAGCAGATGGCAAATTACAGTGAATACTCTGCTGAAGAAAGAACATAACTTTTCAAGCAATTCTTAAGTGGCAATAAGCGACAAAAAAGCAGGCAGCAAATTTATGTCTGCAAAATTAAAAAAAAATTGATTCATCTAAGCTATACCATACTGAGATTTCAAATACTAGAGGCCAAAGAGCCTAGATCCAGATAAGGCTCCTCATTATAAGCCGCCTCATCTGGATCTTTGCTGTTTGTAAACTCTAATATATTTGTTTTGGTGTTTACCTGTTAATGCGAAAAAAATCTTTGATTTCCAACTAACCTACAGATTTGCACTGCAAAGGACTGACTGCTGCAATATGCATCATATACACAAAATAAAAAGGAAAAAGAATTTTTTTTTAAAAGACTTGTATAAGGTGTATTGTCTATCTACATACTGTCACAAAACAGAGCTAAACCAGAAAACTTTACAAAAGTTTACCATGCTGATGGAAAAGTAATACCGTATATAAGGTAATTTTCGCGGTGTTCCATTTTTCCCGGTATTTCGCGGTCACTTAGAAACCGGGAATATTAAAATCGTGAAATAATTTCCTGTTTCTTACAAAGTATTTTCTGTAGACACAATGATCATATATTTTAGTTCTGTTTGCTTCGGTAATTGCTGACACTTTTCACTTGAGCCAATTCTTTCATTACCCTGCGGCAGCCCTGCCGCAGGTTAATGAACGAACTGGCTCAAGTAGAAAAGAAGTAGTTTTGCTTTTCACGCATGCTGCTAACCGCGAAAATTAAAAATCGCGAAAATTTATGTTTATGTTTTTGACCCTTAACCGCGAAAGTTTGAACCCGCGAAAATTACCGCGTATATGGTAGGTTCTACATTTGTCTCCCTTCTGCTAGTTGCAGGCGAGAGAAAAAGCATAGAAATGGTATAACAAACAATAACTGCACATGTTTGAGCCTCTCACTTGTATTTTCATGGACACTGGGAAAAACAGTGAAAGTAATTTTTTAACTGAACTTTAAGGTGAATGGGTACACTTTCAGGGAAAGCAACTCTAGCATTTTCTTTTGCCTCCCTTGTAAATTGGGGTCAACTCTTAAATGAAAGACTTTGTTACCCTGGGAACAAATTCTTTCTCTGAAGTGTAGTCCCTATTTTGTCTACTAGGGAAGCAAACAGGACGTCACAAAAATTTGTTCTCTTGTAAAGATGGTGGGCCAAAAAAGTGGAATTGTACCCATATACCTTAACTGAATGGCAACACAACTAATGCTTTGTTTCTCTGTAAAAAGAAACAAACAGAACAAATAAAGTCTAGATACAGAAGGTTTCTAATGATAATTCTGTGATCATCTTTATTATTCTTCAAATTCATTGTATGTTGTGGCCCTCATCAGAGCCCCCCAATGCCAATGCATGGCGATTCTCAAAAAGGGCTACTATGCATTTTTATATGCCGGTTTTGACAAAACGGACGTATTATGGCATGGAGTTGTCCGTCCGTCAACATTCTTGTGCACGCCGTAACTCAGTAACTATTTGGGACATCTTCATGAAATTTTGTAGGAATAAGTATTAGGTTATAGCTACATGTGGCATATAAAAATGGTTGCTTCCCCTTTCTTACTTTCCATGTTATACCCCTTTGATTAGTTTTTTCCCAACTAGTCTTGTGCCCGCCATAACTAGATAGCCTTTTGGGATATCTTCATGAAACTTCATAGCAATGTGTCGCATACAAAAATGATTGCTCTCCCTTACTTCATTTTAGAGTTAATCCCTTTGATTAGATTTTTAGGCTACCGGTATTTTTGTGTATACGTCTCTTGTGCATTCCGTAACTTGATAACTATTTGGAATACCTTCATGAAACTTTATAGTGATGTGCATGATCACAAGATGATGTGTCACATATAAGAATGGTTGCTCCCCCTTACTTAATTTTGGAGTAACTTCCCTTTGATTAGTATTTTTAGGCTATTCCCATTCACTCTGTAACTCCTTAATCTTTGGAAATATTATCATGAAACTTTGTAGAAATGTGTATAATAATGGGACAATGTATCCTGAGCAAGAACCATAACTCTGGCTTACTTAATTTCTGAAATATCTGCCCTTGCATATATTTCCTGTTTAATCTGTAACTCCTTAACCGTTTAAAATATCTTTAATCAAACTTAATGGTGTTGTGTACATTGTCAAGAGAAGGTATCAGGACCAAGAACGGTAACTCTTGTTTACCTAGTTTGTAAATTATTTCCCTTGTTTGACTTTGGCAATGCTCAACTTCTGAGCGGCTTCACCTAGGAAGCTGCTTTTTGGTAAACTTATAGTATTTGAAGTGTTAAATGTTTAAATAATGTTGCAGTCATTAAATACAGAGTTGATGCTCCTGTCTGTCTGTCCAGCCTTTTGTAAACACTCTTGTTCATTCTGTAACTCCTTCATGACACTAAAACAGGCGTATTATGCACTGCTTGTTAAGCTCTTGTCACGACAGACATTGCCTCAGAATTATCATAAAGATACCACTTGATCTACTTTGAAGAGCTGTTTTCTGGCATGAAATCTTAATTTGTAAACAGCAATTATGGTAGAACTCAACATTATAAAGCTGAAAACAAGAAATACTAATTCAAACACTGAAACCAGGGTTCTAGATAAAGGAGAGGATATGACGGAACTTATTCAAACTGTATTTATTCGGCTATAAGACAGTGGGGAGAGGGGTATATATTCAAGTCTGAGACAGGCAGGAGGGAATGGTTCCACTCCCAAATAAATCTGTCATATTAATTTTGCTATAAGATGTGTTTCTTCCTTCTTTGCATTCTGACTGCAATATATATGAGCCGCGACACGACAAAACCAACAATGTGGTTGTGCGCTCAGCGCAGACTCAGATCATCCTGGGCATCAGCACAGCCCAATCAGACTCTTCGCTAAGCGCTTAAAGGGTAGCTAAGGGTCTAAGCTACCTCCATGCGGACAACCACGTTGTTGGTTTTGTCGTGTCGTGGCTCATATGCTAAGGTCAGCACATAAGGAATACTACAGACCAACATTCAAATAAAGCATCTATTACCTCCATTTTAGATCTAGCAAAACCATATTTTTTAACACCTGTCATGGAAGATTAAGAACAAGAAGTATATATGCTTTATTTAGGCAATTATAATGTAATAAATACTGTGGAATAAAAATTATCCACAAATGAGCCGCGACACGAGAAAACCAACAAAGTGGTTGTGCGGCCAGCGCAGACTCAGATCAGCCTGGGCATCTGCCCAGTCTGATCAGAGTCTTCGCTTAGCGTTTAATGGGTAGCTAAGGGTCTGCCAGCGCAGACTCAGATCAGCCTGGGCATCTGCCCCTTCTGATCAGAGTCTTCGCTGTCCGCATGAAGGTAGCTCAGACCCTTAGCTACCCATTAAACCCTAAGCGAAGACTCTGATCAGACTGGGTGGATGCCCAGGCTGATCTGAGTCTGCATTGGGCGCACAACCACATTGTTGGTTTTCTCGTGTCGCGGCTCAAATTATCATCACATTATCTCCAATCTAGAACCCTGTCAGAAACTCAGAAACAGAACATAGAGACCAGAATGAACAGTGTGAGTGTCGTATCTCCTTTTCCTCCCGAACACAGTTTGTTCAAATAACTCGGACATACTTGTATCACAAAATGAATCAAAATCTGAAACAAAGCGCAAATGGAGATATCAGATGTTACTGTAAATGCATAAAATATTGGGCATCTTGATAACATACAAAAATTATTCTGATATTTATGTTGATACACTTTCAGGGAAAGCAACTCTGCCATTTTCATTTTTGCCTCCCTTCTCAATGAAGATCAACTCTTAATGGCAGAAAAACATGAAAGTGTACTCATAATGCATTAAGAAATTGCTGACTGAACAGAAATCAGTTCAGACCTTGTCTGTTAAAGTACTTCTATCGCTATGCTTAGAATCATTATGGCACATAGAAAATATATTGTAAATTGCTTTATTTTCACGTTTTCTTTTATTTGCCATATAGTCATGTCTGAATTATTGGCGAGCTAATGAATTCATAATCAAGTGATAGACAATCAGCTTTTTTAGTCATTCACTTGTCGACATACTGGCTATATTCTTGAATTTGTGGGCCATTAGATTTGCAAAAATTAAACTCTCGTGAATATTAAGAGAAATAAAGTAATCAGATTGTTACTATAACAAATATATTTGAGACGTGACATGACAAAACCAACAAAGTGGCATGTACGCTCAGTGCAGACTCAGCTCAGCCTGGGCATCCGCCCAATCTGATCAGTCTTCACTGTCCGCATGTAAGTAGCTGAGACCCTTTGCTATCCTTTAAGCACAAACCAAAGACTCTGATCAGACTGGTTATGTTTGCATATGGTGTAACATACAGTGACGTCATTTTGCAATTTTCATGAAATCATTGTCTGAAAAAAAAAATGTCCCTTGACAACCTATATATGTGGGCTCTTATACAACCAATGCATTGAATGCACACAATTTTTATCTGGTCCTGGGTAAGATAACATTTGTAGGTACAGATGAAACATGCAGATAACCTTATCTGATATACAAGAAATAGTTTACGTAACTGTATGTTGAAGCACTTCCTATGGTGAGACAAAACAACACCATAACATATTTTTGTGCCGAATTAAGTAAAATATGGGAAAAAGGAAGTCTAGCTGTCTGTCACTGCAATAAATCATTGCTCTGGCACCAGAAATACTTGGCACTGTAATGTAACAAATTGGTATAAAATCAACCTAACTAAACGGTTGTGTGAATAATACTTAACGGATATAAACAAACATAAACTGAAATTTAAAGTAAACAATTTCTGAATAACAGAGTGAAATTGTAACATGGTAACCATATGGAAGTCTTATATTCTGTTGTTTCTCCTTGCTTCCAAACAGGGTTTCTTCAACACTTTCATATATGGAACCTGATATGCTACTGCTACAAAATGTGTGAGGATCTGAAGAGACAGAAAACAAGAAGCAATACTGTCTACAGCAATATGTTACTATTTCATAGTCTGGGTCCCTAAGTTGCCACCACAGACACTCACTGAACCAGCTTTATGGAATATACATGATGTAATCCTAGGCCAAGAAAATAGAGGCCCAACTAACATTATGTCATATGAAAGGCAGGAGTAACAACACAAATATTCACATGTTGCTCTTTCCTATAATTATTCCTCCTCAAAAAGATACACTATTTTGCTGTAAATCTTGTAACGATCATAGAAAATGGTTGGCTTTACAAAGAAAATGTTTTTTGGTATGTCCGGAAGGAAGGAGGTGGGAGTCAATCTTGTGTCTCTTAGATAGCAGACAGAGCCAAACAATAGTCTGGAAGTGCAACTACCATACCAGTACCCATGGTTGTAAAATTAAGATTATGAACAGTGTAGTGTAGACTCCAACCTCACCAAGAGCCCAACCCAACCTCTACCCTAACCCAACCCAAACTCCAACCAACAAAGTTTACTGACTGCATCTTTATAGTTTAAAAGTGTAACATAGTCCAGTCCATCCATATGGTAATGACCCTTCTGCTGGAAAAACAAGAGAAAACTATATCAAATCTCTGAATATTAACCCATAACCTAGTACCCATAAAAGCATTTTTTTTTTTCAAACACAGTAGATGAAGAATGCAGCATCTCAGCATCTGATCTAACCTACACTGTGTGCAGAAATTTCTGAAGAATAATATTACAATTCAATCAGACATCCCTAATACAGTCAACAGACCTTTTCAAACTGCGAAACAGAGTAGTCCACCGTTGCCTTGAATTGCAGTCCACCACACATTGATGGAATAACCTACTTACTGACAACATCTTTTCTGCCACCAGGTGTCACTGTGATGTCATTTTCCAGCTCTCCGTCTTCTGGAAATGTGGCTAAGGTTTGGTCAGACAACTTCCATTCAAACTCTAGAGAGGATATATTGTCAAATCTCCGACCATTCACATCAGTAACAGTCACCAGCAGTTTAAGATCTCTCTCACAATGGACTGGTATCTAAAATGATTAAAAAAAGTCTCTAACTGGTATCTAGAATGATTCAGAAATGTCTTTGACTGGTATCTAAAATGATTCAAAAATGTCTCTCTAACTGGTACCTAGAATGATTCAGAAATGTCTTTGACTGGTATCTAAAATGATTCAAAAATGTCTCTAACTGGTATCTAGAATGATTCAGAAATGTCTTTGACTGGTATCTAAAATGATTCAAAAATGTCTCCAACTGGTATCTAGAATGATTCAGAAATGTCATTGACTGGTATCTAAAATGATTCAGAAATTTCTTTGACTGGTATCTAAAATGATTCAGAAATGTCTTTGATATGGACAGGTATCTAAGCTAGTTCATAAATATCTTTAATTTCTCAGACAAACCGAAATAAAAATTATTATTAGCTTATAGATTCTAAGAATTGAGATGGGTGGGTCTGAGCAAACAGTGTAGACCCAGTTCAGACAGCTCCTTTAGGAGCTGTCTGAACTGGGTCTACATTGTTTGCCATTCTGTCTGCATCATTTGAATGCATTACTGCATTGACACATCAAAGTTCCAGTTTTATGACATTTAAGGTAAAAATTTAAGGTGTACTAATTTTTCGAATTTTTACAGAAGCTTACCAATTTATATTATTCTTACTTAAAGTTGCTAGTGATACAGATTTTCTGAGCTTGATTGTTCAAAATTAATGACGTCAGTAATCAAGATGACGTTATATTCTAAATGTACTGCATGCAAAAACACTGCTATTTTCTGCCAAGAAATGTGAGGAGCTTTGCTCATAATGACCTGCCACATCTGGATCTACACAGTTTGGGCACTAGTCTTTGATTTCACAATACGATACAGCTCGGAAGAAACAGGTTTAGAAACTTTGCAGATGTAAATTATGTCATCTGCTTTTTTAGTGCTTTAAGGGTTGAAGCTACAATATACATACTGGCTGGTTTGGTTCTCTAGCAACAGGACATGGTGGCAGATCTTTGGGGTATTCTATCTGAGGTTGTAGGTGTATTTCAACTGGTTCAGCACAAACAAAACTGCAAATAAAATGTAAAATATAGCTACAATGTCTAGCATAGATCACTTACTGAGACACATAACTGGATATTAAGAAAGATATGCCACAGAGATGATGGGTCTATATACACTAAATTCTCACTGGCATGGGACATTTTTTTTTTCTTTTGTGCTTTGATTGATGGAATGGTGAGTGTGGTGGGTGACTGATAAGGATGAAATATTAAGAATGCCATGTCAGTTCCTTTTGATATTGTGTTTGTCAGGTAAACCTAATTATGTGTAGGAATGGTGAGGTGGTGAGGCATGCTAAGCCATTTTATGTTTTAAGGCTACGCCTGATAAACATAATATTAAAAGAAACTATCATAACATTCTCTTTATCACGCATCATTTTATGTAGCTGATTCAGAAATCAAGAAGGTATAGCATATATATATATACTTTGCTCTATCTTAATGTCATCATATTTACCCAAGTGGAGCATAATTCAGTGATATCAATTGCATTTAGTTGCAAGACAGCACTTGAGCAAGGGCTGTGTATTAAGACGATATCATCAAAGTTTATCAGACCCTTTTATCAGTTGTTTTTTCAGTAGCTGCATAGTAAACTGATTCACAGACTGCAAAGACAATTCCTGAAATTCTAGCTGTCTACATCTGTTTCTTTATTGCCTCCCTTCTCTTTGAGGGTTTATTCTAGAAGGGAAGAATTTACTCCTCTAGGATAAGCATTCATGGTACAGAAGCTGTTACCTGACTGATGCCTCTTCTACTGCTGGGTGTTGATTCTTGGCTGTAGGCTCATTACCAACTTGCACTGTTAACATCTAGAAGGACAAGTTGAAAAGTTAAAGCATCACATTTTTTCTTCCTAAATGGCAGTATCGATAGATAGATAGAAAGGTGCAAAGAATTTACTCAGTGAGTGGGGATGCATTTCAGTATTTGGTTCACTTTCAAATAAGTTAATTAGCTCCTAATGAGCCACCTCATCTCGCTATACATTGTTAGCCTTCTAGTCTTTGAATGCTCAATATGAAATAGTTTGTACAAAACATTTTTTAAAATTTTGCAGACATAAATTTTGTTGTCTGCTCTTTTGGTGCTTTAGGGGTTAACAACTTTAAAATAAAACACACTGGGATGGTTCTAAACATGTGCGACATGGTACAATTATCACTGTTAATGAAAAATCATGTGTTTTGCATGTATTTGCATTTAGAATCTTCCAAAACAATATCAGTATCTTAAGTTAACCCTTAATGCGCCAAAAAGCAGACGACAAAATTTACGTCTGCAGAATTTGAAAAAATGTTTTGTCCAAGCGATATCATACTGAGAATTCGAACACTACAGGGCAAACTGTGTAAATTCAGATGAGGTGGCTCATTATGAGCCACCTCATCTGAATCTACACTGTTTGCCAATTCAACAATTTTAATTTTTGGCGCTTTAAAGGTTAATGTATGAAGCGAAGCAGACCTTAGCTGGATGCATAAACAACAACTAAGATTTGTTGTACCAAAATTGTTTTGGAAAGGAAAATTCTATATTCTATAACCAAATGAATATGGTAAACACGGAAAGCAACATTGCTGCAAAGAATCCCTAGGTTGTTCCAGCTTTAGCAAATGGTGACAGAAGCATTACCTGTTCCCCAAAATCCTTGCACGTTACAAAGAATACATGCAGGCCTCCTGAAAATAAAACAGATAAAAGGTCGAGTAAATGTTTAAACATGAAGTATGACAAGGTGCCTGGGCAACAAGAAAACTGCACCAACGCTGCATAGACAGTTCTTTCTATTACATATTTACAATAATCGTAATTCAAATCTGTATATAGTACTAAAAGCCTGGAAAGCTTACAGTAAACCAACATAGCCAAGATATCACTGAGTCTTTTTCTAGCATATAGCTCAGATGTTACTTTGAAACAGAAGATTTGAAATCAGTTCCATCTGTGTTTTATTTCAAAGTTCCATCTGTGTTTCATTTCTTGCATGCTCATTACTTTCAGGACCCAAAAATCAAAATGGACAACATTCTAGCCTTTATGGTGGAATCTGCATCACAACAGCTGCTGTCATCTGTAAATTTTCTGACCTCATGAAAGTTTCACAACCTCCTACACATGCATGTACAGAGATGTAAGCTGGAAAATTTTCGCCAATCGGAAGTATGGACAGAAACCTATGTTGTGTGATGAGTAAACCCAACAAGATTTTCCATAATATATATGGAAAAACTTGTTGGGTTTATCCATTACCAGGCACGTTTTTCCATACTTCTGACCATGCAGATTTTTCAACTCAAGAAAATTGTATCTACAGCCAAGTGTCAAAAGTCTTTCCCCAAAATATTTTTCCCACTGACTTTAGTGCATTTGCAAGTGTGCAAGAAATTTAACTGTGAGACCTGTGTTCAACTATTCTATATACTTTTTTTTCATTTGTAAAAACCTAAAAGATTTCTGCAATTTAAAATAATTTTTATTTTGCCATAAACCTACTTATAGTCAAACTGCAATTCTTTGAACTTCAATAAAATTTTCAGAAATGCAGTTTTGTATTGACGTTAATGGTGACGTTGTCCAAAATTCGCCGAGAAAGTATAGGTGTTGTCTTTAAAAGCATGTTTCTAAAAGAAAAATCAATTAGAGTTCAAATCAAAATTATTAGATGCTGCCAAAATTATTTCTCTTTCTAACCATATAAAATTTAATATCGTCAGATAAGCGATTTTGCTACAGCAAAATTCCCCGCACACTTGAAAATGCATTGAAGTCTATGGAAAATCTGTTTTTGGGGAAAGACTTTTGACACTCGGCTGTACTTACTCTGACTGCCTGTTGTCTTGACAGCTTCGATTAAAACATTCTTGGAACTGCCCTCGGTCACTGTGAAAAAATATACCAACACTAATTAGCTTTAACTGACTCTACAAAATGGCCAATCAAAACAGAAACCAACAAGCCCTCTCTTATGAAAGGCCAGCTCTAGAAAAAAAAGCTTTCTTTATCCTTCCCTGGCCAATGATTTTCTTAGTTCCCAAGCTATTTTTCAGACCTCGAATGGTGTAATAAGAAAACAATAATTTGCTTCAAAAGTTTTATTTTTACTATTAAATTTTATGTACTAATACGAAAATGCTATTCAGTAATTATCATAGAACTCTTTTCATATCCATGACATCTGAAGCTTTGGATTATAGTTATGTATCTGAGTTCAGAATTGTAATTATGTATGTTTATATAGGCATTTAATTTGTTAAGAATTAACCACTTGGTTAGTTAAGGGGAAATTACATTTTCCACTGTTTTGTACTCCAAACACCACCACTATTTTTTTTGCTGAAAACATGTGAGGAGCTTTTGCAATGCAAATGCTCTTCACATTTTTCTTTCAGCAAAAACTATTAGCACACTTAGTTTTATGTGTACTGTATGACTTAACAGATCCTTGAATACCACTTGCAATTCTTTGAACAACTGGGCCCTGAATTACATTATGTATATACAAGCTTTTAAAAAGCACAAGCAAAGCTGCTGTCCTGATAGTTTATAAAAGCATTGGTCCTGCAGCAGAAAAACACATTAAAACTATAAGAGAATAACTTGAGTCTTTTTAAAATGCAGTACATTCTGAAAGATTAGATGCTCTAAAGCAAGGAACGCACCAAAGAAGCTAAAATACCAACTCGCTTGAACTGAGTCTGTTCATGACCAGTAATGAAATGTACTAGCTTAAGTAGCAATTTAATTGTAATTTCAAAGAATTTCATTCCATCTCTGAATCTATGCAACTGATGCTGCTAATATGAGCCGCGCCACGAGAAAACCAACAAAGTGTTTGTGCGCCCAGCGAAGACTCCGATCAGACTGGGCGAACAGCCTGGGCATCCACCCAGTCTGATCAGAGTCTTTGCTGTCCACATGGAGATAGCTTAGACCCTTAGCTACCCTTTCAGCGGTTAGGGAAGAGTCTGATTGGACTAGGTGGATGCCTAGGCTGATCTGAGTCTGCGCTGGGTGCACAACCACATTGTTGGTTTTCTTGTGTTGCGGCTCATATATTAGCTCTTAAGGTGAATGAGTACACCTCCATGATTTTCAACCAAATTTTCCAAAGGGAGACAACTTTTGTAACATCTTGTTTGCTTCCCTGGAGGATGAAACCACTCTAAAAGAGTCAGCTCTTAGAATAAATAAATAAGAGTTGACCCCCATTGAGAAGGGTAGCAAAAATGAAATGGAAAAATAAATATGTAAGGAGGCAGAATTTAAAAGCATAGCAGAATACATACACCAAAATTGCTTTGAATTTAAGGTTTAAATAAGTGATAAGAGTTGTAATTCACATTCCCATTGCGTATTGTGTCGGTATATAGAGTTCCAATATGTGGGTGGTTCTGATGAGAATTATGAGATATTTTGCAAGTGATTCAAGTTAAACACATGCAGTGGCCCGCATGACTACCAACTTATTCTACTGAGAAGCAACCAAGTATTTTATTGAGAAATATGTAAAACTATCCCAGAAATATCTTTGAAACCATAATTTATCCTTAGCCTTGAGTGTAGATCTAGATATCTTCATTTTGCAGAGCTCCAGATAAGAGGGGCAGAGGTCCAGATAAAGGGCATTTTTGCGTTTTTGACGCATGGAAAATGGGTAAAAACGCATTCCATTCCCGTTTGATGTGTCGGGAAAACATCTTTAAAATACTGGTTGACACATCGTTTGTGAAATGGAAGTGTCGACAAACGCCTCGTATTGTGCTCATGGCTGCAAAAGATTGAACAAGTACATGTAACTGCCGAACTTATTCACATGAACTCGCGATTAATGCGACAGTTCGGCACGGAAAGTGCTTTGCGACGTAATTCAATCTGACTTTATAGTCTAATGGCAGACAAACCACAAAAAACTCCCTGAAAAAAAAATTGGGAGTGAAAAAACTACCAGATGTTGGAGAAAAACTCCCTTGTCGGAAAGGGAGGATTCAGCAACTCCCTGCTGAAAAAAGTTATCTGGAGCTCTGGAGGGGGTATTGAGGATAATTCAGAGATAATTTTTCTTACTTCTCAATCAAAATGTATGTTGTGACCCCTCATTAGAACCATCTCGATGAGATGGTTCTAATGATGGGTCACAACTTTTGTCTTTATTGAGAAATATGGGAAATTATCCCTGTTACCCCTTCATATTGGGATCACTGATTTTTTGACTATATAAACTATCTGAATCAATTCCAAATACAATTTTAGATTTAGTGAAACCTTATACCAGTTATACATGTGCTAACCAAGGTAGCAGTACAGAATATAAGCTATCAATAGTTCTGTACTAATAAATCTGCTTTGTAGTAAAATAGAAATGGGTGTTCTGCTTTTTTTATTTTGAAACATGGAAGTTTCAATACAAAATAACCATAAAAATTCTAAGTACTGGGATAGATAGGTCTGAGCAACCAATGCTGACCCAGATCAGACTGCTCCTAGACTGCTAGGAGCAGAGCAGTCGGATCAGGGCCTACACTGTTTGCCATTCCATCTGCATCTGTTGGACTGATTGCTGAACTGTGAAACTGAGGTTTACGACAAATAGCATATTTTACGGTAACTATTTCAAGTGTGCATATTTTTAGAATTTTTATGCTAAGATTACAAGATGCTTTATCACAGTGTGTATGAGTGTATAATGAAGAAAATATATTTGTGAATGACATGGCCTGACCAGCCTCCAAGAACAACTTTGATAAGACTGCTCATGTATACAGACTGTTCAGTGTACAAAATAGTTCCCGTTTGCCCTTTAGCGATTTTCTCAAAGGGTGACTCATGTAATAGTAAAAAATGCTAATGAATACCAGTTATGCAGAAAATGCCAGTGGTAGCTTGCACTATACATACCTAGCTTGCCGCCATTATGTGCTTCAGAACACAACAAAATATTACAACAATTAGCAACCACGTAAATCTCTACCGTAATCTTGGCTCTATATATTCTAGAGAAAAGCTCATAATAGATCAGTGATGAGTTTTCTTTTTTCATTGAATGCAGCAGTTCTAATCATAGCAATGTCAATCAATGTCACGACATCTCACTTATGCTGATTTATGTTATCATTGATACAATATAGTTTAAACAATGTGTGCAGCTATAAGTATTCCACCAAATTTAGAAATATGGAACTAAATTTTCTTTTGAGTAGTGTACATGTATGTCTTGATAAAGAGATTAAGTTACAAAAAATTTATCTCACAATTACATTCTAATCATTGAAGCAGTCTTCTTATTTGAACCTCTAAAGACTATATAACTTACAATGTTGGAAATACTTGGAGGAGTCAAGAATCCATGGCTGTGGACCGCCCGAGAATATGACCTCCTTGGAAGACCCCAAGGTCACTACAGCTTCCTTCTCAGGGTCAATAGGCTGAAAAATTATGAGGAACAATAAAATCTTATATCATCTAAGTCCAGAAAAATCTAAAGATTACATGATTTAGAAATACAAGTATCTTCAGTGACAGTTCAACTACTGTCATAATTTAGATATAAGACATGTTTTTCCCTCTCTAGAAACACCCCAAATATCTAACTCAGTCTTTGTAATTCTGCCATAAGATGGGTTTTCCCCTTCAAAAATCTAGATCTGGGGCCGTATTCATAAAACGACTTAAGTCGTTGCTATGCTGTTGCTGAGGGTAAATTTCTATGTTGGAGATTCCCTACAACTATGAAATTTGCTCTGGAGGAACAGTCTTACAAAGACTGTTCCTCCAGAGCAAATTTCATAGTTGTAGGAAATCTCCTTCATAGAAATTTAGCCTTAGCAACAGCATAGCAACGACTTAAGTTGTTTTATGAATAAGGCCCCAGCATTATAAGATGGATCTAGATTTTTTGTTAATCCTGGGACGGGTAAAAAGTCTTATATCTAAATAAATGGGTACTGTATTTACTAGCTACTTAAAGTTTTGCTACGGAACTTTTTTGAAGTGGCTGCAAAAGTTATCCTGCAATAATTATCAAACAGTCAGTTGATATTAAGCTGCAAGTGTAAGTGCAAGAAATGAAAGTAGACTCATGTCAGAAAGCATCCTTTTGACATCACTTAATATGAAACCCCTACGGTTCAAATTTTATGATCATTACAATACTGAAAATGTTAAAGTTTTAGTAGTATCTTCAACATGAAATCAGCTAATAAGCAATCATCATTTTCTCTGTGTGTCTGAGGTTTGTGAAAATCAAATACATAATGCATACCAATCAAAAGAAATACTTACAATCAACTTGTCATAAGTTGCTATGGTAACTGCAGACTGAAGATTTATTCCTCCATGATCATAGGTAGCAACAACCTTGGTATGACCTTGTTGTAGAGCCTTCACCTTAATAGTTCTGCAACTGCCTTCTTTCAATGGTGAAAACTCTGTATGGAAAATGACGGGTATTAGAACAGTGTATTAGAGGACCACTATACTTAAAATGGTCATTTAAGGAGGTAAATTGTCAGTTTTGTGGTTGCACATTTACTTTATGGCAACGTGTTCACAGAGCTGGAAAATGCACTTTGGGACCATAAAACTGATGACTTACTTCCTTAAATGACAATTTTCAATACAGTTTTCCTTATGTTCTATGCTATTCAAAAATTCAACGATTTTTATTTCTGGTACTGTAAGTGTTAAAATGAAGCAGTGGAAAGATTCTGCCAAAAGAAAAGACTCAGTTCAGCCTGTTCTGATGAGCATGCAGATATGTACAGTCTGAGAAGTCTTCCACATTCTAGCAACATGGATCCAAAGTTATCAACAATGACAAACTTAGACTCTGACCAGTCTTGGCTAAATGTGACCAGGCTTATTTTAGGCTTGACTGATCTCATAATATGTCCTATTACAGTAAATGGGTACACTTTCATGAGATGCAACTATGCCATTTTCATATTTGCCTCCATTTTTCTATGGCGTCATCTTTTAAAGGAAAGAATTTCCTCCCTAGGAGGAAATTCTTCCCTTTAACAGCTGACCCTATTTTTTTCTCCTCTGGGAAATAAAAAAAGAAGTCACAAAAATTGTTTCCCCTTGTAAAAATAGCAAAAAAAAACAAAACTGGAAGGTGTACCTATACACCTCAAGGGCATTTTATTCTTCTAGCCACGCTCAGCTATCTATATAGCAATATGTTGCAAACATCTTACTTATCTACTAAATTCAAATGTATTCCACACAAACACCAGTCATAAAATGATCTTTGCCATGCCATTTTTAGAATGATCAGTTATATGATTATTAAATGATCAGACTGGCATGGATTGTATAAATGAGCATTCTTAAGGTGAATGGATACTGCCATTTTATTGAAGGGAGACAACTTTTGTGACTTCCTGTTTGATTCCCTGGATATCAAACCCTTCCAAAATGAATCTACTCTTAGATCTACTCTTATCCCAGCTCAATTGGGCCTACTCTTAAAGGAGAGAAGTTGCTTCTCTGCTATAAGAAGAGCCAATTCTTTCCTTTAAGAGTAGGCCCCAATTGAGGAGGGAGCCAAAACTGAAAACGGAAGAGTGGCTTCCCCTGACATTACCACTACACCTCAAAACTGACGAGAATGAACCATATCCCGACTGACAAGGATGGAATCTGTTTACAGAGGATTGTAAAGGCTGTTACCGTCAATATATTTCACAACTGTTGGATCCGAGAATGTGATATTCAGTGGCATGTTGCGACAATCCATGAAGGAGTACTGTACACCCTTCAACACTGCAAACACATCCAGCGGCAATTCTAGGACAGAGTCAACTTCAACCTCCACTGCGTCAGGATTAAACTCCATACCAGATGGCGGGATAATATGTATCTGAAGGTAAAATACAGAACCTCATTATGACAATGTTGTTTTGGATATCTTGTTATGACTCCTATTAATACTTAACCATATTCGAGGTTGCCACTTACCCACCACTTCAAAATTTCCTGACTTTTCCCTGACTTTCCAAGTCCTTTCTGAATTTCCCTGACCAACCACAAAATTTAACTGACCTGGAAAAAAATATTCCAAATGTTTTTCCTTGACCGTGGGAACCCTGGATATAATGCCATCTTATTATGACTCTTATTAACACTAGACCATAAAGGACTATCAAAAAAAATAGTATAAAAGGTGTATGGGCACACTTTCAGGGGAAGCAACTTTGGCATTTTAATTTTGCCTCCCTTCTCAATGGAGGTCAGCTCTTTAATGAAAGAATTTGCTTCCAGTGATCCAAATTCTTTCCTTTAAAAATAGAACCCTTTTTAGAAGAGCATTGTTCTTTAGGAAAGCAAACAGATCATAAAAGTTGTTTCCCTTTGTAAAAATGGCAAGAAAACAGGGTATACCCATACACTTTATGATAATTATAGTTGCAACTCTTTGTTAACTTTGACTTAAGCTCTGCAGGGTTTTATTGGGACTTATTATAGAAGACTATTTATTTAAGAAATGAATTTCATTTATCTGGTGTTTATCGAAGTATAAATTACATTGGGTCACGTGCAAAGTAAGTGATGTAAACTTTGCTAGCGACCAAATGCAGTTTATACTTTGACAAACACAAAAAAAAAATAAGTTCATTGCTTATATTTACATTCTTTTCTATCTATTATTTCACCACAAATTTGCGCTAGGGGCTACAGTTGAAGTAGAAAAACATTAATACAGTTTGTCTACTAAAAGCGGAACAGCGTCAACAACATAACTACGTCATAACGTCCCCCACTACATTTCGTTCTAATGGTTTACCATAGGGCTTTTCAATAAATGCACAGATAATGTAAGTATTTATAAATACACAAATTGAGCTGTGGAAAATGTAACACTTGGCAGGGGTTGAACTTGGGACCTTTAAAACTATATGACTTACCTGCGCAGAGCCTGTATGTAACTGATTCCTCTTGTCTGCAGCTGTGACAACTCCACTACCTTTCCTGAGTGTAGTTATCTCCCCTCTCTTGTCAACCGTCACCATTTCAACATTGTCTGAACTCCAAACATAATCTCCACTACCCCCAGTGGCCTAGGTTAGCAAAGGAGAAATATCAAGTATTTGAAGCAAAACAAACACACATAACAACAAGTTTCAGAATAAAACTTTGGGATAGAATACTGTAATTAGGGAAATTTTTGCAAGTGTTTATTTTCCATACTTAGGATTATAGGCAATATTTCTCATAATGGTTCACATAAAGATATACGCCCTGATATGTTTCTATTAAATTTCAAATTTCTCACGAAGAATTGTATCAAAGACATAACAAGACCTGTCCGCGTATAGGATAGCTCGCCTGCAGTGCCTTGCCCATCACATAAAAAACTTTAACGTAAAACTTTAAAGTGTGACACCCACTCCGACGTCCAAGTGACAACAATAGCTCTCTGTACTTTCGTACAGGCGAGCTAAAAATGATTAATAGTAAAAGTACTTTAATCTACCAAATTCATAATTTGTGACGATCAATGGCAGTAAGAGAATTTAAGAAAATATAAAAAAAACGTGGGAATAGCGGACCGCCATTCCCACCAAAAACGAATACTGTATATGCCCATTAATCATAGTTAATCAGCGAAGAGATATGTCATGAATAATTTTAAGCCTATTCCTTAATCGACTTCGGGCAGTTATTGGCTGAAAAGAACTCACATGCACGGATTAGAGATTAATGCTATTGTTAAGTCATTTACTCCAATTTTCAGAAAAATCAACACATTCTTACAGAAATGCCTTTTTATTCCTATGTGGGAGTCAATCAATTTATGACAACAAAATATTCGTGACTATTCAAGAAGGGTTTGCAATCATATATCCTCTCTGCCTCCGTACCAAAGATATTTTGGCTGAAATGTTTTTGCACAATTCTTAATTGTGCTACATACAACTAATCCGTTTCATTCTTTTGTGGTTATTTCATAACAAAATACGAGGGAGTATACTTTTAAAGGAAATATTTCTCATAAAGGTTCACTGAACTGATAAAAGCCATAGGTGTTTCACAACAGTTTTGTTATTTAGGATTAAAGGAAATATTTCTCAAGTGACTAATTAGCAAAATTTGAAAACAGTGTAGATCCTGATGAGCCACCTCATCTAGATCTATACTGTTTGCCCTCTAGTCTTTGAATTTTCAATATGAAATGTCTTGGACATGGCATTTTTTTAATTTTTGCAGACGTAAATTTTGTTGTCTGCTTTTTGGTGCTTAAAGATTTAAAGGAAATAATTTTCATAATGGTTCACTGAACTGATAACTGATCAAGGCCATAAGTGTTTCAAGACAGTTTTATTTTTGTGGAACTTTGCTGCACCCGTGAACCTTTGCAATAACTGCACTGTCCCCAATATAATCTGATGAACAGTATTGTGCTAAATTCTTTTTCTTCTCCATAAACAACTATATATAATAATCATCCTGAATATTCTGACATTTGTCTGAGCACACAGTATAGATCCACAGCAGACTGCTTCGGCAGTCTGATCAGGATCTGCAAGTTCTATCAAACTTCTATCAAACTCTGCATATATGGCATTTGAATGCAAACCAGGAGGGGACAACCACTGATGTGTCCACATATGAACTGTATATATGGCACCAAAAATCTCATAAGATTCAAACACACCATTCTATAGAAATACCATAATATTCTTCATGGAGAAGTCAGTTTTACATACTCAGTTTTCAGCAACATAGCTCTGGTGTTATGGTCAGATCAAGGTCAGCCAGTGTTTACTCTATAAAGCCAATGCTACGGCAATGAAAACGGAGCTGTTGCAAAAAATATACCATTTTTATATTTACCTTTAGTGGAAACCGATGGCTAACTTCCTTTATGGGATCCCAGGGGAAGAAGAGAACATCTGGCTGGATAACTACTGGATCAAATATTTCTACAAACTGTGTCTGCTTCAGTGACGGGCTAATTGTGAACTCAGAACCATCCTGGAGGAAAATCATATACAAAATGGATGAATGATTTGAGGTTTCAGCCCTTTCAAGTGTTCCAGTCATTGTGGGCCAATATGGGAATCACTGAGATAAATAAAATATTTTAGCCTACAGAAAACTCATGACCTGTATTACATGTTCAGCATTCTTTTAGACTGTAATGTCTCATATATTTATTTACATATACAAAGAAAGAATTCTCAATAAATATGCTCTTTGTTACCCACAGCCCCAGAAAAAGGCAAAGTTTTGAAGACAATTCAAAGCAATTTCACTTGATTCTCCACAAAAAAAATCAGGGAAAACCTTTGGGTTGGGCTCTTTATTTCAAAATAAAATTCTTTTGTCTTAATGCAAAATTACCAATTCATTGCAGTCTTGGCCCCTATCTACAATGTCCAGCTTTTTCCCTGACATGTATGTTAGGGTCCCCATTAGAACTACCTAATCAGAGGTCACAACATAATAGCCTGACTTTATTTCTGAATGAAAACTAATGTCAATGTCACAGTCCCTCATTAAAACCATCTTGTGAAGGCAGCTCAAATGAGTCTGACAGGTCACGTTTTTACGGCAATATTTTTTACGGCGAAATAATAGAAATTATCCCAGAATATCATTATATACATTATCTGGCATCTAGTTACCTCTCTGATAATTGTAGCTAATTCTCCATCAATTTCTGTCTCTCCCTTCTGTAGTGTCCTCACTGCATGATAGGTGCCATTATGAGTTGACTGTCTGATTTTGAAATATGCTTTTGGAAACAAAGCACTGATTATCACATTCTGTTACAGAGAAAATTAGAAAATTACCATATTAATACTAACAAGAAGTCAGCGGAAAGCAGTGTCGCACCTGTGGGGATTAAGTCACACAAGTTCCAATTGGCAGTGAAAACTGTATCGCCCATGCTAACGCAGGTGTGACAAAAGCAGGTGTGCCAAAATGATAAAGTTACTAGAAATGTTTTTCAGAGAAAAACTGCTGTCCCCCCACCAGCCCATTTCCCATCCCCTCTAATGAATAAAAAGCCTGAACAAGTAAAATATCTAGACAAGTTTGGAGAAAATCCATCCACTGGTTCTTAAGATATCCTACATAGATGACTATGACCTTGAAAATAAGGTCAAGGTCACCAAAATCAAATCATCTCTTAAACTTGTCCAAATGATGTATCCGTGAAAGTTTAGTAAAATTTCATCCATTAGTTCAGGAGATATAATGGGTACAAGAAAATGTCATGTAAGTCCTCCAGTGACCTTGAATATGAGATCAAGGTCACCAAAATCTAATCAGCTCTTAAACTTGTCCCAATGATGTATGCATGCGAGTTTGGTGAAATTCAACCCACTGGTTCAGGAGATTTAGTGGGTACAAGAAATTGTCATCTAAGTCCTCCAGTCACCTTGCAAATGAGATCAAGGTCACCAAAATCTAATCAGCTCTTAAATTTGTCGCAATGAAGTATCCCTGAAATTTTGGAGACATTCCATTCATTGGTTCAAGAGATATTGCGCATACAAGAAATTGTCATCTATGTCCTCCAGTGACCTTGAAAATAAGGTCAAGGTCACCAAAATCTAAAAACCTCTTAAACTTGTCCCAATAATGTATCCATGCAAATTTGGTGAAATTCCATCCATTGGTTCGAGAGTAATCACTGGTACAAGAAATTTTCATCTAAGTCCTCCAGTGACCTTGAAAATGAGGTCAAGGTCACCAAATCCTAATCACCTCTTAAACTTGTCCCAATGATGTATCCATTCCAGTTTAGTGAAATTCCATCCAATGGTTCAGGAGATATAGTGGGTACAAGAAATTGTCATCTATGTCCTCCAGTGACCTTGAAAATGAGGTCAAGGTCACCAAAATCTAATCAGCTCTTAAACTTGTCTCAATAATGTATCCATGCAAGTTTGGTGAAATTCCATCCATTGGTTCAAGAGATGTCACTGGTACTAGAAATTTTCATCTAAGTCCTCCAGTGACCTTAAAAATGAGGCTAAGGTCACCAAAACCTTATCACCTCGTAAACTTGTCCCAATGATGTATCCATTCCAGTTTGGTGAAATTCCATCAATTGGTTCAAGAGATATCGCGCATACATGAAATTGTCATCTATGTCCTCCAGTGACCTTGAAAATGAGGTCAAGGTCACCAAAACCTAATCACCTCTTAAACTTGTCCCAATAATGTATCCATGCAAGTTTGGTGAAATTCCATCCATTGGTTCAAGAGATATTGCGCATACAAGAAATTGTCATCTATGTCCTCCAGTGACCTTGAAAATGAGGTCAAGGTCACCAAAACCTAATCACCTCTTAAACTTGTCCCAATAATGTATCCATGCAAGTTTGGTGAAATTCCATCCATTGGTTCAAGAGATATCGCGCATACAAGAAATCTGTCACAGGGACGCCGACGCCCGGGATCTGCACTGAAAACAATATGTCCCCCCTCACCTTTGGTGGGGGGACATAATAAATATGCAAAAAAAAGAGGAAAATTAAACTGGGAATTATGTGCAAAAAATATGCACATCTACAGATCATGACCAAAACATCATACAAAATTATTGTAGGAGTTGTGCTCACAAGACACCTACTATGGAAAATATTGTGTAAAAAACTAAGATAAACATGTGAAAAAGGTGGCAAAAATGAACATGGGAATTATGTGCAAACAATATGCACATCTACAGACCATAACCAAAACATCAGTGAAGTTTCAAAATGATTGGCCAAAAAGAGTAGGAGGAGTTGCGCTCACAAGACACTCACTGTGAATTGTTGACGAACGGATGAACGGACAAATGAATGAACAGACGAGTACTTTCACACCTATATCGCCCCTGCTAATACAGGTGCGTCAATAAATGCCCCTGCTCTAATAAATGCCCCCTCTTTTCCGAAAATAATGTTATATTAACTTGCTCAAATTCATGTTTGCTTCTCTGGATAAGGTCACTCTTTGAAATGGAGTCTGCTCTTAAAGAAAAGAATTTGCTCCTAGAGGAGCAAATTCTTTCCTTCAAGAGTTGACCCCTACTGAGAAGGGAGGCAAAAATAGTAGAGTTGCTTCCTCTGCAAGTGTACATACTGCTTATTTGAGGTATTTGGCAGTGTAAAGAATTAGGGTTCTTTAGACAGCAACTTTAACTGCATTGCAAGTGAACTAAAGATGATTTATTATGTATATGACTAATGTTCTATGAGAGGATAGCTGGGAAAGTAAATGTGTGAAAGATAGAAGAGTAAGATCTGTAAACAAACATGGAAAAAGAAATAATATCACTGTACAGTCTACCAAATAAACTAATAGTTAATAATATCTCTGCACACTTTAACTAATGAGCTTATAGATAGGATATTTAGCAATCTTTGAAAGTATTGTCTACAATTTGATTTAGTCCAAGTACACATATCGTAGCTGTTCAGGTATCAACATCTACACAGCTGTTTAGTCTTAAACAGCTTATCAAGCTCATATAGATCCACAGTTAATATTATTATACAGTAAATAGTAGCGAAAATCGTTTCCTTGCACTTCTATCATAGAATGTTAAAACTGGACACCATAGTGCCCCTCCATACAGTTACAGCTATTCACAACTGTCAGCACCAGATTTTCTGTTGTCAAATAAACTCCTGTTGTAATGTTTGTGTTAATCAAAGTATTTGGTTTGAAGTAAGAAATATAGCCTCTCAGCATCAAGTCTGTAAGCTGCACAGTGGGTACATGTGTAGTTGTATATATAAACTGGAAAGGTTTGCTACACCATAGGCGAAGACACTGCAATTATATGTATTAAGCATACTAAGGATTTGCTCTAAAATCATACATGTGATGTCTCCCGGATCATCCGGGAGTGTCCCGGAAATGGAGCCCATCTCCCGCGCTCCCGGAAAGTATTCAGAATCTCCCGGATGCTGAATTTTCCTGTCATAATTTTTTCTGAACCGTCCATTTTGCGGTAAGTACTTAGCCGGCGGCTGTCAAAAGGATTAACTGTCCGTGACCTAATTACCTAACAGGGTGCAATATAGGGCGTGTCATTCCGAAGGGTATTCACTGATCAGACGCAGCGAGGTGTTAAATTGGCTAGCGCACCAGTAAAGGTACCTGTTCTAAATGTAATAGCAGGTAACTTTTACCGAGAGCAAAAAACTTTTATTGCGTCGCGGCTTTATGCATCGGTCATTGTTTATGTCATTGAGTTGCACGAATGCAATAGATGGAAGTGCCGCCAATCGACAATGATTCTATATCGATTTTTTTCAGTAAACATGTCAGATACGTAATGTACAGTCATTATAAATATCGATCATGCAAAATTTGCGCAGGCTGATCAGATCATACTTTCATGAAATCATCACGGTGCCAGCATTTTTTTTGTTTTATTTAAGTCGGTTCGTTCACTTTAAGAATAGTTTCCCGCGTTTTTCTATCCAGTTCCCGCTGGTTCAGATGCATCGTATGCGAAATGAGAACCAGTGTGAATTTATAAATAAAACATGGAAAATCCGCGATCTTCAGCATCTGACTGAGACAGAAATATGCCATTCTACAAGTTTACTGACCCAAATATGCAGCTATATTTGTTCTTAATCTAATATTCAACGAAAATAGACAGCTCTAATGACAGGTATGTTCATTAAAGTGTAGAATATAACTCGGTTTTGAGATAAACAGATTTTGAGTTTGTAACAAGTATCAGCTTTCATCAAAATAACTGGAGCAAATCGGACCCATCATCCAAGATGCAATTTTGGACTTTTATATTGAGGGAGGGTTAGGAAAAAGTGGGGAGGGGTGATGGTTTGAGAATGCCAGATAATCAGATTGTTTCTTAGCAATGGAATGGTCAGCACTAACACTATGAACAGTACTGTTCAATTACACTGTAAATTAAACTTAGGATGGTAGTGTTACTGCACTGAAATGGCATACTTTTTAGGTTATATTTGAAGTATTGGGTAACTCAAAAGTAAAGAAGTCAAACGAACTATACAACTATACTTTAATTCATGTTGTTTTATTTTAAAACAAGAAGCCCCCCCCCCCCCCCCCTGCCTCCACCACCACAAAACAAAACAAAAAAAAAAAAACAGTTAAGTACTCGAAACAACGCGTCAAAGTTGCCGTCAAAAAGTCTCCCTGATGAGGAACTCAATCTCCCTGAAATGAAATCCAGATCTCCCACATGGTCCTCAAGAGTTCATCACATGTATGTAAAATGCACAAAGTAATGCCAAAGTTCAGCAAATTGCAAGGGTCCGAGAAATTTACAAATTTGCATAATGCACAAAATTACACAAACAGAATAGTGAATATACTTTGACTCACCAGGACAGAATACTTCAAGAATACAATGACAACTTCTTGTCATAAATTCCTATGTAACTGACTTCTCAGAAACACATATTATATACTTCCAGACAGGGCTACAGAAATCCGATTTTTTGTCGGTCTGGACCGATTTTGAGTTCGAAAAACCGATTCAGTTGGCATAAGGCACATTTTTTTTGGTCCGAAAAAACACGATTTGCGATGTATGATGACATAATTACCTGGATTTTAGCCATGTGTCATATTATTAATCCAATAATAACGCACAGTTGTCAAAAGTTATCACAGATAAACAAAGTGTCGATTGTCTTGCCAAGGTGTGAACAGACTCAATTTTAGAAATCTTCGATAATTAGCACGTGTCACAATATTGGCCAGCGGCGAAGATTTTCCACAACTCGTAATACATACACGTGCCGATGCACGGAAAAAGGCTGTGCAACGTAAGGTTACTGACTATTGTATACTTTCATAGATAGCATAAGGAAAGAATTTGACTAGCAAAAAGAAAAATTGAACCGGACTTGATTCTGTGCAGTGTGGTCAGTTTTTTTTATAGTCGACGTCATTTTTCGCGCAGAATTTTTTTTTCTTCGTCCGAAGGTACCTTTTTGCAAGTATATTCATATTTCAAGGGAATTAACTCGAATACAGTAAAATACGTCAATCCTAATACTTCGGCCAATTCCGTAAATGAAGATCGGCGAGGATGTCCGAATGGTACAGCCATGTGTACTTTCACTTTCGGTCTGACTGTCTCTGCGCTTTAAAGCGCATTTTTCACGTTAAGTAAGAACATGTGGACTAAATGGCTACTTCAGCGATGACACCCGCGTTATAACGGCGCTCCAGTGTAGTCATTAGTTTTCGTGACTTTTTTTGGATTGTGGAATACACTGTGTAGTCATTAGTTTTCGTGTCTATTTTGGATTCGTATGACGTCATTGGCCGTCCGGACCGATTACGATTTCAAAATTTCTGTAGCCCTGCTTCCAGATCAAACATTTAACTATCTGATCAATACATCTTCTTCAAAACAAAACACAACTGTCCACTATCAAATCATCTCACAAAACTGCCCTAACAAAAGAAGGCCAATTCTTTCATAAAATTGTTGAGTGAGTACCTTTAAGCTATCTAAAAATGCACAGGGGATTAACTGTTAACTACAGGTAAATTCAAGGTATGTTCTTACTGTAAATAGCACACCCACAGAACAAATTTGCTACATATGCCCCCCTTTTTGAGATAAAAACTTCCTAATTTTTTTTATCTCATACCAATTTATGGCGATGTGCTCCTTGACAGCATGTCTGCTACTGCATTGTTTTTCCAAGAAATATGCCTGATAACAAATTTATACTCTTGAAGCATTAAGCTCCATCTCAACAGTCTCATATTGTTTTCTTTCATTCTATTGAGCCACTGCAGAGGGAAATGATCTGATTCAATTACAAACTCTTTACCTATGAGGTATTCTCTGAGGTTGTAGCAAGCTTTGACAATGGCTAGACATTCTTTTTCTACAATACTGTACCTTTGTTCTCTTGGAAGAAGTTTACTACTGATAAATATAACAGGATGCATATCCGGTCCATCTGACTGCAAAAGAACTGCCCTATACCTCTTTCACAAGCATCAGTTTGCAGTACAAATTCTTTGGAGAAATCTGGATTTTGTAGTGCTGGATAAGTTGTTAATGCCCTTTTCAGGCATTCAAATGCAGTTTGGTGTACAGGCAACCACTTTACCTTGTTAGGCTGACCTTTTGCTGTAAGATCTGTAAGAATGGCTGAAATTTCTGCTAAATGCGGAATGAATTTCCTGTAGAATCCTATCATTCTAATAAATGAACGAACCTGTTTCTTTGTACTTGGAGGAGATATATTATTTATGGCTTCTATCTTCTCATAAACAGGGCGTATTTCACCGTTTCCGACAATATGAGCTAGAAACTCAAGTTCTTTAAAACCAAACATACACTTACTTGGCTTTGCTGTCAGAGAGGCTTTCCTCAAAGCGTCTAGAACCAGAACAATATGAGATAAGTGGTCATTCCAAGATTCACTAAAAATGATTACATCATCAATGAATGAATCTGAAAATTCTTCAAGAGCAGATAGTACCATTCTCATCATGCGTACAAATGTTGCACTGGAATTAACCATACCAAAGGGCATAACAGTGAATAGAAAATGCCCAAAAGGCGTGATGAAAGCACTCTTTACTTTTAATCTGCTGGTCAATGGTATTTGCCAAAATCCTTTGGTAAGGTCAATTTTACTTAGATATTTGGCTTTACCCAGTTTGTTGATGATATCCTCAAGTTTTGGCAGAGGCTGAGGATCAAAAATTGAGATTTCATTTAACTGCCTATAATCAACGTATAGACGAATCGAACCATCTTTCTTTGGGACAATAACAATGGGGCTAGCATACGGACTGGTGGATTTTTCAGCTATTCCAGCTTCTAACATCTGATCAATTTCCTTTTTCACACTTTCACGTAAGGCATATGGAAGCATATATGCTTTCTTTGCAACTGGTATTTCAGTTTTGAGTACGACATCATGTTCTATTATGCTAGTCTTTCCAGGTACGTCTGTCAGTACATCAGAATACGACTTGAGAATTGCTTTCAAATCATCTTTTTGAAGATCATTCAACTGACTGTCTAGCTTTATGTCGTTGATATTCTCTTTTGGTGATAAAAGAGGATTCTCTGTATTTGTACATACCTTTTCATCTTCATCAGTGTCAAACACTACATTGCAAAAAATATGCTTTTCTGAACATGCAGTATCCGTTACTTCATTAATGGATTCCTTGCTCAGAGTATTATCTGGAACTCTTTCTACCCATTCCTTCAACATATTAATATGGTATGTTTTCTTAACCTTTTTGTTCATTTGTACTTAATAATCTACCGGTGTTATCTGTTTCACTATCTCAAATGGACCTTTCCACTTTGCCATGAATTTATTTGAACTTGTGGGTAATAAAACACTTACCTTTTGACCTAAGTTTAACTGTCTGACAGAACTCTTTATGTCGTAGTAGAATTTCTGCTTCTTTTTGCTACTTTGCTCAGATTTCTGGGCTATATCAATCATTTTAAGAAGCATTTCTCTGGTCTTTAGTAAGTAACTTACCACTGAATCTTTCATTTTCTCAGTATTAAGTTCTTCCCAAGATTCACGAATAATGCTTAGTGGGCCTTTTACATGCCTACCATAAAGCAACTCAAATGTGGAGAAACCTGTTGAGTCTTGTGGAACTTCACGATATGAAAACAGCATATATGGGAGAAGTTTATCCCAATCATCTTTTTCGTACTCTACAAAACATGTCAACATTCTTAAGTGTACCACTGAACTTCTCTACAAGTCCATTAGCTTCTGGATGATAGGGAGTGCTTAATAACTTCTTGACATGTAATAGTTTGCAAAGTTCCTTCATAAGAGCAGATGTGAAATTACTGCCTTGGTCTGATAAGAGTTCCTTCGGGACCCCTGTTCTAGAAAATATCTCTATAAGAGCATTGGCAACAGTTTCTGTGTCAACTGTTTTCAGAAGAATCACTTCAGGATATTTTGTACTGTAATCACATAAAGTAAGAATGTATCTATTTCCTTGCTTTGTCCTGTTTAATGGACCTACTATATCAATGGCTACTCTAGTAAATGGTTCAGCCATAGGTGGTATAAGTACTAGTTTTGCTCTTTTGGACTTACCTTTTGCTGCACTCTTTTGACATTGTGGGCAAGACCTACAAAAATGTGCAACATCAATAAAAATTCCAGGCCAGAAAAAGTTCTGTAAAATTCTGTTCCTGGTTTTTCTGCAGCCCATGTGACCACCAAATGAAGTATCATGAGCTAATTGCATAACCTAATTCCTGAACTGTTGCGGAACAACAATCTGATTAACTATTTCCCCTGTTGCAGCTTGAACCGCTCTGTATAGGATATTATCTTTGATAAAGAAATGAGCATTTCTTCTGTTTTCATTGTCTCCGTTTGCTAAATGTCTTATTTTATCAAGTGTTTTGTCTGATTTTTGGTATGATATGAGGTCATCTTTTGACTTTATTTCTAAGATAGATTCAGAACCTACCTGTATATTCTCATTCTTAGTATCTACTTTGTAGTTATCAGTTTTCCATCTTTCATCATTGGTTACCTGAATCTGTTCTTCCAATTCATTTTTCTTTGTCATACTTCTTGTAATGACTTGTAGTGACTCACTGCTCTCATCAGTAACATGAACATGTCCTATGTTTCCTACAACTACATCAGCAAATGGATTGTTGAGAACTAAAGCATCAACAGTACCTGATATGTAAGGACTTCTGATATTTATTTTAACTTCTGGGCAAAAATGAACACTTCCATTTGCTAATGTAACTTCTTTCTTGTTAACTGTAATTTGATCCTTGTTAATGACTCTGTCAGAAACAAATATTGTAGTTGCACCAGTATCACGAAGTACAGATACAGGTCTACCTCATTATAACGCGATGGGTGGGGTCCATAGATCTCGACCGCGTTATAAGTGAAACGTGTTATAGCGAATAGGATGAGGGGGCTACCAACACAAGCTCGACTGACTTCGATTTTGCCCTAACGGTTGTGTTTGTTTGTGGTTTGAGTCAATGTTTGACGTAAATAATGGTTTTTCATACGTATTGTTGTATTGCTAGATAGATAAACACTTACAGCATGTATCACATTGTTCCAATCATATTATTAAACTGTCTTGTCAATAAAATATGCTAAGTAACACATGTGTTTCGTTTTTAAATTCCACACGACGCCATCTTGGCAGATTTCCGGTGATCATGTAACTTAACATTGCGGTGTTGGGGTACAGTATCATCGGACTAAAAATATCCGTGTCTTTCACGGAGAAGGCTTTACGTTTCTTTCTTGGAGTCTCCATTATGCAGTATGGTTTCAAATTTACTGAATGAATGACCAAAGTCGGACAATTTTTATCTGCATCGCGCACTTTAACTCAATTAGTCAATTACACATTCTTTTACCCATAAACCCTCTCGCTCACTCTGATTGGCTGATTGTTAATTTTATGCAACGACAACAACAATCGGACATCCTCGCCGATATTCAGGATACGGAATTGGCCGAAGTGTTACGATTGCGACAACAATGGCGCCATAAACCCTCTCGCTCACTCTGATTGGCTGATTGTTAATTTTATGCAACACGACAACAATGGCGGGGCCATCAAACTGGGAGTTCGGCGTGTTTGAAGTGTATTTCAGGTTTTTAAGGGATAATTATGAAAGTTTTCATTCCTTTAAGCATGCGGTCATCAGTCAATAAATAAGGTAATTATTCAGGTGTTACATAAGTTTTGCTGTCATTGCAATTTACCTAATTATGTGTGAATATGCTCGGCGTACAGTCAAAACAAAACACAATAATAATGGCTTGTACACGTGGGGCGATCAAGGGTAATTAGGGCGAAAACAAACAAAGATCAAACAATTATCATGTAAGTACTTTATTCATAATTATTTTTTAAAAACAACATAATTTCTTGTTCACCTAGCAGCTTTGAATCAGCGATCTGAAAAAAAAAAAAAAATGAAAATATTTTTTTTTTTTTCAAAATCACTGAAAATGGTACCTTGGGAAAAATTTGGGGTCCAAGACAGGTACCGCGTTATAACGGTATACGCGTAATGTTGAGGGGAGTTATAACAAGGTAGACCTGTACTGGTTGACCATTAACTAAACCTTTAGTCAATTGTCACCCATTTTCTAAGTCTGTCTCATGTGTCTCAATTTCAACGGCAACAGGTATCTGTACTTTCTTACCTTTGAAGCCTTCTTTAGTTGGAGAGTAGAGTAAACTACTGGCTTGTCCGGTACTTTGTTTATTAATTACTTCTTTCTGTGCCTCTTTGACTTTTAAAAGGACATTTTGCAATTAAATGTTCAGTACTGTCACAAGCAAAACATTTTCTTTTATCTGAATTTTGGATTGTTTTACTGAACATAGAGTTGTACTCTGGAGTTACAGATTGTTTTGTGGTTTCAGAAGCTGACTGGTCATGAAATGCTTTATTAGACTTGCTTTGAAATTTGTATGATATTTTTTTCATCTCTGTTTCTTTATGAGCCAACTGATATGCCTCAGCAAGGCTTACCAGCTCTTTAACTGTCTTGGGTTGATGTTCTCTCAACCAAATTTGAAGATTTTGTGAAGCATTGAATGTTAACTGTTCTCTTAATATCAGATCAACTAGGGCATCATAACTGCTGTTTATTGACTCACTGTCTTGCCAGTGATCAAAATAAGTTCTAAGTCTTACAGAATATTCTTTGAATGTCTCATCATTCAATTGCTTACACTGTCTAAACTTTTCTCTATACTCCCAAGAGTTTAAACCATACCTGTCTAATATGGCCTTTTTGATATTGTCATACTCTTTACTTTCTGCTATTGACATACGAGAATATGCCTCAAGTGCTTTGCCCTGTAACTGAGGAACTAACCTTACAGGCCATTGGGATTTTGGCCACTGATGTATTGAAGCTAACCGCTCAAATGATGTTAAAAACACTTCAATGTCTTCACCTTCACGAAATTTGGGTAATTTTACCTTGACTTTAACCTCATTTTTAGACTCGATTTCTTTTAGTTCAAGTTCTTTCTGTCTTAAATCTAGTTTCTTTAATTCTAATTCTCTGTCCTTATCTCTACTTAACAATTCTCTTTCTGCTGCTCTTTCATTTCTCTCTGCACACTTTTCTTCTCTTTCTACAACTTCTTTTAAAAACACTAAACATTTTCCCACATCTTCGCCTCTTTCAATCAGTTTGGTTAACCACTCTTTAGTTTGTTCACCAGCCATGCTATAAAGTCCTGTCTTGATGTTAATTAAATGCTTGAAAGCTTTTACCGCTGCCACCATTGTAAAGAATTAGGGTTCTTTAGACAGCAACTTTAACTGCATTGCAAGTGAACTAAAGATGATTTATTATGTATATGACTAATGTTCTATGAGAGGATAGCTGGGAAAGTAAATGTGTGAAAGATAGAAGAGTAAAATATGTACACAAACATGGAAAAAGAAATAATATCACTGTACAGTCTACCAAATAAACTAATAGTTAATAATATCTCTGCACCGTCTAACTAATGAGCTTATAGATAGGATATTTAGCAATCTTTGAAAGTATTGTCTACAATTTGATTTAGTCCAAGTACACATATCGTAGCTGTTCAGGTATCAACATCTACACAGCTGTTTAGTCTTAAACAGCTTATCAAGCTCATATAGATCCACAGTTAATATTATTATACAGTAAATAGTAGCAAAAATCGTTTCCTTGCACTACTATCATAGAATGTTAAAACTGGACACCATAGTGCCCCTCCATACAGTTACAGCTATTCACAACTGTCAGCACCAGATTTTCTGTTATCAAGTAAACTCCTAATGTAATGTTTGTGTTAATCAAACTATTTGGTTTGAGGTAAGAAATATAGCCTCTCAGCATCAAGTCTGTAAGCTGCACAGTGGGTACATGTGTAGTTGTATATATAAACTGGAAAGGTTTGCTACACCATAGGCGAAGACACTGCAATTATATGTATTAAGCATACTAAGGATTTGCTCTAAAATGCACAAAGTAATGCCAAAGTTCAGCAAATTGCAAGGGTCCGAGAAATTTACAAATTTGCATAATGCACAAAATTACACAAACAGAAATAGTGAATATACTTTGACTCACCAGGACAGAATACTTCAAGAATATAATGACAACTTCTTGTCATAAATTCCTATGTAACTGACTTCTCAGAAACACATATTATATACTTCCAGATCAAACATTTAACTATCTGATCAATACATCTTCTTCAAAACAAAACACAACTGTCCACTATCAAATCATCTCACAAAACTGCCCTAACAAAAGAAGGCCAATTCTTTCATAAAATTGTTGAGTGAGTACCTTTAAGCTATCTAAAAATGCACAGGGGATTAACTGTTAACTACAGGTAAATTCAAGGTATGTTCTTACTGTAAATAGCACACCCACAGAACAAATTTGCTACAGGCAGTGGCTTATTTACTAGACTTTATACTCTACAATAAGCCCTCCCTTTCGTAAAATGCAACACCCCCAGGGCGTTTAATAGGATAAATATAGAATTGTAAAACAGTCATGTCTATGTTCAGGAGTTACCCAAGGGAGATGGCTGCTTAAGACAGGTGACCCCTTAATACAGGTTCATTTGAACTGCATCTAAGTTAAAGTTTGATTGAATAGGTGACTGCTACAGACTTCATATTTTTAACAACCTACACAGTTTTGTGAAAATTTAAATTTCTGAATATGGTATCTCAAAGACAGCCATAGAACCGTTTTTTACACATATCTCTCTAGTTGCTGGTTCTTTGTACATTTAACTAAAATGAATTCTGGTGTAAATACATCTGACCAAGCATAAACATGTAAGAAGAATGATGGTCAGATAAGAAGTGGTAACAGGGATAATTCAGAGATAATTTTTTGTTATTTCTCAATGAAAACAGATATTTTGACCCTTCATTAGAACCGTCTCGCCCAGATGGTTCTAATGAGGGGTCACAATGTATGTCTTTATTGAAAAAAAAAGAGGAAAATTATCCCTTACATATACCACTTCTTATCTGGAGCACTGAGAATGATGGTCAGTGTTACAAAATGACTTCATGCAGTGAAAGAGAAACATTTCTAGTCAATTTTAGTGCTAAAATAAATGGCATACACAAGGTATGCTTTCCCATAACACAGCTTACCCCGTATATGATAAAATAAACTTACATCTGATGGGTATAGCCTATGGCTATTTTTGTCGTACACTTCAATCAACACTTCATATTCTCTCCCTGTCTCAAGGACCCATTTTCTATCAGGTAGCACCACAAACGCTGCACAAAGTAAACATATCATATTAATGGGATGTCAGCGTAAAGTATTTTCCATATACGTATTTCTATTCATATGTCCTAGGATCTCTTGGTCCTACAAACACTTTAAAAAGCCAAGTTATATCATAAAAACATTATGCCTGTCAGCTTCAAGAATTAACAACACACACATTTTTCATTTGCATGCCGTGGGATCTCTACAGTACCTCTTTTAGCCCTCCACGTAAAAGGCCACAAGACTTATTACTGCATCTCCCTAAAGAACTGAATGGTACCTTATGCCAAAATAAGGTATTTCTTATCATCTGGGACTAAGATAATAATATTCGGTACATGTAAAACTCTAGGCTTAACCATCATAGCACCATTAACCATGACTGCAATAATAACAAAATCTCAACACTTGCCACTAATCAACTAAACAGGAGAATAAATGAATAATGCAAGTTTCCCGCAGAAAAAGTAGCTGGTTTACAATATTTCTGTTGAAGATGAATCAACTTACCAAGGTAGCTTGGGTTGACTACATGCAGTATAGCTGACGGCTGACCCAACATGTCTGCTGATTTTATATCTGACAATGGTAAAGGAATCATAACAATCTTACAAACTGAGACACCCTTAACTTCTGAAAAGACTGATTTTCCCTATCATGGGAAGCTTTTTACTCATGCATTTCACTGACCATAATTCTCTAGAAATCAATTTGCTGAAAAAAAGTTTGGTCATAATGCTGGATTAGTTATAAGTTAAATATTACATGAATTCAGCAGCCAACAATGCCAATTATTAGAACTGAACAGAAACTTAAGATGAGATTCACATTATGTCGAGAACTTGTGGGAAGGCATAGACAAAATACATTCAAAATGATGTGATCTCCGGCTAGTTTATGTACTGTCACAAAAGCGGAGATTTGAGAAAACTCAATGACATAAATTACTGCTGCCAACAATAATGATAATGCAAGAAAAAACAAGAGGGCCATGGTGGCCCTGAATCGCTCACCTGAGCATTAATCAGTTCACTGGCTCTGGTGAAGATTTATAAGAGTTTTTACCATACTAACATTTGACCTAGTTTTTGACCCGACATGACCCAGTTTCAAACTTGGCCTGGATATTGTAAGAATAAACATTCTGACACAGTTTCATTGAGATTGGATTAAAACTGTGCCCTCTGGAGCGTATACAAGGTCGTTCTTATATTTGACCTAGTGACCAATGTTTTGACCCGACACGACCCAGTTTCAAACTTTACCTAGATTTCATTAAGATAAACATTCTGGCAGAGTTTCATGAAGATTGGATCAAAACTGTGCCCTCTAGGGTGTACACAAAGTTTTTCTAAGATTTGACCTTGAGCCGACGTGACTCAGTTTCATAGGGGGCTTAGATATATGGACAATAAACATTTTGACATAGTTTCATGAAGATTGGATCAAAACTATGCCTTCTAGTGCTTACACAACGTTTTTCTAAGATTTGACCTAGTGACCTAGTTTTTACCCGACATGACCTACTTTCAAACTTGGCCGAGAGTTACTGAAGATAAACATTCTGACAAAGTTTCATAAAGATTAGATCAAAACTGTGTCCTCTAGAGCGTACACAAGGTTTTTCTATGATTTGACCTAGTGACCTAGTTTTCGACCCAACATGACCCAGTTTCAAAGTTGTCCTACATATTATGAGTATAAACATTCTGACAAAGTTTCATGAACTTTGAATCAAAACTGTGCCTTCTAGAGCGCACACAAGGTTTTTCTAAGATTTGACCTAGTGACCAAGTTTTTGACCCGACATGACCCAATTTCGAACTTGGCCTAGAGTTTATGGAAATAAACATTCTGACAATGTTTCATAAAGATTGGATCAAAACTGTGTCCTCTAGAGCGTACACAAGGTTTTTCAATGATTTGACCTAGTGACCTAGTTTTTGACCCGACGTGACCCAGTTTCGAACTTGTTCTAGATATTATGAGGATAAACATTCTGACAAAGTTTCATGAAGATTGGATCAAAACTGTGCCTTCTAGAGCGCACACAAGGTTTTTCTAAGATTTGACCTAGTGACCAAGTTTATGACTCGACATGACCCAATTTCGAACTTGGCCTAGAGTTTATGGAGATAAACATTCTGACAATGTTTCATAAAGATTGGATCAAAACTGTGTCCTCTAGAGCGTACACAAGGTTTTTCAATGATTTGACCTAGTGACCTAGTTTTTGACTCGACGAGACCCAGTTTCAAACTTGTTCTAGATATTACGAGGATAAACATTCTGACAAAGTTTCATGAACTTTGGATGAAAACTGTGCCTTCTAGAGCGTACACAAGGTTTTTCTAAGATTTGACCTACTGACCAAGTTTTGACCCGACATGACCCAGTTTCAAACTTGTCCTACATATTTTGAGGATAAACATTCTGACAAAGTTTCATGAACTTTGGATGAAAACTGTGTCCTCTAGAGCGTACACAAGGTTTTTCTATGCTTTGACCTAGTGACCTAGTTTTTGACCCTACATGACCTACTTTCAAACTTGGCTGAGAGTTTATGGAAGTAAACATTCTGTCAAAGCTTCATAAAGATTAGATCAAAACTGTGTCCTCTAGAGCGTACACAAGGTTTTTCTATGATTTGACCTAGTGACCTAGTTTTTGACCCGACATGACCCAGTTTCAAACTTGTCCTACATATTATAAGGATAATCATTCTGACAAAGTTTCATGAACTTTGGATCAAAACTGTGCCTTCTAAAGCGTACACAAGGTTTTTCTAAGATTTGACCTAGTGACCTAGTTTTCGACCCAACGAGACCCAGTTTCGAACTTGGCCTAGAGTTTATAGAGATAAACATTCTGACAATGTTTCATAAAGATTGGATCAAAAATGTGTCCTCTAGAGCATACACAAGGTTTTTTCTATGATTTGACCTAGTGACCTAGTTTTTGACCCGACGTGACCTAGTTTCAAACTTATCCTAGATATTATTAGGATAAACTTTCTGATTAAGTTTCATGGACTTTGGATCAAAACTGTGCCTTCTAGAGCGTACACAAGGTTTTTCAAAGATTTGACCTAGTGACCTAGTTTTTGATCCAACATGACCCAGTTTCGTACTTGGCCTAGAGTTTATGAAGATAAACATTCTGACAATGTTTCATAAAGATTGGATCAAAACTGTGTCCTCTAGAGCGTACACAAGGTTTTTCTATGATTTGACCTAGTGACCTAGTTTTTGACCCGACATGACCCAGTTTCGAACTTGGCCTAGATACTATGAGAATAAACATTCTGACAAAGTTTCATGAACTTTGGATGAAAACTGTGCCCTCTAGAGCGTACACAAGGTTTTGCTAAGATTTGACCTAGTGACCTAGTTTTTGACCCGACATGACCCAGTTTCGAACTTGGCCTAGATTTAATGGAGATAAACATTCTGACAAAGTTTCATAAAGATTGGATCAAAATTGTGTCCTCTAGAGCGTACACAAGGTTTTTCTATGATTTGACCTAGTGACCTAGTTTTAGACCCGACGTGACCCAGTTTCGAACTTGTCCTAGATACTATGAGGATAAACATTCTGACAAAGTTTCATGAACTTTGGATGAAAACTGTGCCCTCTAGAGTGTACACAAGGTTTTTCTAAGATTTGACCTAGTGACCTAGTTTTTGACCCGACATGACCCAGTTTCGAACTTGGCCTAGATTTTATAAAGACTAACATTCTGACAAAGTTTCGTAAAGATTGGATCGAAACTGTGCCCGCTAGAGTGTACACAAGCAAAAGTTGACGGACGTCCGGACGGACGGACGTCCGGACGTCCGGACGGACGTACGACGGACGACGGACATCACGGTATCCCAAAAGCTCACCCTGAGCACTTCGTGCTCAGGCGAGCTAATAATACATATGCCTCAAGCGCAGCAAGAAATTACAGTTGGCTCTCATTGTCTCAAACACTGATATCTCAAAGTACCATTTTTTTCATGTATACATGTATACATCTTTCCTATATTTCATCACATTCCAACCTCTGTTATCTCAAACTACTGGTATCTCAAAGTAAATTTTCTGGGGCCAGAAAATTTACTTTAAGATATCAGTAGTTTTAGCTGAAATTTTGAGATATCGAGAGTTGGCTGTATCTCCAAATATACTGGTGACTTAAACTTTGCTAGATATGGCTTTTCAAAAGGATACTTTTGTCAATGAGTTTAATTTCTGTGTCCCCCAGTTCCAGAGCCGTTGCCACTGATGTTCTGGCATCTAGTGAACTTATCATGGAATGTTGTACTTCTAGGTAGAACTGAGAAGATGGCATCTTAATTTCTGAAACAAGGAACATAACATACATTGTTAAGCCACTCTGTTAAAAGTGTTTCTTTCTTATTTTTTTCTCACTTTTAATGAGGAGTATAATAGTCTGACATAAGAGACTAGACTTAATTTTCAATCTTTTAATTACTCCAAATCTGTACCACTCCAGAGCTTCATACAACCCAAAATTGTGGATAAAAAAATCATATTTCTTGGTATATGCTGTGGGACTTTATTAGGACTTTCTTGACTTTATTAGGACTTTCTTGACAATCTCCATGATGAGGTCACTCTAATGAACTCCAAATAAATACTCTTATGCTCAACCACACATCAATTTTTTGTTGTTGTTGTTTTGGTCCAATTCTCATAATGATGTTCCCCAAGATGCTCAAAGGAACAAATGCATACCTTGCAACTCCTGACACTGAGACTGTCCATGACCTCTCCAATGGGAAGAAGAAAACTTTGAAAATTTGTCCGCCCATAGTTCAGCAAATATGGCACTATGGTGGGTAAAACAGTCTATTTGTATTGTCATGACAACTTACCAACAACTGAGTTTTGTCGTATCTGTTCCACTTTGTATCTGACTGTAGCATACTTCAATACATAGGCCTCGGAGGGGCTTATCATCAAGTTAGCAATCACCATCAGTCTTACACTACTGTGAGATACAGCCTGAAATACAGATGTACGGATCAATATTGTAACAACCCTTACTGGCCTACTTCAATACATAAGCATGAGGGGCTGATTGTGAAGTTAAAAAAAAAACATCAGCCTCATATTACCAAGAGATACAGCCCAAAATAGGGATTTACAAATTAATATTGTAAAATGATCCGTATTGGCATACCTCAGTACATAGGCCTCAGAACTGTTGGTAATTTAGCAATCGTCATTGGTTTCACATTAATGTAATAAACAGCCTGACACAGAGGTGTACAAATTCATACTAGAATTACCCTTACATAGCCTTGGGGGACTGATCATTAAGATAGCAATCAGCAGGAGCAAATTCTTCCCTTTAAGAGAAGACCCTTTTCTGGAAGGTATGTATTTGCCAGGAAAGCAAGCAGCAAAGTCACTAAAGTTTCTCTCTCTGAAAACTGACAAAAAAACATAAAGGTGTGCCCATCCATCTTAAGCAATTTTATCTTCTCGAGCTATTGGTCATTTAATATTTAAACAGTTTCAGTACATTACCTCATAAGCCGAATCAGTAACTTTTGTCCAGACAATTGCACTTCCTGTCCTGACCCCTTCAACAAGAATTATGTCCCCTTGTTTCCCTCTTTCTTCAAGAACATCTATACCATAGGGAGTTGTGTAGTGAGAATCTGTGAATTTTAATATCCTGAAAAGACAGTGGCTCAGCATAAGAAAACTAGAGAGGGGATTCACTGTGAGAAGATTTTCTCTGGGAAAATGGCAAATGGCATATAAGTATGAATGACCCTGACCTTTTCCTTTCAGGCGATGACTCTGAAATTTCAAATGACAACGGATGGACAGACAACATACAGCCATGAATGTAGTTTAGCTCAGATGATCTGCCACTGCTATCTATTCACAGAGAAGATGAATGAAAATCACAAGAATCCCGGCCAGCAACCAGGGAATAGAAAATGCTCTATAAAGAAGTGGAGCTTCAACGTCTAGATTACCTTAGAATACTGTTTATAGTAGCTTCTTCTGCCGCCTCTTTATGTAGAGTTCACTGAAGCTTCAGGCATTGTAAATTAGACATGTTTACACTAACAAACAAGAATTCCGCGGAATGCTATGTTGCACCTGCATTGCATTTCCACAGTAGCAGAGATCATGTTGAGAAGAATTGAGAAGAAAAGAAAACAAAGTAGTTTCTGGCATTATTCTGACACAAATTTTGTCAAAACCTGACCAATGGTTCTTAAGGTACTGCCATTTTCATGTTTGTGCTATTTTTAGTAATGGTGGATGGAAGCCATCTTGGATGGCCAATTTGCCAAAAACCAAAACAGCTCTATGCAAGGATCATTCTGACACAAATTGGTCCAAATTTATTCAGGGGTTCCTGAAATATAGTCATTTTCATGTTTTTGCTATTTTTAGTAACGACAGTGGTGGCCATCTTGGATGATACATTCCCATAAATGTGAAAAAAAGAGAGAAAAACTCCCTTAAGAATCATTCTGATTAAATCTGAGCAAAATCCACTCAGTATTTAACGATTTATCGGCACTCAAGCAAAATCGAGACTCGTAAACCAAAAATAGGTCACTGTGACCTAATTCTGATAAAGATTTTTTTCATTTTCATAATTTTCAAAAAGAAGGTCCAATTGAAGTTCCATGCAAAGTTTCAGCAAAATATACCTAGTGGTTCTAGAGAAAATGTTAATTATGTTGTTTTGCTATTTTTAGTAACAGGTGGCCATCTTGAATTCTCGACCAGGCTGAATTTCTGTCATCCAAAGCCCTGTAGTCTGATCATGCTCCATATGAAATTTGAGAACCATGGCTGCGGTGGTTTTGGAGAAATTAACTGTACAAATCTTTACCCCCAGGGTTGACGTAAATGTGAACGGACTGACAGACAGAGGGAAAACCGGACGCCTATATCGCACCTTGCTAAAGCAGGTGCCACAATTAAAAGGAAGTGAAACTCATCTTCTATATTACCTAAGAGTACTGTTAGCATCCGCTACAGCCTCTTCTTTGTCTGAAGCTGCAGCATGCAGAATCCCCTGAAATGTCAAGCCTCATAGATTAGATAACACTTTGCGCTAGGACCATTTGAAAGAAAGTGAAACTCATCTTCTACATTACCTGAGAATACTGTTGGCATCCACTACAGCCTCTTCTTCCTCTGATGTATCAGAATGTAGACTCCACTGGAACTCCAGGCCTCGTAAACTAGAGAACACATTTCCTGTAATAAGAAAGTCCAGCTAAGTTGGATCCAGAGAGGCAAATGCATTGAGTATAAACCAACAGGGCCAGCTTAAATATTTCTTAGTACTTCACAGCATCATGTTTCCTTCAGCTGAAGAATTCCTTGACTGCACAAGTGCAAGCTTATTTCTTCGACTCAAATAAATTGCCACAACACTGTAAAGAAAACCATGGGTGAACTGTCACAAGCAACTCTACCTGCTTGCCTCCACCTCAGCCCCTATTATTTGCATACCTGAATATAGCTGTATTCTATTCACTTCCTGAGCTCAAGATAGAGGAAGTTCCTAATATTAGATACTTCTGAGTATTTCTCCATAAACTCATATGTATCAAGCCTCATTAAGTTGAATGGATATACTCCATGTTTTGCTGGGGCCATATTCATAAAGACACTTAAGTTGTTGCTATGCTGTTGCTAAGGCTAAATATCTATAAAGGAGATTCCATACAACTATGAAATTTGTTCTAGAGGAACAGTCTTTGTAAGACTGTTCCTCCAGAGCAAATTTCATAGTTGTAGGGAATCTCCTTCTAAGAAATTTAGCCTTAGCAACAGCATAGCAACGACTTAAGTTGTTTTATGAATACGGCCCCTGCTGTTTATCTAAGGGAGATAACTTCCTGTTTGCCTACCTGGTCAAAGAAGACCATGAAAAACATTTTTGAAGGGCTTCTTAGTCCAGGCAAGCAAACACCGCCTTTGCTCCTTGGGAGCAAATTCTTTCCTCTATTATTTCACCCCAATTGAGAAAACGAAAATCAGAGCTCTAGATAAGAGGGGTATTTGATGATAATTGAGGGATAATTTTTTTTATTTCTCATCGAAACCATATGATGTGACCCCTCATCTGAATCGTCTCGTCGAGACGGTTCAGATGAGGGGTCACAACATACGTTTTTATGCAGAATAAACAAAAATTATCCCTAATTATCACCAAATACTCTCTCTTATCTAGAGCTCTGGAAAATGGTAGAGTTGCTTCCCTGAAAGTGTATACACTTACCTTTAGTCTGCGCCAAAAAAAATGCTTCTAACGAGGGTGCACAATGCATGTTTGTTTTATGCACAATGAAACGAAGTTATCTGAAATATCACTGAAAACTTCCTGTCTGGACTTTTGAGTTCCTACCTTCTTGGTCGTAACCTCTAACCATTAACTCTTCTGGAGAATCTTCTAGATACAGGAGCCGAGTTGTTGTCTCTATCTCGATACGATGGAGGGTATCTACTATCACAATACATTTCAATATGTCCCCAGTCACTGAAAATACAGACAGGTTAAAATCACAGTCTCTTATAATGTTCTATCAGCTATGATAAACAACATAAGAAAAAAAGGAAAATTCTACAATGAAAACTGTAATTCAAGAATGTATTTTTCTTGTTTTTTAAACCCCCCCCCCATCCCTAGCTCTCCCATCTGCTCCATAAAATTAACAAAACCTGCAGTATTAATATGCAAATATGCAAACATCTTAATAATTCTGAAACACTCTTCTTCTGTGACTCCAATGTGCATGCTGACACGAGTCTTCAGTGTTAAACCAAATGTAATATTTCTTTACAAACAAATATTTGCCAATTATCAAAAGGACTAACTGTATGGCAGTCTCATATTTTAACCCTTGAAGAGCAAAAAAAGCAGGCAACAAAAATTACGTCTGCAACATTTCATCCCAGCTATATCATACTGAGATTAAAAGACTGAGGGCAAACATTCTAGATTCAAATGAGGTGGTAGGAGCCACCTTTTCTGGATTTACGCTATTTGCAAAGTCAATTATTTTCATTTTGGTACTTAAAAAGCTACAAGAATACATGAAGAAACTAAAAGTAACCCTACCTTTGTTTTCTGCTATAATAATAGAGGTTTTTCTCAGAGAGGATTTAGAGACAGCTGATATTTCTGCCGAGAAGGCACATTCATTGTCTGTGCTGTTGACAAGCTGGACTGTGGCAACATCCAAACGACTACTTCGCCTAAAATTAAGAAGAAGTTTTAGAATGCAGATACCATAAATGTCTCGAGTAAAGCCCAGTGAAGCTAAAGTATAGAAACTTCAACTACACATGTGTAACTGATAAAGATTTATGCTACTTGAAATTTTAATATACCCTAATGTGCTCAAATATTGGGATACCTAAAAAACATTAATTTTCCATTTGGGACAAACGTAAAACTAATGATTTTAGGTGCCCCAATACTTAAGGACATAAGGGTATGAGTCAAAACTCAAGCTTATGGTTACCAAAAACAAAGACTTCATTCACAAATTTTACTTGACACAAGCAAAAAGGAGCTGAGTGCCAATAATGAAGACTATCACAAGGCATTTAGAGCTTGGTTAATACACAGTTCCGAGAATAGCCGCTAAGCTCCGCCTGCTTAGTTACTGTTACTACGTCTCACAAGCTTACAAAAAGATGGCGGAAAAACAAATGACAAAGGCAAGTGTCTGCTAAATGTTGGCGATCTACGGCGAAGAATCAGCCTCCTCATGACCTACACATGGCAGTTGGCGCATCATGCATTTCCGATGCGTTCTGTTCTTGCAAAGCAGGGAAAGTTTATTAAAAGTGGCGTTAGTTTGTTTTCTTTAAACAGGTATACATCCCCCCATTAGCTGTAAGGTAAAATCACGGAGATATGTTGGATATTGGCCACGTGCGATTTGTTTGTGAGACTATGTCACGTGCTAAGTTGTCGTTGCATTGGCCAGGTATACGCTATCAGGTGATTTTAAGTGACATTCTGGGTGTGGCTCGGAACTGTGTATATCATCGATGCATTCATATAAACTGATTCAAGTTCTTATGTGCTCTTTCAGTTTTGCTAATATTTTGACAAATAAGTATTTCTGCCTCTACAGTAGCAACTTTACTGGCCATTTCATCAACAGCATTGGACGTTAGTCGGCTCATTCAACAACAATTCCTTCATCCCATTCCCTCAGTCCATCGTACTGCTTTTAAAATACCATGTGTAGATTAACCAGTGACTCATTGAGAATAATCATACCCAGCACTTTCATTTTAACATAGGGAATACCGGTAAATGGTTTATAGACCTTGATCGAAGGATACTTGCTTGCTGCATAAGTAAAACAGGGATAAAGAGTCCTTTGTGTAGGGGCCCACTAAGAAATAAAAATACTACCTTAGTAGGGCTGTAACAATACCAGTGATTTTTTTTCCACTATTTTGGGAATGGTGCCGGTGCCCACGGAATTGGGTAAACTCGCCTCAATTTCTCCTAAAATTTGGAATTTAAGAAACACCTTTATTTAGTCTCAAGTGGTGGGATAGGGGACATGATACCGAATATATGATATTTACATTCAATTATAGCTATATATATGCCAGTTCTCTAAGCAAGCAAGTAAATTTATGCTTGTATGATGGCCCCTAGAGAAAATTCTTCCTGCAATTGGGAATTTTTCAACTTGCAGTTGGGAAAAAAGATACTATTTTGAATTAGGACTGGTGCCTTTTATGGGCACCACTTATATAGAGAAAAAAATCACTGATTATTCATCTACACTCACCTCACAATACGGTACATATCGCCATACTTGTCTCAAGACTGGTGTCATGATACACTTTTATAGTGTTTTTCTTCAGTGGAATACTGGATGATGAAGTGAGAAAGACCACACTCAAAAGATGTATAGGCACTCCAGTGTTCCAGATAAGAAGGGGTAACTGGGATAATTTAGGGATAACTTTCCTTATTTTTCCGAAGAAACATATGTTGTGACCCCTCATTAGAACCGTCTCAACAAGACGGTTCTAATGAGGGGTCACAACGTATGTTTTTTATTGAGAAATAAGAAAAATTATCTCTGAATTATCCCTGTTACCCCCTCTTATCTGGCGCTCTGGCACTCTCAGAAGGAAAATAAAGTCCTGTGAAATATTGCTATTGGCGCTTTTTCCACCGACAAAACCTCATATAATTTCATCGGCATGTGCTCTTTGATCTTTACTTTAATCAATATTTGGCAGTTTTGACTGCCAGGTATTTCCATGGATCACTGAGTTTATTAGCGGACATGATGAATGTCAGCACTGTGACGGTGTCATTGATGTGTTTGTCATTTGCAATTGTGTCCTGAATGACATGCCGATATGCCTTATCGGCAGATGAAGTTTGGGGCAAAAAGGGCATGGTGCTGGAAAAGCGAATGGAGCTGGAAAAAAGGGCATGGTGCTGGGAAATAAGGGCATGGCGTGGCACCATGCTTAAAGGGGCTGGGGGAACACTAAGCTACATGATATGTTTAATTATAACTTGAAGCAATTTAGTGACTGTGGTTGGTTGGTTCCACTTCTTCACTGAAAAGCTTGAGAAACTGTATAACCAGAGTTTGACTAAACTCACTTAAATTTGAAGACCTTCAAGACACATCCTCTAACTGCTTTGAAACAAACATTATTGAATTAAAATAATAGTCTATCAAGATACATACAAATTTTTACCGATTTTGTTTGTCTTCAGTTTCCTATATCTTTCAAACTGAAGGAAGTAATGATAAATTTTCTAACATGTTCTGTCCGAGTAATTGCATGAATTGACTTATGTAAGTCATATGAGGACAGATTCCATTTTAGCGGTCCCCAGTACTTTGCGCACCTTCTACTGCGCATGCCCAACGTTGCTTCGTGCAGATAAACAATAATGATGGCCGCCATCTTGTTTTTTAACCGGTGAGATGGGCGAGTGTAGTTACCATATTTTAACGGTTTTAAAACTAAAACAAGGAGCCAACGGCGAAAAACTCAGCAATACACATGAACACTCTTACCTTTTTACATCTGAAAATCATCAGCGCTGGATGTTGACAAATTTAAGTTGAGAATGTCTGATAGGGGAACTCTGGCTTTTTTGACTGACTCTTCTGAGGGAGGTTTAGCTGCTTTCCTCTTCTGGTACGTCTCTATGTCCTCTTGTGTTGGTTCAAAGCTAGGCTGATAAACAGTTTTCACTAGCTTGAGAAATTCAAGAAAGGGGTCTTCTTTGTCAGTTAAGAACTGCTTCCTCATGCAATACTGTGCAAAATAAGTGTCATACAAATTCTTGGTTGTTCCGTGTTTAGGTAAGGATTTCTTTACAGCATGCCAGGTACTCTCAATAGTATTTGTATGGGCGCCTGTGTCGGGATCAACGAAGTTTACAGAGTGGTTTACGGTAAGGTGGGGGAAACCTTCATTATTTAGGGAGCTATTTTGTAAGCTTTTCAACAGTCTGAAATCATGGTAGTGCCAGGTAAAATGTTCTCTTTTATGATAGCTATTAAGGTTTCAGCAGTTCGGTCAGCTACACACTTGAAAAAACACTCTTTACTGTCTCTTTCTATGCCCCCAAAAACCCACACGCCATCTACTCTTTTTCCTCTATGATATTTTCTTTTTCCAAACTTAGACTTGTCTATTTCTACTACATTCCCTGGGCCTCCTATCTTTCTGCTGAAATTTTCCAATATACAAAGGCAGGCGTATCTTGAAAAATTATACCAGTCCACGACAGTTGTGTGTGAGATAGCTAATTCATGTTCCACAAATGCCTGCTCAACTCTGTAAACCCAGATATATGTGAGAAGGACGATGCTTTCAAGGGGCAGATTACTATTAGACAACCATTATCCATATCTAATTGATACCTTCTTACCTCATGCTTTATTCAAACAACGCCAGCAGGGATACAGACTTACTAATTTTTCATAGGAGCAAGCTGGGCCCCTAAAAACTGAAAATTTGTCGCCCAGCCAGAAATTTAGGGGCCCACATTTAAAACGTCAGAAACATGAGAAATTTTTTATTCAGAATCTGCGCGAGATTTGCACTGTTTCCGTAGGCTTTGTAGTAAATCCTCCTTATTTCAGGGTTTTGCTTTCTTTAAGCTAACGGGTGTGAAACACCAGGGATGTATCGCCCATTATGCCCGAAAAATTTACAAATGGTCAAGATTTTTGCTGTCAAACGGAAGAGGCGGCCATGTTGTTTTTTGATACTTAATAAAATCCAACACACAAGTATGACGGAACACCGAATATTCAACGCAGATATCGGTGCAGAAGTTTTTACTCCAAAACCAGGGGAGACCAATCTAAGGCGAAAACAGGCCAGACACTCACTGACAGCTGATGATCGCAAGCTGGGCGACTCTCATTTTAATTTTAGGCACCTACCCGATTTTTTACTCGCAGTGGGTGAGTGGGCGACCGCAAGTCTGTTTCCCTGGCCAGCAACATTGGTCTGTGCTAAAGACGAGTCCTTTCACAGGCCAAAGCGTCCTTTATCACAGAAGTTACAAGAGACACCACTTAACTCAAGAACCTGACCTAACTAAAATAGCCATTGTATCAATCTGTCGATATTTTCAGTAAGCTTAAACAAATCTCGCAGCCTCAGAGGCATTTAAACAGCTGGATTTGCTTTTTTCTCGGTAGAATACACTTCACATCAAAATGACAGCTCTTTGTGTACATTAGAAACATTGCATGTGCTTCCGGTACGTCATCATGTCACATGCGCAACTCAGCTGATCAATAAAAACAAAGCCAGCTGATGATTCGATTATTTGAATACAGAATAAATTAGTACCTTTTGGTATAAATACCGAAGGTATCAACATAATTTGGGTAGTCTCTGGTTTACCGGGCGCATTCCATTCTATTCTATTCATTGGTATGCGCTTGCGCAGTCGCCGCTTAGCAACAGTCAACAATCTGAGCGGCCCCCATATTGGATTTCAATGGGATCGGCTCCGCTTTGATACCTTCGCAATTCTGAAGTGAAATTAACAGTTCAATCACGCTATTTTGCGTCGCTTTGCGAAAACAATCAATCGCAAACAGATTGATATTTACTATTTTGAAAATAAAAGTAAAAACAATACCAATGTTATGGGTTATTTCTTCCGTTATGAAGCCCCTCGGCCTTTTGAAAATTTGCGGAGAGATAAAAAGTGAAGGCAAAATACCAAGAAAAACAAGAACAATTTGGGGGGTGTGGGGGGCTTTGCCCCCCAGAAACTAATATATACTGTTGTCTTACCTTACTGAAAGTCATCGTCACTTGACATATTTAGGTTCAGTGGAAGGAGGGCTGGTCTTTTCAATGCCGTGTCTGATTCCTTTGGAGCCTTTCGTTTCACTATGGGTCTGGGAACTGGATTGAGTCTTTTTGTTGTACTAGGGTCATATACTTTTTTTACGCAGTCCAGGAAGGTAAGGAATTGGTCTTGGGCACTATTTAGGTATCTTCTTCTGAAAATGTGCTCCACAAAATAGGTGTCAGACAGACTTTTTACAGTTCCATGCTTTGGAAGAGAAGTTTTGACTGCCCTCCAGGTGCTTTCGATTGTGTTTGTATGCGCTCCAGTTTCTTTATTTACAAACTCCTTACTATGGTTGACTGTCTGGTGATCATACCCTTCTTCTGTAAGCCTTGAATATGCCTTCCAACAATCCGAAATTATCGTAATACCTGGAAGAACATGCTGTTTAATAATTGGAATCAAAGTATCCGCGGTCCTGTCCTCCACACTGGTCAAAAAACAGTTCTTCGTGTCCCTCTCTATACCACCAAATACCCAAACACCATCCTTTCTCCTTCCTTTGTGATACTTCCTCTTTCCAAATTTACTTTCATCAATTTCTACAACTTTCCCTGGCCCACCTACCGTTACATTTTCTTTTTCAATCACCTCCGAGCAAACTTCTCAACAAAGATTATACCAGTCCACCAGGGTTTTTTCACAACTTATTTTCAGTTCACGTCTAACTGTGTCCTGCCTTGTCTTGTACACCAGTGTTCCCACTCAAATTTCAAACTGAGGGTTTTTATACCCCCTATCTATAAAATTTGCGGGTATGAAGTAAAATTTACGTGTATGACTTTTTATCTCGAAAAAGTTATGGGCCGAAATGACCCGGAATCCTTGGTACGCTTCTTTTGCAAACACTAAAGTGCCGATGTGTTTCCAATTGAAGCCTGAAAAAAACGAAGAAAACGGCTGTCATGCCTTTTTCCAGTCCTCGTTTTATCCAATATTAATCATTTGATGGATTCCTTTCCAAATGAAAAATAGAAAGTGCCGTTTCCAAACAGAAACAGTGAAAATAAACACAAAAATATGGACAAATTCTGTCGGCCATTATGACAGTTCTAGTGCGCAACATGACCGCACATGTCATTAATATTCATGCAGCCGATTAGTGGTAGGGTTTTCCAATAATGAATTTGATTGGCCGTAGAACGGATGTGACAGACGTGAATGAAAGCATGGTATCTTACTACGGCCCGCATTTCAGATCAAAACAGCGACTTCTGACTCTCTTCTCGGCTACAAAAATCATCTGGCCTGGCAGACTCGCAATAGAATGAAGAAAAAATGATGATTTTTTATATTTTTGAGAGAAACATATGCGCGTGAATGCACGTTCTTGCCCCAAAATTTATGCGTGATTAGAATGATTTCCGCGTGATTCGCGCACAATTCTACGTGAATGGGAACACTGGTACACCCAGTAATAAGTTAACTTTACTACCTGCTGCAGTGTCAAATGAGAATTCTCGAACCAACTACCAGCTCTAACTGAAATTTTGTAACTGCACTCCTTCTTTGTGCATCGCCAAACGAAACCTTCTCTGCCGTAACTGGAGTCCTTTTTTAATGTTATTCTTCACTCTGAACAACGAACACAGTTTCCTCCGAAATTACCAATTACTCCTTTATCTTGTAACCACAAAATCAAATTGTATGAATCCCTTGTTATTTCATAAATATCATCGTAAACCAGTGACATGGTATTTTGACAGCTATTTGTTTACAGGAAAGGCGCGTCTGCAACTTAGATACGTCACAACCAATCAATACGGTTTGTTTGGTCACATGTGATCACATGTCAAAACAAAGTCATGTGATCTCAGAAAAACAGCTGACGTTCTAAAAACGAAACCGCTGGACGGATTTTTCTCATCTTTTAAAATCGATTAATACCCTTCGGTATTAGATACCGAAGGTATTACCATAAAAACGCTCAGAGAATTCATTTTTGGGGTTATTTTGGCTTTTTATGGGCTTTTTACCGAGATCAACAGGCTGTCGCGTGTCTCTCTATATAGTGTCTGGCGTGCCACGCGACGTCCTTTGGACGTCGATGGGTGCGCTTCGCGCACTATAATGCGCGCAAAGCGCGCCTTTTTCAGTCATAAAATGCACCCGGTATACCAGAGGTGCGCCCATAATTTTTTGTGACAAACACTATTTTCATGCTTTTTCATTTTATTGCTTTTTTACTGCGATCAGTGCGCTACTGCACGCCTCTATCAGTCTTCACGAAAACCGTCGGTCTGTCGGACAAAACCGGCAAATTTGGAAAATGTCCGGCGATTTTTGCCAGGGCCCCGGTCGCACTGTCCGACACTGATAAAAGTTGACATTTTTCAACTCGGTAAAATCAAATTTATCGTCGGAAAAGTCCTCTTTTGGCCGAAACAAAAACGAAAGTTTCGCCATTTCATATTTACAAAAGCACTTATGCAAGGCGACATCTGATTGGTCAATATATGCCTTACTATTTATATACAACCAATTATTTCGAGCGTCACAGTTTTCGGCCCAAAGAGTGTTCGCAACGGTTGGTTTCGGTCTCGGAATGTATATCAATCTCGTCTTCATTTTTTTTTTTTAATTTCGATGACTCGGCTAAAATGAAATGAACTTTAAACTACAGTACACGCAACGTGAAGACTTGATCTGACACGCTCTCGCGTGACACTTAAAATCGCGAGGAGGGGATTAAAATCCACGAGATTCTCTCGCAACTCTCACGCATTTCACACTAAACTTCCTCACGTGTTTGAAAATCCCCACGTTCCACGCAAGAAAATTCCTCGCATCTCGCGTGAAATTCATAGAATGATGTATGCGAGAAACTTTCTCGCATCACGCGTGGAATTTTGTCCAGGTAGGTATTTCTATACAAGTACATATACCTTTACGATTCGCATATTTTTCGGCGCTGATAACGGTTCAATTAATACATTGTAAGCGTGCGTGAATAACCTAATTGATCGCATCCTCAACGAAAGTATTGTTTGACCGTACGGTATTTACATTTACGAATTAAGGATGGGTTGATAAAAAATCATGATCGGCGTAATTTTGTTGCAGTTATGCGGCGAGTCAATTAGAGAGGCTTATGTTTGAAAGAATATTGAAAGACAAAAAATTTCGCTCAGCCGCCACCGATAATAGCCCAATCCATGTCAAAGCAGTCACAAAGATCAAAGCGTTTCGATCAGCTTTTGAACTCAAAGATATAGCCGCTAATGGCACGTGCCGAAAATTTACTTTAACCAATATAAACTTTCTGATGTAAGAGCGGTCAAGTTTCCATTAAAAGCGCACGCGACTGGGCAGTCTCAGGGGTGATTGACATCCACGTATTCGACTCTCTGAATTATGCAAATTTGTAAACCTGTTTGAGTGGCAGCTAAAAAATTACGTCACAGCTGCATCCTCTTAATCAGTTCATTCATGAAATATGGAAAATATGATTTTGCGTCGTGGATCAATAGTCAAAGTGTTTGGATTTTAAAAATGCATCAAAATGAAGGAAAAATAAGAGGTGAGAAGTTTGTTTTTTTTTATTCCGAACTCCGCGTGGCAAAATCGCAATATCTATATGAAAAACGAAACTGATTCTGCTGCGCGGAAAAATTCTCAAAGTATTCGGACTAATAAACATAATATCCATATTCATATTTAGAGGTGACTGAACGCATTCAGGGCCTTCGCCATAATAAAATGTAAAGACGGTAGCATTTGTTGAAATACGTAAACACAGCACGTTTATAGGTCAGTCTCATGCCTTGACATCAAAGGACGCCGCTCGGAGCACAAAATGGTGAAAGGAATCTTATTCCATACACTGATAGTAAATATTAGGATCAGCCTGCGCAGTATTAAATTGCCGATCGTAATTTTTGCCGCTAAAAATTTTCGAGTCGGCGCAAAAAAAAGACCAGTCGGTTGGAAACCGGAATCGCACAACTTTTTTTTTAGGCCCAATGTAAAAATATAAATGAATTACCTGTACAACATAAAATGACCTGTGAAATTGACAGGAATCGTTAATTCTTTAATCCTTTCCACTCGAAAACACGCGTCACGCGTGATTAAGTTTGGCGCCGATGACTCACCTGAGCATACATGGAGTTAATCTTTTCTCTCGAAAGTTGCGTGTCTCGCGTGAAAAGAAATTGTTTTCTCGCGAGTTTAACGTCACGCATCTCGCGAGTGTCTCGCATCTCCCACGCATTTCACACGCAAAAACCCCACTAAACTTTCGTGGAAAAGATTAAAATTTCTCGCGAGAGCGTGTTAGATCAAGTCTTCACGTTGCGTGTACTGTATTTATCCATATTATTTGTTTAATGACTGCTGTGCCAGGTTATTTTCTGCTTACTGTTACTGTATTTTTGCTGCTTCTTATATGGACTGGTAGCGAATTTAATATGGCCGAACTTTGTGAATGGTACAAGGCTGAACCAAGGGAAATAATCAAAACATTTTTTTCTGTTACAAGTTTAGCTTTTGAAAAAAGCTTTGGAGTTTATCCCCAACCTATGCGTAGATGAATACAAGATATAGCAGAGGCTTTTGAGAATGGGTATTTAATTAAACTGAAGTAGAGAATGAAGAGAATGAGGGAATTGAAGTTAAAATGAAGCAGTATTTAAGTAATTAAAACATAGTTCCCAATTTTATGACTAAAATTTTTTGTTGGCTCAAATGTGTTTTTTTTTTCTGTCCTGCAAATTTCTGTTCTGTCCTGCAAAATTTTTTAGACTGTCTGACAGCTGTCCTGCAACTCTTCAGAAGGTTTCGCGAAGACTGCTCTATTATAGAAAAGGCGCAAAGCACCTTCTTGTAGTGACGCATCGTCTTGGCCTGACTACCGGGTCCAGATGTAAGTACCGGGGATTAGTAGCACTAGAAGCAAATCAAGGGGCGATCTTCATCTACTTCCGCCAGACATGCGCAGTTAGGTGAATTACAGCTGAGCGCTTTGCACGAATCCAGAGCGGTGACAGACAGCGGTCTCAATTTCCATCCCTCTTGCCTTGCTTCTAAGCTACAAGGGAATTGTATAGTTAAAAGGGGTAAAAACACAATAATGGCGACGAGGTAAACTTGGCAGAAGCATTTGTATTTTGTTATTTTCGCCTTTTCCCCCATTGACATTCGTCCTGTGTTTTTTCGAACACGAACTTTGACAAAGGAGGGAATAGGTCGCCAGTTCTAGAATAACAAATTAACAACATTGCAAGCTTCTACGCTATACACACAGAGCCCTTGAAAGTCTCGACCTATAAATTCTAAATTTATCCAGTTTTGGTCAAAATTAGAAAGCAGGCGTAAGGTTAATAGAGGGTCAGTTATACAGGGAATAATATAGGGAATTTTACTTCTTGTGGAGTCTTGTAGACACACTAGATTGTGCAAATAAGATTTCTTATGAGGTCTTGTAGACACATGAGTAATTTATTTGTTATTCCCAAAGTCTCTTGTGGAGTCTTGTAGACACACAACATTATTCAAATAAGATTTCTTGTGGAGTCTTGTAGACACACAGGTGATTTATTTGATTAAAAGTTTATTGCTTGTGGAGTCTTATAGACACACGTGATTGTTCAAATAAGACACATGGTCATTACCCCACCACAATCTTAATAGCAATAAAGTCAGTATTATCCCTGTACGTCTGTCACCATGTCAATAAACGTCAACACAGCGACTACAGAGGAACTGAAACGGATTCCAGGAGTTGGTGAAAAAGTTGCACAGCTCCTTATTCAGTTCAGAGATGTTTATGGAGTCATCAAGAGAGAGGCTCTGAATTTGGCTCTTCGGCGACACCTGTCAGATGAAGTCCTGGAGATGATAGACTTCTCAATGCCAAAGCTAGATGATCCATTCGATATTGATCTAAGCTGTCTCCCATCAGTACCGAAGAATGATTCATGGGAACCCTTGGTGAGCTTTGCCCACCAGACAACAGCAAGAAGGTCAAGGTCACCACATGAACCAGAGTCAGAAGTTTGGCATCCACTGACATTGCCATCAGCATTTGAGCCAAGAAAAGAGTCAATGTCACCAGTTCGAGAGAGTTTCTCCATGTTGGCATCAAAGTTGACAGATCAGGAAGCATCTGCTATGTTAGCAGCAGCTTCGAGTATCCATGAGCCAGAAGAATCACGTTCTTGTAGAACTGATTCCAGGTCAGTATCTCATGGTGAGAAAGAGGATAAGAAACCTGCTGAAAGGAAGACATCCACATCAAGAGGATCAGAGGGAGGTATTGGGTCTTGTAGATCCAGATCTCCAAGGGAAAACAGATCTTCCTCAGGGTCAAGGTCACCGTCTAGTCAGAGACGTTCAAGAAAACACTCCCCTAAACATATAAGGACGCATAGGCGCCACAGTAAAAGGTCAAGGCCACACTCTGGGTCACTGTCAGTGTCAAGGTCAAACTCAGGGTCAGTGTCGAGGTCAAGGTCGCAGTCAAAACGGTCTAAGTCAAAGTCCAGAATATCAAAGAAAAGACCATCAAGGTCAAGATCAAGGTCAACTTCTGGATCACGATCCACTTCAAGGTCAAGGTCAAATCAGAGTCATTCTAAAACAGATTCCAGCAATGTCAAGAAAAAGGATAAGAGCTCCTCAAAGAAAACAGACTCTGAAGTTAAGAAGAAAAAGGACAGAAGTAGATCAAGGTCATCTTCAAGTTCAAAGTCAGCTCATTACCATTCAAGGAAATCAGACTCTAAAGTTGTGAAGAAAAGGGAAAGAAGTTCCTCAAGGTCATCTTCAAGGTCAAAGTCAGCTGGGCGTCGTTCAAGAAATTCTGACAATAAAAATATGAAAAAGAAACATTATTCTTCAAGGTCGACTTCCAGATCAAGGTCAGTTGAACGCCACTCGAGAAAATCTGGCACAAAAATTGCGAAGAAAAAGAAGCATGATTCTTCAAGGTCAACTTCACGGTCAAGGTCAGTGAGACGTTATTCAAGTAAACATGACTCGAAGAAAAATAAGTCGCAGAAAAAGATACACAAGCACTCCAGATCAAGTTCGAGATCAACTTCCAGATCATCGTCAAGGTCAGCCTCAAGGTCATCAAGTTCACATTCCAAATCTCATAAGAGAAGGGTTAAATTAAAAACAAAACATGATAGATCAAGGATGGTGCACAAACATAAACGTCGATCGTCATCTAGTTCAAGGTCAAGGTCATCATCAAGGTCACATTCTAGATCTTCCCATAAAAGGAGAGTTCAGACAAGGCGTGCTAAATCAAAGATACATAAACATAAACGTCATACATCGTCTAGTTCAGAATCACAATCAAGATCTCCTTCAAGGTCAAGGTCACGTAAATCAAAAGGAAGATCAAGGTCACAGAAAACAAAAAGAAGATCAAGAAAACATCATCACTTATCATGTTCAAAGTCAGATACAGATTCTTCGGTGGATAGATATTCTTCAAAGCATGGAGATTCCCGAAAACACCCTAAAGCTTTGCGTTTTGATGGGAAGTCAAACTGGCTATCCTTTAAAAAGAAGTTTGATAGCTACAGAAAAGTGATGAAATGGTCAAAGGCAGAGAGCAAAGATTATCTGATGTGGAGTTTGGAAGGAAAAGCCCTTGATTTTTTCACCATAACAACATCTGATATGGAAAAATATTCTTTTCGAAAAATAATGAAGAAGTTAGAGGCTAGGTTTGGTGTAAAGGAGTTGACAGAAACCTCGAAGGCAAGATTTCGTCAAGCTTCCCAGAAGCAGGATGAATCATTAGAAGACTGGGCGGACCGTGTAATGACTCTCGCAACTCCAGCGTTTGTAGATTTGCCAGAAGAGCACTTGAAACAAGAAGCCATTGCTAGATTTTGCCAGGGTTGTATTGACAGGGATGCAGCTAAACACGCTTGTTTCGAACATCCTAAAACCATGGAAGAGGCATTAAATTTGGTAAAACACCATCAATATATTTCTCAAGCCGTTGATGGAAAGAAAGCGAAGAAAGAAAATGAAGCTTCAGTCAGTGCTGTGCAATCCCCATCAGAAGCTAGGATTGAACATCTTATTGCTTCAGCATTAAAAGATTTCGCAGAAAAACTACAGACAAGCTCTCAATCTAGTTGTCAATCTTCTTCAGACACAGAACAGAATTCAGACAGTAAGAAGAAAAGTTCCATTCAGTGCTTTTTCTGTAAGAAATTCGGACATATGAAGAAAGATTGCAGAGTCTATCAAGCATGGCTTAGAAAAAAGCAGGAGAACAAGTCAGAAGATTCTGAGGATCAAGTTCGGGATAGGAATCCCAAACAGTAGAGAAAAGGCCTTTAAAGTAAACAGGGGAGGAAAGAGTACAGGTACATCAGGTGAAAACTGTTGAGTTGAATCTTCACAGTCCAGTCAGATCACTCAAGTTTAACTGAGTTGTTGAAGTACAGGAAACAGGAAAGGTTACCGGTGTCAGGAAATACCTTCAGTGGTTACCGGTGTTAGGAATTACCTTTGGAACCTGTCCAAGAATCGTCCAAGGACTTCAACCAGGGTGATGAGACTTTGATGTCAGATATACAGGAAAGGAGGTTACCGGTGTCAGGAAATACCTTAAAGGTTACCGGTGTCAGGAAATACCTTCAGAGGTCACCAGTGTCAGGAATCACCTGTGGAACCTGCGCAGGATGCTACATTCGGATATTAAGACTACTCTGCCATGATGGATGGATGGATGCTCGCTCTCAGACTTGTAGTCAGGGAAAGAGATCCCCAAGAAAAGAACCTCGAAGGTTACGACAGATGGATGCTTGCTCCCAGACTTGTAGTCAGGGAAAGAGATCCCCACAGAGAGAGGTTACTCTGCTATCCACCAGACCTGTCCAAGCCGAGACTTGTAGTCAGATGAGGAAAGATTTAAACGAAAGCTTCGTGGACAGCAGTAATCCATTCCATTTGAGTTGGGCTTGTAGCTCGCTCAAGAGAGTGGTCATGTCAACATCCAGGTGAGCTGGGCTTGTAGCTCGCTCATGAGATGTTGCAGTCAAGTCAGCATTCAGGTGAGCTGGGCTTGTAGCTCGCTCATGTCAAGTTCCAGTTGAGTTGGGCTTGTAGCTCGCTCATGTCAACTTCCAGCTGAGTGGGGCTTGTAGCTCGCTCATGTCGACAAAGCAATCCGGATGTCAAATGTTTGAGCGGACATGTTGTCTGCTCAGAAGTCAGTGACAGACTTGTAGTTTGTCATCTGTCCAGTTTCAACAGAGAATCCAGATGATATGTCTTGTAGTCTGTCATCTGTCAGTTTCAACAGAGAATCCAGATGATATGTCTTGTAGTCTGTCATCTGTCAGCTTCAACAGAGAATCCAGATGATATGTCTTGTAGTCTGTCATCTGTCAGTATCAACAGATATCCAGAATTCCAGATGATATGTCTTGTAGTCTGTCATCTGTCCAGTATAAACAGATATCCAGTGACAGACTTGTAGTTTGTCAACAGAAGTCAACGACAGACTTGTAGTTTGTCAACAGAAGTCATCGACGAGCCTATGGTTTGTCAAGAAGATTCCTGTGGACTTGTAGTTCACAACAGTCCTGGTTGATGTAAGCTACACCAAAGAGGTAAGGTATTGTGTGTGGGCCTGTGGCTGGCACATCTCTTTTTGGCTTCCCAGCCTGGGTGGAACCTTTCATCATAAAGTTGGGAGGAGTGTAGTGACGCATCGTCTTGGCCTGACTACCGGGTCCAGATGTAAGTACCGGGGATTAGTAGCACTAGAAGCAAATCAAGGGGCGATCTTTATCTACTTCCGCCAGACATGCGCAGTTAGGTGAATTACAGCTGAGCGCTTTGCACGAATCCAGAGCGGTGACAGACAGCGGTCTCAATTTCCATCCCTCTTGCCTTGCTTCTAAGCTACAAGGGAATTGTATAGTTAAAAGGGGTAAAAACACAATATTCTACGGCGCGCCGTCATTCTTATTCTTACTACCAGTTCCTGGGGACCGCTAAAGTGGAAGTGTTCCGTCATGTGATTATCGACCTTCTCTTGTGCAGTTTATTTTGCTGAGACTAAAATCTGATAGTGCTAATATACCCCACCCACCACTTACCATGTGTAGCAATTAACACTCCTCGCTTCATCTTTAGTTAAATTGATGGTTAAGGTAAAATTCGTAATAACAGAACTGTGGTATGGTAATAAAATTTTTGGATCACTAAGTTTTGCTGTTAAAACTATGCCAATAGAAACGGAAAGGAGCAAAACTATTGGAATAAAGCATTTTTGATTGAATATTGCCGCCATTTTGCAGCACACGGGGGCCGCCATCTTCGAAATGGTGAACCCTTTGTCCGAAAATTAACGGAAAGGTAGGTTACAGGTGCTACTGTTCCCCGGAACGAGTAAAGTTTAAAGGTAAAGTGAGTTGAGACAAAGTGTGGTAAGATGTGGTGGGATGAAGTGAGGTGAGGTGGGGGTGAATTGGGGTAAGGTGAGGTGAGGTAAAGAGAAGTGGAGAGGCGTGTGGTGAAGATAAGGTGGGGTTAATTGAAGTGAGTGTTTTGTGGTGAAATGAGATGTGCGAGATTGGGTAAAGTGAAGTGAGGTGGTGTGAAGTGAGGTAACGTGAGGTGAGGTAGAATGAAGTGAAGTGATGGCTGACATGGTCATCAAATTCAAATTCGAATACTTTTCCCAGACTCTTTCAATAATTTCTTGAAATATCCCAGACCAATCACAAAATTCAGATTTTTCCTGACCTGAAAAATCCAGACATTTTCTCCTGACCTTGGCAACCCTTGAAGATGTGGAGATAAAACATTGGATGTAACAGATAAAGGAAAATGTGAACAGATAATGGATCATGGAAACAGAAACTGGATTGTATAAACAGACAACAGATCATAAGAACTAACAATTGATCACATGAACAGACAATGGATCATGCTAACCAAGGATCATGTGGACACACTTTGGATCATGTGGACAATGGATCATGAGAAAATGCAAGGTTCATGTAAACAGACAATGGATCATGTGTACAATAAATCTTGTGGATATACAAGGGATCATGTAAATAGAAATGGATCATATTGACAATGGGTCATATGAACAGACAATGGCTCATGTGAACAGACTTTGGCTCATGTGATCAATTAATCATGTGAACAGACAATGGATCATGTGAATAGAAAATACATAATGTGTTCAATGGATAATATGAATAACAATGGATCCTGTGAACAAACAATGGTCCTGTGAACAGAAATTAGATCATGTGAACTGATGATGGATCATGTGAATAGACCATGGATAATGTGAACAGATAATGTATCTTTTGAAATGACATTGGATCTTGTGAACAGAAAATAGATCCTGTAAACTAGCAAAGGATCTTTCGAACAGACAATGTATTATGTGAACAATGGATCCTGTGAATAGAAATAGATCATGTAAACAATGAATCATGTGAACAATGCCTCCTGTGGACAGACAATGGGTCATGTTAACTGACAATGCATCATGTGAACAATGGATCATGTGGACTAAGCATCAGGTGACTAGGCAAAGGATCCTGATAACTGACAATGAATCCTGTTAACCGATAATGGATCTTGTGAAGAATGAATCTTGTGAACTGACAATGAATTAAGATAAATAAAAATGGATCATGTGAACGATTCTGTTTACAGTGCATCAGATGAACAATGGATCCTTTGGACTGATAATGGTTCCTGTGAACTGAAATGGATCATGTGTACATACTTTGAATCATATGAACAGACAATAGATCATGTAGATAATGAACATCAGGTGACTAGTATCCTGTTAACTGACAATGGATCCTGTGAACTGATAATGGATCTTGTAAACAATGGAACCTGTGAACTGACAAAGAATTATGGTTACAGGCAATGATCTTGTGAACAATGGACTCTGTTAACAATGCACCAGATGAACAATGGCTCCCTTAAACTGATAATGGGTACTGTGAACTGAAAGTGAATCTTGATAACATTTGAACAATGGTGACTATTGAATTATGTGAACAATGGACTATGTGAACAAACAATAGTTCATGTGGACAGACAATGTACCTTTGAAAGGACAATGGATCTTGTGAACAGAAAACAGATCCTGTGAACTGGCAAGGGATCCTTCGAACAAACACACACCATGCAAACTATGGCTCCTGTGAATAGACAATAGGCAATGTAAACAATGGTTTCTGTGAACAATGCATCACGTGGTAAGATGACGGATCACTTGAAATGATAATGCGTCATGTGAACAATGGATCCCGTGGACTAAGCATTCGGTGACTAGGCAAAGGATCCTGTATACTGAAATAGATCCTGTGAACTGATAATGGATCCTGTGATCAATGAATCTTGTGAAATGACAATGAATTAAGGTAAATGAAAATGGATCCTATGAACGATGGATTCTGTTTACAGTGCATCAGATGAACAATGGATCCTTTGGACTGATAATGGATCCTGTGAACTGAGAATGGGATCATGTGAACATACGTTGATTCGTATGAACAGACAATAGATCATGTAGATAATGAACCATGTGAACAGATAATATAGGCTTGAAATGACACGGATCTAGTAAACAGAAAATAGATCCTGAGAACCGGCAAAGGATCCTTCAAACAAACACGCATCTCGTGAACAATGACTCCTGTGAATAGACAATAGATCATGTAAACGATGGTTTCTGTGAACAATGCATCATGTGGGAAGATAATGGATCATGTGAACTGACAATACATCATGTGAACAATGGATCCTGTGGACTAAGCATCAGGTGACTAGGCAAAGGATCTTGTAAACTGAAAATGGATCTTGCGGACTGATAATGGATCTTGTGAACAATGAATCCTGTGGACTGACAATGGATTATGGTAATTGACCAAGGATTCTGAGAACGAAGGATTCACTTAACAATGCATCAGATGAACAATGGATCCTTTGGACTGATAATGGATCCTGTGAACTGACAATGAATTTTGTGAAGAACCAACGAATCATTTTAAAATGCATCCTTTGAAATGATAATGGATCCTGTAAGCTGACAATGAATAGTTTGAACAGACAATGGATCATTTGAACAATGGATCATGTGACTATTAAATTATGTAAACAATGGATCCTGTGAACTGAGAATGGATCATGTGGATATAGTTTGAATCATGTGAACAGACAATAGATCGTATAGATAATTAATCCTGTGAATTGACAATGGATCATGTGAACAGATAATGTATCCTATAAAATAACATTGAATCTTGTGACTAGAAAGCAGATCCTGTGAACCGACAAGGGATCCTTTGAACAAACACACATCATGTAAACAATGGCTCCTCTAAAATTAGGCAATTGATCATGTAAACAATGGATTCTGTGAACAATGTATCATGTGGAAAGATAATGGAGCATGTGAACTCAAATGCATTATATGAACAATGGATCTTGTTGACTGTGCATCTGGTGACTAGGCAAAGTATCCTGTTAACTGACAATGGATCCTGTGAACTGATAATGGATCCTGTGAACAATGAATCCTGTGAACTAACAATAAATTATGATAACTGACAATGGATCCTAAAAACTATTGATGCTGTTTACAATGCATTAGATTGACAACGGACCCTTTGGACTGATATTGGACCCTTTGAACTGAAATAAAAAATGCAAACAAACAATGGATCATTTGAACAATGCATCCTATGATATGATAATGGATCCTGTGAACTGACAGTGAATTTTGTGAACAGACAATGGATCATTTGAACAATTGATAATGGACTATTGAATTATGCAAACAATGGATCCTGTTAACTGAGAATGGATCATGCGGACATAGTTTGAAACATGTGAACAGACAATAGATCATGTAGATAATGGACCCTGTGAACTGACAATGCGTCATGTGAACAATGGATCCTGTGAACTAAGCATCAGGTGACTAGGCAAAGGATCCTGAAAACTGACAATGGATACGGTGAACTGATAATGGATCCTGTGGACAATGAATCTTGTTAACTGACAATGAATTAAGGTAAACGAAAATGGACCCTGTGAACGATGGATTCTGTTTACAGTGCATCAGATGAACAATGGATCCTTTGGACTGATAATGGATCCTGTGAACTGAGAATGAATCCTGTGGACATACTTTGAATCATGTGAACAGACAGTAGATCATGTAGATAATGGACCCTGTGAACTAAAAATGGATCATATGAACAGATAATGAACCCTCGAAAGGACAAAGGATCTTGTGAACAGATATTTGATCCTGTGAACTGGCAACGGATCCTTCGAACAAACATGCATCATTTGAACAATGGTTCCTGTGAATAGACAATAGATCATGTAAACAATGGATTCTGTGAAAAATGTATGATATGGAAAGAATGGATCGTGTGAACAATGGACCCTGTGGACTTAGCATCAGGTGACTTGGCAAAGTATCCTGTTAACTGACAATGGATCCTGTGAACTGATAATGGATCTTGTGAACAATGAATCCTGTGAACTGACACTGGATTATGGTTACTGACAATGTATTATGGTAACTGACAATGGATTCTGTTAACAATGCATCAGATGAACAATGGATCCTTTGAACTGATAGTGAATCTTGTGAACAAACAATGGATCATTTGAACAATGGATCCTGTGAACTGAGAATGGATCATGTGGACACACTTTGGATCATGTGGACAATGGATCATGGGAAAATGCAAGGTTCATGTAAACAGACAATGGATCATGTGTACAATAAATCTTGTGGATATACAAGGGATCATGTAAATAGAAATGGATCATATTGACAATGGGTTATATGAACAGACAATGGCTCATGTGAACAGACTTTGGCTCATGTGATCAATGAATCATGTGAACAGACAATGGATCATGTGAATAGAAAATACATAAAGTGTTCAATGGATAACATGCATAACAATGAATAACAAAATCTTTTAAAAAACAAGAGTTGTCAGAAGACAACAAAGCGCATCTTACAGGTGCTTGACTGTCACAGCTATGGTGATATTGAAAGGCTCCTGTCTAAATGTATATGAGTGTCATGTATAATGACTGCCATTCAGATAGGGACTGAGAATATGACTGAGTCAGTGAAGCATAAGATACAAATTAAATCCATACATGGATGGCGATATTAAAATGTTCTTGTCCCTATATAAGTGTGTGCCAAGTATAATGGCTCTAACCCTTATAGGGACTGAGAAATACCACAAAGTCAGTGAAGCGTATCATAAAGTCAGTGAAGCAAAAACATAGGTCGAATCCATACATGAATGATGGTGTTAAAATGGCCCTGTCCATATGTAGGTGTGTGCCAAGTATCATAGCCCTAACCCAGTATCACAAAGTCAAGTGTATCATAAAGTCAATGAAGCATAAAATTTACCTCAAATCCATACAAAGAGGATGCTGCTGAAATGATCTTGTCCATGTGTAAGTGTATGCAAAGTATCATAACAGTAACCCATATAGGGACTGAGAAATATCAGAAAGTCAGTGAGGCGTTAAAAAATGTAGGTCTCTGTCCTACATGGACATGGTTGGTTACACTCACATGCCCTTGTCCAGATGCAAGTAATGACCAAATATCATGACTCTAGCCCTTATAACTACATTTGTACTTTGAAACTGATTTGAACAGAAATGCTTAACATACATGAACCTAATTTTTTTCTAAGTCAGCAGACCATGACCAGTAGGTCAAGGTCATACATAGTGCATACATTTAGGTGATCATGTGCTGATGTAAGTGTGTACCATGTTTCATTATTCTAGCCCTTATACTTTGTGAGAAAAGACCTAAATGCAAATGGTTAACATAGGTTAAAGTACAATAACCTAAATTTTTTCAAAGTCAGTAGATCATGATCAGTACGTCAAGGTCATACATGGCGCATACATTCAGGTGATCATGTTCTGATGTAAGTGTGTACCAAGTTTCATTAGTCTAGCCCTTATACTTTGTGAGAAAAAATACCTTAACGCAAATGGTTAACACAGGTTGACACAGACGCGGATGCATACTCGGACTACAGCGCCGGGGGTATAGCATAAGCTCTCCTTTGCTTCGCAAAGGCGCGCTAAAAATATACCGTGTTTGCATACTTTTCTAGGCATATCATAGCTTTATGTGCTTTTGCTATCAGAAGTTCTGTCTTTATGGTGGTTACCAAGAAATTATGTCAGTTGCAAAACTTTCCGAACGTCCCTTGTATATTTGATGGATGTACTTAGTCTTGAATTTTTTTTAAAAAGCATGCCTGAACAGCCAGGTATAGAGTTGTTGACATTTGCTTGTACATGACTGAAAAAAGATGCACTCAAAATAGTTTGCCCAAACTGCCCACCCATGCAGCTCAAATACTCAAGTATTCAAGATAATTTCCGGTTTGGCGAATTCTGAACCTGTTTGCCATTAAAAGCCTCCTTTCATGCACCATTAGGATTCAACCAATTTTCTTTAACACAGGAGTGGACATATATAACTCAAAAAGATTCTTCAATGTTGTTTATTTTCATGTCTACTCTTGATAACTTTCTCTATCAAAGACAAATTTTATACAAATATATATGTTGAACATGCTTCCACTTCACTAAGACTGTTACAATGTTAAAATTAATTTTGTACATGATAAGAATGACAACAATATGAACAATTTTTGTTAACTCCCATCAGAATACTATACTGTAAAACACTTAATATCTGCGGTATTAAAATTTCGCGATCTAATTAAAATGACATATTGGCGCATTTTAATTTTGGCTTTCATGATATACCATGGCTCCAGATAGTAAAGAAAATTTGATGTAAATTTATAATTTTTTTCATTCCTTTCCATTAAACTATACATTGTGGCATCTATTAGAATCGCCTCGATTCAAGGAACAGTATATACAATGTCTCGAATACACATCAAGTTCTCCTTTTCAAAGTAACTGAGCCTCTGTTAAGCTGTGAATAAGTGTACTGAAATTTTTTTGGCAGACTTATATTTTAGCACTCTTTGCCTTAAACGCCAATATCGCCATAATTCAGTAACCACCAAATATTTGTGTTTTACAGTAATACATGTAACTACATTTATTGGAACATTTAAGGTATATGGGCACACCTTTATGTTTTGTTGTTGTTGTTTTTTCACCATTTTCACAAAGGGGAACAATTTTTGTGACTTCCTGTTTGCTTCCGTCAGACAAAGAAGCCTTTCAAAATCAGGTCTATCCTAATGAGTTTAGATATTGGGACACTTATAACCATTAATTTTCAATTTGGGGCAAATGGAAAATTAATGGTTTCAGGTGTCTCCCAATACTTTAGCACAATAGGGTACTCTTTTTCCTCTAGCCCCTGAAAGGAGAGTTTCCTCCTGTGGAAGAAAATTATTTCCTCTAACAGTTGAGCCCCTCCACACACTGGGAAGGGAGCAAAAAATGAAATAGGCACGATTGCTTCCTCCAAAAGGGTACCGATTCACCTTAAGAATTACCCAACTAATTTCTGCATTATAAATGAGCCGGACACAACAAAACCAACAAATTAACATTTGCACCCAGCAAAGACTCAGATCAGCCTGGGCAGCTGTCCAGTCCGATCAGGATCTTTGCTGTGTGCTTGAAGGATAGCTAAGGGATTAAGCTAGTTCCAGGCGGACAGCAAAGCCTCTGATCAGACTGGGCGGATGCCCAGGCTGATCTGAGTCTTCGCTGGGCGCACATGCCACTTCTTTTGGTTTTGTTGTGTCGCGGCTCAAATGGTTTTTTTTTTCATCTCTGAATCTGGATGCCCACTCATCATATCGTGAGTTAATGTATGAACTGTTGACTGAATGGTGAAACAGTGTAGATCCTGATCAGACTGCTCCTTCAGTCTGATCTAGGTCTATAACATTTACTCCGATCTGTTGTTTTTTTTCTATGGAAGCACACACTGCCCTAATTTTTTTCATGATGGCTTGAATGATTGTTACTACACCATTAATGCATTAAGAAGTGAGATTGTATCTAGCACTATCATTTATTTGGATATGATCATGAAGACAGTTTTTCCCCTTCCAAAGCAAATAAAAACAAGACCTGTGCCCGTACTGGATAGCTCGCCTGCAGTGCCTTGCTCATCACATAAAAAAACTTTAACGTAAAACCGATGTCCAAGTGACAACAATAGCTCTCTGTCCTTTCATACAGGCGAGCTAAAACATGAAATCCATCTTGTTTGGGAATTGTACTGAAAGGGAAAACCCCAACTTATGGCAAAATTACTCAAGACTGATTTAGATATTTTGGGTCATTCTAGGAAGGAGAAAACCATGCCTTAGAGCCAAATTATTATGGTGTTTTATTGTATAAAACATTTTTCTTAACATACAAATGTACATAAAAGGCTGATTGATATTCTCTTCAACAACAGACATAATCATTATTAACCATTTCCCATCTATATACCTGATATGACCAACTTGTCTATTATTGAATTCAGGGGTACATTTGACCAAACTCTAGAACAGAAAAACATTCAGACGAGGAGCTTTGGATCTACATCACTTGCAAGTGAAAGAGTGAGTGAACTCGGGTTTAACGTCCCACCAACAGTGAGGTCAAATGGAGACGGGTCCTTGGTTTAAAGTCTCATCCAAAAGACCCATCAATTGCAAATGTTAGGTTGAAAGGACCAAATATTGTCCCCTCTAAAACAAGATGAAACTAAAATCTAGATCCATCTTTTATGATGAAACTAGATTATTGGAATTGTTTTGGAAGGGTTGTTTCGGAAGAGAAACCCACTAGATTATTGGAATTGTTTTGGAAGGGTTGTTTCGGAAGAGAAACCCACTAGATTATTGGAATTGTTTTGGAAGGGTTGTTTTGGAAGAGAAACCCACTAGATTATTGGAATTGTTTTGGAAGGGTTGTTTTGGATAAGAAACCCACTAGATTATTGGAATTGTTTTGGAAGGGTTGTTTTGGAAGAGAAACCCCCATCTTATAACATAATCATGAAGGACTGCTTTTGGGGTAGTTCTGGAGAGGGAATAACTGTCTTATAGCCAAATACACATGAGCCGTGACAAGAGAAAACCAACAATGAGGTTGTGCGCCCAGCACAGACTCAGATCAACCTGGGCATCCGCCCAGATTGACCAGACTCTTCGTTAAGTGCTCAAAGGGTAGCTAAGTGTCTAAGCTACCTCCATGCGGAAAGAGAAGACTCTCATCAGACTGGGCAGATGCCCAGGCTGATCTGAGTCTGCGCTGGGCGCACAACCACATTGTCGGTTTTGTCGTGTCGCGGCTCACATGTTATTGTAATGTAAGGTTAATTGAATATCACACATTATTCACTTGTTTGATAATGCTCATGAATAATGAGATGTTGAGAGAAGATGCATAACTCATTATGTAGAATCTTCAAAGCTTACAATAATATTTTTAGAGAAATAAAAATATTCAACATATTCTGTCTGCATTTTTTACATTTTTTTTACTTTTCACTGAAACATAAATGAGCAGGAACAGAACAAAACCAACAAGGTGGCATGTGTGCCCAGGGAAGACTCAGATCAGCCTGGGCATCCGCCCAGACTGATCAGAGTCTTCCGTGTCCACATGGAGCTTAGACCCTTAGCTACCCTATAAGCCCAAAGCAAGACTCTAATCACACTGGGTGGATGCCCAGGCTGATCTGAGTATTCCTTGGGCGCACATGCCACTTTGTTGGTTTTCTCATGTCACAGCTCATATGTAGTTATACCTGATTAGAAGTGTACATGGAAGCGAACGTTTATCATGCAACTAAAGCCATTATAATGAGATGTCAAAGTATATGTCTTATACATAATTCTGGAGAAAAAAAAGTCTCAAAATTATCAGTAAATATTCCATTTATCTGGAAATAAGAAATAATCATGGAAGACATTGTTTTCATGATTCTATCTGTGCACATATAGTCCGGGGGCATATGTCGTTCCCGTGAACATTCGTGTTAATTTTTGGCAACATATATCAACTTCATCAGTGGTGGGTACACAATGGAAAAACACATGTTGCCATTTTTTTCTAATGACTCTGTGGCCGTAACGATCGATAATATACGTTACATATATGTATTTAAGGTGGTGATTTGTGGTATATACAAAAATGTCAATAAAATGCTGAAAATACAACAGATCTTCCCAAAACTTAGCAGATGCCTTCTTTATGTTGTTTCTTACAGTTTAGAATACAAAAATGCAGGACATGTTGATGTTAATAAGGATTTATATAAGAAAAGATCAAAGGGTAATTTTGTGCGAATAAATCTAAAAAATGACCATCATTATTGAAAATGTAACTAGGTCTGAACATAAATTAATGTATTATGAAGAGCGTCCTAGCAATTATTCATTCCACTTTCTTTGCACGTTATCAGGCTGCGCCGATAAAAACAGAAGCCTTTTCCTCAAATGTCTGACCATGTATATAAGTGCATGTATAGTGCTTGCATTCATTAATACAGGTAGGTCAGGTATACCTATATCATACTCACAGTATAAATATTACATTACAATGACCAAGACAGGTATATTATTGAAATCATTCAACCCTGAAAACAGACTCTGCTATGTATTTTTGAGACAAATATTTGGACACAGGCCACATCTTTTTTATCTGCGCAGCCTGATAACGTGCAAAGAAAATGGAAAAAATAATTGCTAGGACGCTCTTCATAATACATTAATCTATGTTCAGACCTGGTTACATTTTCAATAATGATGGTCATTTTTTAGATTTATTCGCACAAAATTACCCTTTGATCTTTTCTTATATAAATCCTTTTTAACATCAACATGTCCAGCATTTTGGGATTCTGAATTGTGAGAAACAACATAAAGAAGGCATCTGCTAAGTTTTGGGAAGATCTGTTGTATTTTCAGCATTTAATGCAGATTTTTGTCTTTGCCCCAAATCAGTGAAAATCACCACCTTAAGTTAAAATCATGTAATGTCTTGGTAGCTCCTTATGTTTTATTTTTATTCTTGTTTTTTTTTCTATAAAATCATTTGTAAGTATTAGAAAATACAGCTAAATTTGTTTTTTTTTGTCATTAACTACCACAAGTAGTAACGTAAATAACTTTAATTCATAATATAGTCGATTATAATACATCTTCCAGCATTACGTCTTTATCTCTCACAGAACATTTATGAAAATAATATCCTGGTTGTTCTTATGGAATACTGTTTATTTGGAGCTACCAGCCTTATTACCATGTGGTTTAAGGACTTCATGAGGTGTGTTTCATACGTGACGAAACTAAGAATATTTCAAACCGTAATAAATAAGACTTGACAGATTCAGAACAGGTACACCAGATTTTGCTGTTTGCTAATTTTTATAGCATAAACCAAATGTTTTTTTGATGCTATTGCCCAGCTACTCAAATTTACGATTCTTGATACAGTAACATACGTGACATCTTTGTATATAAAGCAAAAACTGCTAAAACAGACTTATTACTTGAAAGAAAAAAAACATCTGCAATCATAAACAAGCATTTGATTTGTATAAAAGTGCAATTAATGTGATATAGTCAGTTTGAGGAAGTTGAAACCTGATCGGCGATTTTCCTGGTCATGGTAAGTCAAAAATTATCAGTAATTAGAAATTCAAAATATTATTGAAAATATCTGGTTCATTTAACATACCGTATTTCTTCGGCTATAGGGCGAGTCGTTTATAAGACGGGCCTATTTTCTGCCGATTCCCCAACATGGGCGGATGATCGGCGCCCCGTTACTTCATTCTGCTGAGATGCTAGATTTACTACTAAATTCCCCAAAGGTCATCACCGGTCACCGATGTCTACATATATTTAAACTGGTCGCTATGCAGTTACCGTAATGTGCATAAATATCTTGAATTAATTACCTCATTATTTTATCCAGTATGAGCAAAGGTTGTATTTCCATAAGTTAAATTTAGCATTGCATGTACACAAGTGGAGAAAACATATTCCTGTATCCCAGTTTGAAGATGGAAGAATCCATATTAAACAGATTTTGTTTTTATTCACTAGCCGAATATTTAGCATAACTACAGTCAAAATCCAAAGGTCATTGACCGGCTCACTTTTTGCGGCTTCTTTGATCTTAAACTACAGCTCGATCAATACTGCTCTCAAAATAATTACATAACCGACTCAGTTTTGACAGGTCACTCGGGTCAAGTCAGGATATTAATACCGACAGATAAAGAGTAAAAGTGCCTTACGTTTTTACATCTAGGTTGCAGAAAAATACCTATATGAATGTTTAGGAAAAAAAATAAAGATGATAATGTTACACATTGTTTGCGGATTTGGAATTCAAAAGGAGTTTAATGAGGGCACACAGTATAGAAATTCGGTTTTGCTAGATGCAATCAGTGTTTGCATACGGCATCATTTCATGTGATCGGTACTGGAGGTATTGTTTATTGGGTTTTGCGATGCACCTGGACATAACTAAATGGGAGCGCCTTGTATATTTACAAACATGGACCGTGACCAGCTGCTCAGGGACTTTGGTGAAAATAGCTAGGGTGTCCAAAGCCTCAGTTATAAGACGGGAGCAAATTTTGGGGGTCATTTCGGCCGGAAAAATCCCCGTCTTATAGCCGAAGAAATACGGTACAAGTTGTAAGAATCTAAAACAGAAAATATAACCTGACCCTTGAAGAGTGAAGCCACACTTTTTCCTAACAAAGCTAATGCGAACATTTGCTGACAGAGAGTACTTAGGTTCGTAAGACTTTCACGTATTTTACGTGACCAAGGGGGAACATTATTGTTTAGCTTAAGTCGAGAAACGAAACTAACCCCGGGTTAAAATGTTGCAAGGTAGTTTATTACAAAGGTATATCCAGTCTACGGCTATAGTTCACAACGGTAATGTACTAGTTGGGACCTTAAGAGTACAATGTTACACACAATTATTATAAGTAGAAGGACAAGAATAAAAGAAAGTTGTTTCACGGGCTATCAAAGCAATAAAAAAATACATGTATACATATACTTTTTTAAAGTCTATCTTTACTTCCATGCTATTTTCTCCCCTTTTTCGTACTAGTATGGTTATATGCAACAGTCTCTTAAAAGAATTGATTCAGCATGGAACCTATGCTTACTTTTGATTTAACAGTTAATTTTTTAAGGGACAGAGTTCAACAGAGTTCTAAGCCACATATCGAAATGGCAAGTAAATATGACAAAGTATTTTGATGTAGGATATTGCTGTTCTGTTATATCTTGGGGCGAATCTCAGTTTTTCCGAATAATTTATCGAACCATAATTTTACTTTGCAGCGAGATAACAAAACAAGGGAAAACGGAACGAGTAACGAAAACAACAAGTTACTGAGTAGTTTATATAGTTCTCATATCTTACATGCTCAAACAGTAGTATATTAGTTCTGAATAGCAATAAGGAAATGGTACAAGTGATGCATACTGTAGATATCATGTAAATAACCTTAATTCCTGATTCTCAAATGATTTTATTGACTTCAAGATCATATCACTATATTGCAGCGAAGCAATAATCACGGAAATAAACTTAGTATTTATTAAATGTTACTGTTATTCTGAATGATGCTTGTCCAGATATTTAATATACAGTATTATGACGCCGGTAATATCAATACAACAACTGAAGAAATATCATAATAAAAGTTAAATGATCAAAGTTAAATTAGACTTTTGTTATATTTACCTCTGTGTGATAATGTATCCGAACACAGACAGGGGTGTACAGTATTACCTAACCAAATAATCTTGGTAATGTTACACTGAGCGATACATGATGGGTACAGACCGATAATAAGACACTCTGTGTTTCATAAAAAAAACATAGTTTTTCATTGTCACATTGTCACAGTGATAATAATATGTAGCAGTGTAACCGATGGGTGCAATACAAACGGGTAACGTTGTTTACAATTCAGCATGTAAGTTATAATAGTGGAATTATTGATTGATTTGATGCTTAACGTCCTCGGTAAACAGCTATGGTCATGTCGGGACGGTCAGTTACCCTAACCACACTATTCCTGGGCAGGCTAAGACCTCTTAAGCGGTTAACCAGTACTAAGTGCACATACTTTCGCCAGTAACTGACAACTGCACTTCTTGAATCAGCGGAAGGAGAAACGAAAGTGTGTGGCCAGACCGGGTTTCGAACCCAGGACCTCTGACTTATGAGTCAGGTGCCCTACCGATTGCGCTAAGCGGTCCGGCATAGTGGGATTAATACAATCTTCCTTTTGAGGTAGTACTGTGCAAAGGGATGTTGAATGAGATTAAATCGACATCATAGCAATTAGGGTATTATTAACAGTCACCTGAGCCCATACTTCTGTCAGTTGCCTTAGCTGACAGGCTCTTTTGCGTGTAAGTTGTCTGACTGGTTCGGTCGACAGCACAGGTAGGGAAATAGGGTATCACCTCTGTGACAGTTCTAAACCAAGACATAAATAACTTATGTCTAATATCAACTTATATATACATAATTTCCTGGTCGCATGTAATTTTAAATGATGGGTTTTGTGATGTTGCTACAAGTCAGATTAAATGTTAAAAAAGCTCTAGATGCTTCAGATGTAAATATCTATATGTGTCCTGATGAGTTATTGTGTGAATTAAATAGCGAACCTTGCCATCTTAGTAGTGGTAAGTTAAATTTTATCTGACATCTGAGAATGAAGCCTTCGAAAACAGCTTTCTCAATAATGAAAATAATAATAATAATAATAATAATAAAACAATTCCTGATAGATTACAAACATGTAACGTAACGTTACTGTTACATTGCATTTCAAGTACAGGACAACCCCATATAATTATAGTTCAAAGACATATAACTTGGTGTTTCTTCATGGTTTCATGTACATCTGCTAACTTAAGACATAAAATATAATAATGAAGGGCTACATCATCTACAGTTAGCATTTTTTTCAATTTAAGGGAGATTCTTCAGAAAAAATGAGCATTTTCTCTTTATCTGTCAATGCCACTGCTTACTGCTACCTAACTAATTCAAAATATACAAGCATTTCTTTCAAAGATGGGTACGATTCAGTCAGATGAGACAGGGTGTCTTTATTAAAAACAACACATCCTCACTTCATTCAACCGATTCATTCAGATTGTGGTTGTTCATTTTATTATCTTTTTTTTTAGTTATAGTGATATACGTTACAGGTCTTGCGTGATGGATAAGTCATCTTTTTAAACTAGTTCAGTTTGTTTTTTATATATTAAGATATTTAAAAAAGTCATGTTTATAAATTTATTTGCTCTCTACACTTCATATGTAACAGCCGGCTGCTGTAAAGGTAAAGGCTTATGTTACCCCACCCTCTACGTTGACCAGTTTCTAGGTAAAACACAGAAATATAATGTGGCAACAACGAGTTTTGAGCTTCAAAGAGCCTGCTCTTGATAACTATGATAAAGGCATGAAATTAACAGATATGCCTACAGGGCCCCATTTGTATCGTATATGACCCTGGATTATTATCCCTCGGACAGTTATGTAACGTAATGTTACTGTTACGATGCCTTTTAAATGAAACACCATGTTATTCTAGTAGAGTGAACACAAGAATGGCGTTTTTCATGCTTACAAGTACACTTTAAATCTTAAGACAAATTACAAACATCAACAGCCGTTAGTTCTTCTTACTAGGGTTTTGGGAATTCTTAAGAAATATGTTACATTCTGTCTTCAATTGATTTTGCCACTACTAACTGCAACCTAACTGATTCAAAATATATAAGAAATTATTTCAAAGATAAGAGGAGCACGATTCAAAGACAAGTGATACCATATGCACATTAAGGACCACATGTATTAACTTCATTCCACCGATTTGGTATAATTCTCATAGTTCGCGGTCACTGTACCTGCTGGTTTTCTTTCTCTCTCTCTCTCTCTCTCTCTCACGAAATTCCTTGTAAGATGCTTTGGTTTCGAGAAGCTCTGTACTTTATAGCTGCTGTAACGGCTAGCCATATGCGTTCTGCTGTCCTGTACTGTAAATACAAATTTTATGGTTACTATTATCATAATTTTGGAGAATTAATTTTTCTGAAAATTCGCTTATTTAGGATGCCTTGCCCTTTACTTTTGGCAGCAGGAAAAATGCGGCGAGCCATTTAGTGAAATATAGTGTAATATTTTGTTTTCTTCCTTTCTTTCAGTTTCTCGCTTTACGATCTGTGTTTTCCTCCCCTTGCATTTAAATTTTCAAATCATTTACTGTTACCATTGCTAGTATTAGTACATGATCCACCGTCCGTTTGCCATGTTGATTAGTATGTTAGAAATTCCTCATTATGTCATGTTTACATGTACTTTGAGTGAATAAAGTTACTGTCTGTCTGTCTGTCTGTTCATTCAATTTTTGGTTACAGTTATATACGTTACGAATATATCATGATAGCTGACCAATATTTAAAGACTACTTTTTGCGTTTCATGTCGTAGAATATTCAAAAAGACATATTCATGACATAAAACACTTTCTACAACTCATTTATTACAACTGGGTGTTGTATTGGGCCAATGTTACCCCACCCACTACTTTGGCCATTTTCTAGGTCAAATGATGAAAGAAAAAATGGCAACAACCATTTTTCAACTTCTGAAAGACAGTCCTAAGTGACTATGATAAGGGCATAAAATTAACATTCATGTTCACGGGACCCCTTTTTTACGACATATGCCCCCGGACTAATAGTGAACTGTCAAATTTAAATCATCTACCAAATAAAAAAAAAATGGTGCTGTTCAATTTGTACAAATTCACATTTATCATACAATGGATCACATTTCTTTAAAACTGACCATTCATAACTCAAACAAACTAAAATATGCAAGAACAAAAACACAATGAAAGCAGGCTATCCCTGCAGGCTGATCTGCACTCCGTTCTATATGCTGTAGCAGCATTTAAATACTTGCTTTACACAATTCCTTCAATGACTCCCTGTTTGGATGCTACCTACTAAATCCTACAGCTTTCTTATGGTGTGTAAGTACACCTACATAATTTTTTGCCATTTTTACAAAGGGTAACAACTTTTGTGACTTCCTGTTTGCTTCTCTGGGCAATGTACCCCTTTCAAAAAGAGTCCACTCTTAAGGGCAAGAACTTGTTCCTAGAGGAACACCTGGGGCCGTATTCATAAAACAACTTAAGTGGTTGCTATGCTGTTGCTAAGGCTAAATTTCTTTGAAGGAGATTCCCTACAACTATGAAATTTGCTCTGGAGGAACAGTCTTACAAAGACTGTTCCTCCAGACCAAATTTTATAGTTGTAGGGAATCTCCTTTATAGATACTTAGCCTTAGCAACCGCATAGCAACGACTTAAGTGGCTTTATGAATACGGCCCCAGATCTTCTGTAAGCAGAAATTGGCCTTCTCATTTTTGTGCTGGCTGAGGCTTGAACCCCCAGTACTGAGAGACTCAACTGACACAAATTTTTCAGAAGGAAGACTTTTCAAAGACTTCTTCATATCACAAGATATGAGCTGAGACATGACAAAACCAACAAAGTGACAAGTCCGCCCAGTGAAGACTCAGATCAGTCTAGGCATCCACCAAGTCTGATAAGAGGTTTGCTATAAGCTTAAAGGGTAGCTAAGAGTCTAATCTAACTTCCTTCAATCAGTGAAGACTCTGATCAGACTGGGTGAATGCCCAGACTGTTCTGGGTCTTCGCTGGGCGCACATGCCACTTTGTCGGTTTTGTTGTGCCGCGGCTCATATGGTTTTAATGTTATAGCCTTTGTCGATCATGTTAATAACACCTCAATTTCCTGTGCTCAGATGAATGCACAATCTGTTAGCTTATAATTTTCTACCACAAGCTGCAACTGTATAAAAGCATGTCATTTTACCTTGACTTCTATTTGTCCTTGTTTCATATTGCCTTTCTATGGATTTTATTTTCAATACCTTGATTACACACCAATGTCCCATGCTCAGATATACAGAAGATCAAGCCACATGCAAGCTCCAGCTTACAATTTATATATACATGTATTTCACAACTGCAAAGCTATCTAAATAAACAATGCTGTATCAAAATATGTTAATTTTATCAAAATACTGTCAATTACATCACTGGTTATCATTATGGCCTTTGTAGGCCTCTTTTGATTGTGCTAATAAAATGACAATGAGCTGTGCCCAAATCTATTAAAACCATTACAAAATGTAGAGCTTACAATTTCTACAACACAAGCAAGCATTGCAGATTTATCTACATAAGGAATTCTGTATCAAAATATGTTTTACCAGAGGACAAAGTTACTTGTAACTGCCTTTTAACTGGCAAATGGCAAACAAATGTTTTCATGCCAAAAGTGTAAACCCAGATTAGGCCCCCAGGTTACAGAACTATTTTCATGAGTATGCGAAATTCAAACTTCATACTGAATGAATAAGACAGAATGGCTGTAACTTGGTCTGAGCTCCTGGGGCCGTAATCATGAAACGACTTAAGTGGTTGCTATGCTGTTGCTAAGGCTAAATTTCATCGAAGGAAATTTCCTACAACTATGAAATTTGCTCTGGAGGAACAGTCTTACAAAGACTGTTCCTCCAGACCAAATTTCATATTTGTAGGGAATCTCCTTAATAGAAATTTAGCCTTAGCAACAGCATAGCAACGACTTAAGTGGCTTTATGAATACGGTCCCTGGTGTTCAGCTTACAGGGATCCTGAATAAATTCTATGCATTTTGCATTTTTTTTTTTTTTTTGCTTTGTTTCCTGAGTTGCTTTTCCATTAATCTCTTTTTTCAATCTGGCTCAGTATTTTGGTTGCATTCAATATGAAAATTTGAAGTTGAGCATGAAAACAGCTTAATAACCCGAGACTTAGCCTGCTCCTCAACAGTCTGATCAGGTCTGCACAGGCTGCCAGCCATTTCTTTCTCCAAACTACTCATAATACTGATGGATCAGACAAAATCATTAGACAAAATAGGCCTGGGGCCATATTCATAAAGCCACTTAAGTCGTTGCTATGCGGTTGCTAAGGCTAAATATCTATAAAGGAGATTTCCTTCAACTATGAAATTTGGGCTTTTGTAAGACTGTTTCTCCGGAGCAAATTTCATAGTTGTAGGCAATCTCCTTCAAAGAAATTTAGCCTTAGCAACAGCATAGCAACCACTTAAGTCGTTTTATGAATACGGCCTCTGGTTAATAAGAAGGTTAAGTTTAAAGCCTGAAATAATAGGCAGGCTGAGGTTTAACCCATTCTATTCAGGATACCCCTTAGGGGTATCTGGGCAAACAGTTTGAATCCAGATCAGGCCCCACATACGTGGGGTCTGATCTGAGATCCAAACTGTTTGCTGCCTAGACATCATTTCTACAAGAGTTAGTTAGACCAATATTGTCAAAATATTCTTAATTTTTGATGCAGACCACAATTTCAGCAGACAACAAAAAATACCCAGAATGCAATGGGTTAAACTGTCACAGACACACCCAATATCAAGCCATATGTAAGCTCAAGCTTACTATTGTAAAACACAAGCTTGATAGGAAAGATATCTAAACGTAAGCTATGCTTTTTGAAAAGGTATCTTATAGAATTTGTGAAGCCTGAATATTCAGATGGGCCTGCATATCCATTCAGCCTGCCCAAACATACCATAAGAATTCTGAATATTGGGACAGACAAATCCCAGCAAACAGTGCAGACCCAGATCAGACTGCTCCACAAGGGACATCTTTTAGCTGGATTACTGCACTGAAAACCCAAAATGTTCCATTTTTAGGATGGTAGAATGATTTGTGATTATAAGTCCTTTTCAACAGTATTTCAGTCACATCAGGACGGTGGGAGCATGATAATGCAAAGCTGTGTGCAATGGAACACAGTTTAAAGTGAAAAAGAGTTTGCCTCCAACAGGAATCAAACCCAAGACCGGCCAGCGCTGAGTTACTGGGGTCGTCAACTTTTCGGACAATTATGGTAACTATTTCAGGTGTCCCAAGTTAAAGGATTTTTATGGTAATCAATGAACGGATGCCGAAGAACCTATTTAGTGACAAGAAAAGGCTCTCGTCAGTTTGCACTGATTTGTAGACTGATCTACATCTTCAATGTTCCAACCATGCTATAAGTTACCAATTTTTCCAAGACGGGTTTGCAGGTCAGTTTCACTGAAAGATGAACAGTCTGGTCCAAGCAGTAAGTCACTGGAACCAGCAATAAGCTTCCACTTTAGTACAGTTATTGTATAATACCAAATAATCAGACAGCTTGTTGGAGCAAACAGTTTAGACAAAGATCAGACTGCTCCTAGGTAGTAGACTGCTTTATGTCATTGGTTGCTAAATGATTCTAATTAGACTGAGTCTGCTTTTTTTTTTTGCTCAAGCACATCTGACCGAATATATAGATTGTAATGATTCCAATCAGACATGAATGCCATATATTAAGTCCTCTAAGAAAGAAAAAAGAAATAATCATTCGAAACACATACAACAATTTGGCATACATATGTCCACAAAACATACAAATCTCATTCTACAGCCTGACATAAAACTTAACAATAACAAAATACATGTACCTACAAGTACAAGTTCTAGAATTACAAGTATCATTACAAGCATTAATCTTTAAAAGTACTGCTACTGACCCAGACACTATGAATTAAGTTGTGCCAATAGAGATCAGACTTTATGATGTATGGGTACACCTCCAAGTTTTTCAGCCATTTTCGTGAAGGTGAAAATTTTTGGTGATTTCCTTTTTGCTTCTCTGGACAATGAGGCCCCTCCAAATTAGCTCTAATCTTAGAGGAAAGAATTCACTTCCCAGGTTGGTTGGTTGGTTGGTTGATTTGATGCTTAACGTCCACAGTAAACAACTAAGGTCATGTCGGGACGGTCAGTTAACCTAACCACCCTATTCCTGGGCAGGCTTAGACCTCCTAAGCGGTTAACCAGTACTAAGTGCACATACTTTCGCCAGTAACTGACAACTACCCTTCTTGAATCAGCGGAAGGAGAAACGAAAGTATGTGGCCAGACCGGGATTCGAACCCAGGACCTCTGACTTACGAGTCAGGTGCCCTACCGATTGCGCTACCCGGGCCGGCCACTTCCCAGGAGGAAATCAGAGCTCTAGATAAGAGGGAGTATTTGGTGATAATTAGGGATAATTTTTTTTAATTCTGCATAAAAACATATGTTGTGACCCCTTATCTGAACCGTCTCGACGAGACGAGACAGTTCAGATGAGGGGTCATAACATATGGTTTCGATGAGAAATAAAAATAATTATCCCTCCATTATCATCAAATACCCCTCTTATCTAGAGCTCTGGGAAATTATTTCGTTGGGAAGCAAAAAAGAAAATGGTTAAGTTGCTTCCCCTGAAAGCGTACCCCGTTCACTTTAATGTATCTATAAGCAGCAAAGACAGATCAGCCTTTGACGAGTTTCATAAATTTCATATGAAATGACCATGAGTGTAAGATTCTGTTTAAAATGGACATAATTTCAATGAGAAAATTCATTGTTGACACAGTGGTTGAAATGACATTACATGTACACGCCAAAATGTTATTACATGTTTGGTTATACTATTTTTATGAAATATTATCCACTGAATAACAGGGACGCCATACGATAAATATATTTTTGACAGGACTGGGGAAGATTAATTAAACTGCACAGCTGTACAACCTGAGACTGATCTGAGTCTGCGCTGGGTGCACAACCACTTTGTTGGTTTTCTCGTGTCGCTGTTCATATTAGTCCATTTGTTTGTTTACATACCCATAACCCAATAGGTAAGGTTTGAAACTAAATCGAAAGAATCAGAAATAAATGCAATCACAGATTATGCTTTTAATCTAACTTTCAAAGAATCGAACTGTGGTTAGAATAAATTGTTGAAACTCCAAAAAAAGGTGGGGTTTTCGTAATTCTCATGTAACTTTAATTTCTCCACCAGAATGTATTCTAAAGCCCCTAGTTAAAACTGCCTCGAACAGACACCTGTCAGGGCAGAGCTCTAGATAAGAGGAGGTATTTGACAATAATTGAGGGATAATGTTTTTATTTCTCATCAAAACCATATGCTGTGACCCCTCATCTGCAATGTCTCGCTGAGATGGTTCAGATGAGGGGTCACAACATATATCTTTATGTAGTATTAAAAATTATCCCTGATTATCACCAGATACTCCCCCTTATGTACAGCTCTGCAGGTGCCACAACATGTTTGATTGGAGAATAAACAGAAGCAATATTACATGCAGAACTATAAGAACATGCCAAACTTTATCTGTGACAAAATGTTATGTTCGAAAGTAAGTTGAATTTTGTACTGTTAGCTTTTATGATATCCCAAAAATTGTCATTTTTTTTGTTTTATCATAATTATTTTCTGAGTGAACTTTGAAAGCAACACTAAATTCTATATTTTTCCATAAAATTAAATTACCATTTATCCATAGCTCCAAAAAAGTAGAGATTAAAGCGTATGTCTACAACTCCTTGGTTTGGCCACCATTTTCACAGGGGAGATAACTTAAACACAGCAGACTTTGCTTCATTGGTCGGTAAATCCCTTCTCCAAAGGGACTACTCTTAAAGGAAAGAATTTGCTCTCTAGAGTAAATTCTTTCCTTTAAGAGTAGTCCCAAATAAGAAAGGGGGGGGGGGGGGGGGGGGGCATATATTATCATGCTAGAGTGATCACCCTTGAAGGTGTCCATGTACCTTTTGTTATTTATCGTACTTAATCACTATCAGTCAAATTACTCAATGACAGAGGAAATAATAAAAAAACAATTTCAAAACAGTTTTAAACCTATGTGACCTATCAAAATAATTAACAGAGAGTAAAATTTTGTTACAAGCATACTATGTCTCACTTGTCTATCATTGAAGTCAGAGCTCCAGATAAGAGGGGGTATTGAGGATAATTCAAAGATAATTTTTCTTATTTCTCAACGAAAACATATGTTGTGACCCCTCATTAGAACCGTCTCGACGAGACGGTTCTAATGATGGGTCACAAAATATGTTTTTGTGGAGAAATTTGGCTAATTATCCCAAAATTATCTCTGTTACCCCTTCTTAGCTGGAGCACTGGAAGTACAACTACAGAAGAACAGAAAATCCCAAGAACACTGTGTTTTACCTATCTGAGCATCGTCACAACAGACCAAACTATCTATCTATCTTCGTATACTGCCTATGCCCTCGCAAGCATTCTTAGCAGGGGTAGTCATCAGCAAAGAGCTTGTTTTAAGTATTCTAGTATACATAAATTCAAGTGGGCTTATATTTTCTGCAGAAAAAATGGAGGAGCTTTTGTAGTTCAAAGCTCCTTTTCATCAAAAAGAAAAAAAAGTGCTGTCCTTGCACGCATTACATTTGAAAATGTAATAAAGTAAGTTTAGAACAACTGAGCCAAGATTTTCAGGAAATGACTCATACATGTATGAAAGTGCCATCCTTCAAGTAAGATGTAAATGTTACCAAAATAAAACACTGTTTACATCAACATCAGATAATCCAGAAAATTTTATCAAAAATCCTACTTTTTCGCTTTTTGTTTCTCATTTTTTTAAAATATATAACGTATGTTTGGGATATCATTAGAAATGCCTTGCTCAAAGCAATTCCAAAATTCTAGATCCGTCTTAAGACAGATCTAGAATTTTGGGATTACTTTGGGCAAGGCAATGCTAATGAGATGCAACTTTGTATGGTTTTGGAGAAAAATAAATGATCTTCAACCTATTTGTTTGCCTTATCAGCACTGTGAGCATATAAGGCATATCGCAATTTTCTCCTCATGGCTTATTTGCACAAAGTAATCCAGAAATATTTTCATATCCTCATTAATCCAAGAAGCACATCCTCAATAATTGAAGAAGAGTAGTGACAGAATGAATAGGGATTCAACCGATACTACGAATTGTCGTCCAAAAATTTTATATGTGTGAATGGAAAGAGTCCACGTTTACCGTTTTCAGTCTCACCTTCCCACTGTCCATTTGCATTTATTTTCAAAACTGTCATAATTTCCCCTTCCTGAAAATATAAAAAAAGGATTTCAGAGGTAAGTGAAGCTTACATTATCAAAGCTTGCTTCTTTTAGGGTAATATGTTACTGATGGACAACTAACAGCTAACTGTCCTTTCAACAGTATTTCAGTCATACTAGGCTGATGAGGTAATAGGTAAGATGACCATAATGAAGACAAGAGGGCCATGATGGCCCTGGATCGCTCACCTGAATATCTTGTGAACTTAACCTCAGAGACATCCATATGACTGATAGAGTTTCACAAAGATTAAATGGAAAATGAACCCTTTATTGTGTACCTAAGGTTTTTATAAGATTTAACCTAATGACCTAGATTTTGACCCTACATGACCCAGTTCCAAACCTGGTCTAGATTTCTTGGATATGAACATTCTGGCAAAGTTATCAAAACTGTGCCTTCTAGAGTGTACACAATGTTTTTCTAAGGTTTAACCTAGGGACCTACTTTTTGACCCAACATGACCAAGTTGCACCCTTGGTCCAGATTCGTTGGAGACAAACATTCTGACAAAGTCTCATGAAGATTAGAACAAAACTGTGTCCTCAAAAGCGTTCACACTGTTTTTCTAAGAACTGACCCACTGACCTAGTTTTTGACCTGACATGGCCCAGTTTCAAATCTGGTATAAATTTCATGAAAGTAAACATTCTGACAATGTTTCACGTAGATAGGATCATAACTGTGCCCTCTAGAGTGTACATGAGGTTTTTCTAATATTTGACCTAGTGACCTAGTTTTTGACCCCACAAGACTCACATTCAAATTTAGCCTAGATTTTATATAAATAAACATTCTGAAAAAGTTTCATGAAGATTGGATCATAACTGTGCCCTCTAGAGTGTGCACAAGGTTTTTCTAAGATTTTACCCAGTGACCTAGTTTTTGACCCCACATGACCCAGTTTCGAAGATGGTCTAGATTTCATTAAGATAAACATTCTGACAAAGTTTCATGATGATTGGATCATAACTGTGCCCTCTGTGCCATTCTAAGATTTATTTCTATTTTTAGCTCTGGCGGCCATTTTGTTCAGCGGAGCGGAACCGTCTGAGCAATTTTTGGTCAGAGCCATGAGTAAAACATTTCTGTGAAATTTTTTTGAAATCGAGCCATTGGCTTTAGAAACGATGATGTTTAAAGCTTTTTTCTATTTTTAGCTCTGGTGGCCATATTGTTCAGCGGGGCAGAACCGTTTGAGCAATTTTGATAGAGGGTCTCCTAAGGAACATTTCTGTGCAATTATTTCAAAATAGGCCCAGCAGTTTTGGAGGAGAAGTCGTTTAAAGGTTTTTCTATTTTTAGCTCTGGCGGCCATATTGTTCAGTAGAGCGGAACCGTTTGAGCAATTTTGGTAGAGGGTGTCCTAAAGAACATTTCTGTGAAATTATTTCAAAATCTGCCCGGCAGTTTTGGAGGAGAGGTCGTTTAAAGGTTTTTCTATTTTTAGCTCTGGCGGCCATATTGTTCAGTGGAGCGGAACCATTTGAGCAATTTTGGTAGAGAGTCCCCCAAGGAACATTTCTGTGAAATTATTTTGAAATCCGGCTAGCAGTTTTGGAGAAGAAGTTGTTTAAAGCAAAAGTTGACGCCGGACGCACGACCGGACGCCGGACGCCGGACAAAGACCGATCACAATACCTCACCTTGAGCACTTCGTGCTCAGGTGAGCTAATAAGAAGCTCATGAAGAATCACAACCTTGGCTAAATCCAACTAATGACTTCTATATTATGAGACCAGGGCCCGATTGTACAAAGTATTGATAAACGTACAAAGTCGTTGTTCAAGGTTTCATTAAGTCTTCTGGTACGAAAAAAAATCATGAGTGCTAATATTTTTTCTGTAAAAACATGAGAGGGCTTTTGCAATGCAAAAGCTCCTCACATTTTTTTTTGCAAAATGGCAGTACTTTTGCATCCAAGGCATTTGAGAATTTAACGCCTCGTTAACTAACAACATTGTTAGTTTTGAACAATCTGGCCCAGAGCATCAATCACTGAGGCAAACATAGCCAGACTCTGGTTACTGTTAAACTGTCCTAAATGCTATATGTGGAACAGCAACCATGTGTTACTACATGCAGATGCACACAAAGAGTATCACGAAGCACTCCTTCAGTTTGCAAAGATGGGTCAAAAAGTATGAAATGTGAAATAAGGAACTAGAAATTGTGTTTGTAAAACACTATGCCCCCAACCATATGCTTGCCACTAAAGGTGTCAAACTTTTGAATGTCTAAGTATGAAAAAGAGTTACCTAATCTTTACTAAAATATCTAGTTAAATCAAAGACTACTATTATACTAAAAATCAACTCTACATGTCAAGCAGTACGTTAAATATCACAACCCTAGCTCAAACAGTTCTTCAAATATTTTGTTCAGAGGGAGCTTCAAAATAGACTTTATATTCTGTTCCCGTGCATAACTCTGTCCCAATTCTTAAAACTTTTAAGGTACAAGCAGTTTCAGTACTTACTTTTAATCTAAGTTGTGTTTGGTCGAAAACACTTGGTATCCTTGCGAGAATTACTAGAGCTTTAGCAGGAAGCTTGTCTGGTATATGTATTTTAGGCTGAAATACAAAATTTGATAATACACTCAGCAGAGGTCCAGATAAGAAAGGGTAACAGAGATAAGTTAGAGATCATTTTTCTTATTTATCAATGAAAACATATGTTGTGACCCCTCATTAGAAGGTCTTTCCAAGACGGTTCTAAAGAGGGGTCACAACATATGTTTTATGTAAAAATAAGGAAAATTATCCCTAAATTATCCATTACCCCTTCTTATCTCGGGCACTGACACAGTTGTTACTGATTAGCTCAAACAGTGGTAAGGGTCACAACATTTGCTTTTAAGGATAATCAGCATAACTATCTCATAGTTAATCCTCAAAATACACCACTTCTGTGGCTGAATATGAGATAGAAATTCAAGGAAAGAACATGGAACAAGGAAAGATACAGCATTGTATCAACTGTGAGGTAACGTCATGCTGCTAAATCAATCTTTACACAATGTGATTTTGATAGTACAGTAGAACTTCATTGCTTCAAACAGGCTTGGGGCCATGAAAATTAGTTCCAGCCAAGGGTCAACCTAGCCATCCAGGGTTAGTTTCTATACAAAGTGACCTTAAGGGTCCAAGGAAAGAGTTCTAGTCAGGCAGGGTTAACAAGCCATCAGGGTTCGAGCCACTGATGTTCTACTGTATGTGCTTGCCAGTTGATCATCATTACACAATTTATACTAGTTTTTATTTCGCAAGATGGTATCTTTGCAACTACAGTCAATCTTTGGTAGTTCGAACGTCAATTCTTCGAATCCATCGGAAACTTCGAATACTTCCAAAGGTCCTGAAGTTTTTGCTATGCATTCTATTCAAATTCGCCTCGGTAACTTCTAACGTTGATAGTTCGAAAAAATCGGATTTTTCGAAAGAAAAATTCGGTCCTGAACTGCAGTTTCCATTAGAAATACCTCTTAAAATTCGAAGTCGCAATTATCGCCACAAGCTACCGTCAGCCATGCTGAAAGATCACGCACAAAACGATGACGCGTGACGACACTAATCATTGTTCAATAGCAGTTAATTGTGTGTTAACGAGGTATTACGACTTGTCATACAGGTAAATGCTCTTCTTTTGTGACTGCCAATTAAAGACATTTTTACCATGAGATTAAAATTAAATTTATGTAGAAGACGTCGTTAATCAAGCAATCGCAGCAAGATCGTAACGTTGCAGTGACTTTGCTGCGAACATCTTGCAATGTTCTGGTTGTTGGGAAATGTGTAAAAATATTTTTCTCTATTTATTTTTCGGTATCAACTGCATATTTTCAGTGATACTCATCGCTCAAAATATGATCCTTGTTTGACATGTAACAACGTTTCGTTGAAAATTAAAATGTGTTGCTGATGTAAATAAATGAAGACTACAGGTTATTTCGTTTCTTTTTTGTCAATAACAGTCCGATTTCTGTAGGCATAAGGGAAGATGATAGTCAAATTATCTGTTTGCATCTTCTTTCACGCCTTACCACAATACAGGTGTGTTTCACACATTCGACGCGACCACAAGGTCATTGTAGAGCTTGGACATTTCCGTTAATTACGGAAATAGCCGACTCGGTAACTTCGAAATTCGGATAGTTCGAAGTAAAATCGGGAGTCCCTGGCACTTCGAACAACAGAAGAAAGACTGTATTAGCAAAAAAATAAAATAGCATAATTTTTCTGAACATTTGGTATGCATCAATTTCAGGTATTTAGTGCTGAAAGGTGAAAGGTTAACTATATTACCTGTTGTGGTTCTATCCGTGGAGGATCTGGGGATGGGGACAACAATAAGTCTTGATTCTGAGGTGAAGAGCTAGTCCGTAAATCATCAGTTCTTCTTGCATCATACTATAGAAGATAATGAACAGAAATGACTTGTCAGAGAAAAAAAATTACACATTTTTAGAAGTTTTCCAGAAATGATTCAAACTTTAATACCTTAACAATTTTATAAGTTTTATAAGAAGGTCTGCTGGTTGAAACAAGAATTCCACTTTAACTAGAGTAAAGCCCATTTAACCCTTTTAGCACCAAAAAAGCAGACAACAAAATTTACGTCTTCAAAAATGTTTTGTCCAAGCTGTATCATACTGAGAATTAAAAGACTAGAGGGCAAACACGGGAGATGTAGATGAGGCAGCTCATACTGAGCCGCCTCATCAGGATCTATGTTGTTTGCAAATTCTGCTATTTCGTCACTGGTGCTTAAAGTGTTCACCAAAAATTGAAGAAGAAATACAGCTAAAGGGGTAATAACCTGAAAATGAAGATGATGAGAAATGTAATTCTTGCATTCAATCTTCACTTATGATGTAATCCATTGGAGTATTATTGAAATATTTAAAGTTGTTAACTGAGTTAAAGACCAGAAAGGAGCTAAAATATATAATGGAAGATTACTGGAAACTACAGAAAGCAGGAGTTGTCGTTCTTACATAGTACACTCTGTATTGACCAATCCTATAACCCTATCAAGTTTTGTTAAAATATTTCTAACAGTTCCTTAGTCAAGGTCTTGATTTTTGTTGTTGTTCAGTTGTGGTTTAACGTCCCCGTAAAGAATATTTCAGTCATGTCCAGACGTTCCCTGTGAATTAGTAGGATTTTTACTTGATCTGAGATAAGTGACACCAGAGCTCTAGATAAGAGGGGTATTTGATGATAAGTGAGGGATAATTTTTCTTATTTCTTATTGAAACCATACATTGTGACCCCTCATCTGAACCGTCTCGACGAGACGGTTCAGATGAGGGGTCACAATGTATGTTTTTATGCAGAATTAACAAAAATTATCCCTAATTATCACCAAATACTCCCTCTTATCTAGAGCTCTGATCTGAGATAAGTGACATTCAGGTCCTGCTACAGCTACTAGCAGCTCTGCCACAGAGGCACCAGGCAGCCCATCTACTTCCGGGGGCCCCGATGGGCGAGGGCCCATCAAGGTCTGGAAGCAAAAGGCTGATGCCTGCCCACTTGCTCAACCACCTGCAGACACTCATCAATAACTGCATCTCTGTACAGACTGATCACTGTTTACAGTGTGCATGTTCCCCTTACAGGTCAGTCATTACCTTTACAACATATGGCACTGGGATCTGCCCAACTTTTCCTTCTTTGTTTCTGGCCATCCACCATTTGTCCTCATCTTTGGTTAATATTTCTAAAATTTCTCCTTTTCTAAATGGCAAATCCTCAGGATCCTGAATAAAAGAGTTTGAACACCTTAGTACTTTACTTACTCACTTATATGATGGGGTGGGGTTCCCCCTCCAGCACAAACCCCCAACTGTAGATCCGTAAGATGGACCTAGATTTTTGGGATTGTACTGTTAAACACTTATATTTGGCAGCAGCAAAATTGGGGTTTTTTTATAAATGGACCTTTTGGCAGATTTTCATTTTGGCAGGTTGGTGATTTCTAAAAATCAAGGCAGGTTGGTGATTTCTAAAAATCAAAACATCTCTGCTGACGTCGTACTGGCCCCTCGATTTCGAGCTCTACATTGTCATGGAAATTACAGTAATTGCAATAAAAAACTGTTTACAGTAAGCAGACTTTTTGTTCAAGCCCTATTGCTCTATCACCATGAAATATTTTATCGTGAAGTATCACTGCAAGCTTCTCACTTCAGTTTCGTCATTGTATATGATTGTGATTGGCTGGCTTAAAAAATCGCTGAATTAAAATGCCGCCAATTTAAACTGATGATCATCATTTTAAATTGGCGGCATTTTAATTTGGCTATTTTCTTCTTTTCCGCCAATATGCCAAAATTAAGTGATTGCCAAATACAAGTTTTACAGTATTGTAGGAAAAGGAAATATCTTAAAGCAGATTTATATAAGATTTGTTTAGATATACGGAGTCTTTCTGGTGGGGAAAATGTCTCGTACTCATATAAGGTAACTGCTGAGCTCAACATAAGGAACAAGTTTGTAAATTCTGAGTCAATTTCTGTTCTGCTCTAATAACATAACCTGTGGTCCTTATCAGAACTGCCTTACCACCTGCATTTCTAATGGAGGGCAGGGAGAAAAACAGAAAAATCATCAAAATTTACCCTTATAAAATATCTAGAGCTCTACTAACACTCAAAAGTAGAAACACAAAGTCAATACATATTTGATAAATTTGTTTGAAATAAGATTCCAAGTTGATACCCTAAAGTGCTTAAGTATTGGACACCTAGCACCATTAATTTTCCAATTGTCCCAAATGGAAAATATATGGTTTTCTGTCCCAACATTTAAGCCAATTAGGGTGTTTTAGTATGTTTAGGTAGTTGGAAGTCGCAAGCATCTTAATCGCAAGTTAAAGTACCCTAAAATTTCGGACACCCTAAAGTCGGACAATTATTGTTTGAAAATTCTTAGCAAATCGGTTTTACACACATTAATGCACTCAAATGATGCCTACTGAATGGCAAACTTTGTAGACCCTGGTCAAACTGCTCCTTCAGGAGCAGTTTGATCTGGGTCTACAATGTTTGCTCAGACCTGTCTGTACGAATGTTTAGGGTCATTACGGTATATGGGTTCACCTCCATAATAATTCAGCAATTTTTACAAAGGCAGACAAATTTTATAGCTTTCTGTTCACTTTCTTGGATGAATTAGCTCTTCCAATATTGGTCCTTCTCTTATAAAATTACTTTACCCTTAAGAGTTGACTCCCATTGGGAAGAGTTGGTTGGTCGCTTTAGGTTCAAAAACCTTTTGTTGCAATATTTCAGTCTCCCAGAGAGAGGGAGAAAGAAGAGGGGTATGATGATAGGTGGGAGAAAAAAATATCCTAACAACCCCCACCTGCACCTACTGCAAGCACTCTTGCCGTACTATTATCTTAATCAGTAGGACACCCCGGCCTAAAAGTTACTCAGCACCAGCACCCAACCCAACCATCCCACATTGGAGAGAGAGCCAACAAGACCTGTCAGTTGGACAGGATAGCTCGCCTAAAACCCATCACCTAAAAAACTTTAACATAAAACTTTAACATTTTGCTAACGCCGACGCCGCCAATGCCGGGGTAGCGCAATAGCTCTTCCTGTACATTCGTACAGGTGAGCTATGAATAGATACAGCAGAGTTTCTCCACCTAAATGTATACCCATTCACCATTACTGCATACAGAGTTGCAAATAAGGAACTGCAAAACCGTAAGCTCACAGCCTATGCTCTTGGAAAGAGATAAAAATTTCCAGAAGTATCACAAACTTCTACATACCTAGAACTGTGTGTGTGTGACATTCACCAGTCACTTGAACATAATATGAGCCGTGACACTACAAAACCAACAAAGTGGTTGTGCACTCAGTGCAGGTCAGATCAGCCTGGGCATCCGCATGAGGTAGCTTAGACCCTTAGCTAACCTTTAAGTGCTTAGCGAAGAGTCTGATCATACTGGGCGGATGCCCAGGCTGATCCGAGTCTGCCCTGGGTGCACAACCACTTTGTTGGTTTTCTCGTGTAGCGGCTCAATTATAAAGATATACAATTTACCTCTCCACAAGAATTCCACGGAATGCTATGTCGCACCTGCCTTATGCTTTCTCAATAGTAGATACCATGGTTTGAGGTAAGTGTACAATAGGTCTGATGAATTTATGTAGAAATGTGAGCAAATTGGACTTACAAGCTAGAGAAGATGCAGTTATATAACAAGAGGGCCATGAGGCCCTGGATCGCTCACCTTCGCAATTGGCAAAGTGGCTTTTTCTTATGTCTGAAATTGCCAAAATATGAGTTTTGGGTCAAAAGTCAAAGAATGATCATGATTCTTGTACTCATAAATCTTCATGTACACATTAAGACAACCACACATAGCATTTTTAGGCCAAAATCTTCAAACCTATCCGTGAAATCTTATGTTCTAGCATTTTCCCATATTTGACGATGCCGCTAAAAAGGTCAAGATAAACCCAAGGTCATCATTTGAACAGTCTTGGTAGGACTCTAGTACTCCATGCCACTTAACCAAGTTTACAGGCCATTGGTGTATTGGTTCTGGAGAAGAAAAATATTAAACGTTTATACCATAAATGGGTATGGCGGCAATGTTGGTCATGTGACCTGGACCGTTTGAACAAATTTTTGTTCAATCAAGCTCTGGAGGCTCTATATGAAATGTGTTTAAAATTGGCTCTTTGCCTTTTGAGGAAATGTTTGAAAATGTCAAAATATGAGAGATCTGGGTTAAAAGTCAAAGAATGACCTTGACCTCTTGTACTCATAATTCTTCATGACCTCATTAAGACGACTGTATATACCAATTTTTAGGCCTAAATCTTCAAAACTTCCCATGAAATCTTATGTTCTAGCATTTTCCCATATTTGGCCTTGCCATAAAAAAGGTCAAGGTCAACCCGTCATTATTTGAATAATCTTGATAGTACTGGAGTACCTAATGCTACATACCAAGTTTCAAGGCCATCAGTCAATTGGTTCTGGAGAAGAAGATTTTTAAAGGTTTTTACCATATATGGGCATGGCCGCCATGTTGGTCATGTGACCCAGACTATTTGAAGAAATTTTCCTTCCCTCAACCCCTGAAGGCTGTTTATGAAATGTGTTTACAATTTGCTCAGTGGCTTTTAAGAAGAAGTTTGAAATTGTGAAACCATGAGAATTTAGGGTCAAAGGTCAAAGAACAACTTTGACGTCTTGTACTCACAAATCTTCATGTACTCATTAAGATGACTGTATTATCCAATTTTTAGGCCTAAATCTTCAAAACTTTCCATGAAATCTTATGTTCCAGCATTTTTCCATATTTGACCTTGCTGTAAAATGGTCAAGGTCAACATTTTAAACAATCTTTATAGTACTGAAATACCCAATGCTACATACTAAGTTTAAAGGCCATCTGTCTATTTGTTCTGAAGAACTAGATTTTTGAAGGTTTTTACCATATATGGGTGTGGCAGCCATGTTGGTCATGTGACCTGGATAGTTTGAATTAATTTTTGTTCCCTCTAACCCTGGAGGCTCTATATGAAATTTGGTTACAATTCGCCAAGTGTTTTTTGAGGAGATTGTTTGAAATTGTCAAAATATGAGAGTTCTGGGTCACAGGTCAAAGAATGACCTTCACCTTTTGCACTAGTCTTATGAATCTTCGTGTACTCATTAAGATGACTGCATACGCCAATTTTTAGGCCTTAATCTTCAAAACTTTCCAAGAAATCTTATGTTCTAGTATTTTCCCATATTTGACCTTGCCGTAAATAAGGTCAAGGTCAACCCAAGGTCATCATTTGAACAATCTTGATAGTACTTGAGCACCCGATGCTAAATACCAAGTTTCAAGGCCATCGGTCAACTGGTTCTGGAGAAGAAGAGTTTTAAAGGTTTATATGGGCGTGGCGGCCATGTTGGTCATGTGACCTGGACCGTATGAATAAATTTTTGTTCCCTCAACCCCTGGAGACTCTATATGAAATTTGGTTTCAATTGGCCCAGTGGCTTTTGAGAAGACTGTTTGAAATTGTCAAAATATCAGAGTTCTGGGTCAAAGGTCAAAACATGACCTTGACCTCTTGCACTCCTAAATCTTCATGTACTCATTAAGATGATTGCAGATACCAATTTTTAGCCCAAAATTTTCAACAGTTTCCAAGATATCTTATGTTCTAGAATTTTGCCATATAAAAGCACAAGGAAGCAAATTTGACCTTACCGTAAAAAAGGTCAAGGTCAACCCAAGGTCCTGATTTGAACAACCTTGGTAGTACTCACACACCTGATGCTACATACCAAGTTTCAAGACCATAGGCCTATTGGTTCTGGAGAAGAAGATTTTTTTAGGTTTTTACCATATATGGGCATGGCAGCCATACTGGTCATGTGACCAGGACCGTTTGAACAACTTTTCGTTCCCCCTTACTCTGAAGGCCACATATGAAATTTGGTTACAATTGGCCCAGCGGTTTCAGAGGAGAAGTCGTTTGAAATTGTGGACGGACGGACGGACGACAGAGCCTTACCATCCTATAAGCTCCCCCGGAGCCTCTGGCTCAGGTGAGCTAAAAATTTAGGTTAAAGGTATAAAGTAGTCAAACAATCAGGGAAACCAGCTTAAGAAAACATTTTATGCCATGTCTGATGATTGTAGGTGGTATAGTTAGTGAGAAATGGACTTGAATGCTGTTGTCCATATAATAATGGATGCCAGGTTGACATAAAATTTCCAAAGTCAACAGAGCATGATAGGTCAAGGGCACAAATAATAGCAGCATCCCAGTGGAATCTTCAAGCCAGGTTTGATGATTTAATCCACTGTATTTAAAGAGAAATGGACTCAAACCCAAAGGTCAACACAGTTTTGTATGTGAAATTTTACAAAATCAGCAGCATGTGAAATACAAGAGGGCCAAGTGGCCCTGAATCGCTCACCTGAGCAAAAAGGTTAAAGGTCAAACTAGGGTCATAATTTGAACAAACCTGATAGTTTGCAACCATTTCCAAATGGTTCTGAAGAAGAAGGTTTTTGAATGTTTTTCTATGTATTGCTATGGTTAAAACCCTGGAGCCCCTGGGGCAGGGCCGTTTTGGACCCTGGGGCCATCATTTGAATAATCTTGGTAAAAGACCACTAGGCAATGCTAAAAGCTAAATTCAAGCCTCTTAGCCAAGTGGTTCTGAAGCAGAAGACTTCTAAATATTTTTCTATGTATATCTATGGTTCAAACCCAGGACCCCCTGGGGCGGGGCCATTTTTGACCCTGGCACCATCATTTGAACAAACTTGGTAAGGGACCACTAGGCAATGCATCATACAAAATTTCAAGCATCTGCACTAAGGGGTTCTGGAGAAGAAGAATTTTAAGTACATTTTAATTTCGAACCCAAGACTGCCTGCCCCAGGGCCATTTTGGATCCCAGTGCCACCATTTACACAAACTTTGTAGGAGTCCACCAGGCAATGCATCATACCAAATTTCAAGCATCTGAGCCAAGTGGTTCTGAAGAAGAAGATTTTTTAATAGTTTCCAATGTCTCAAACTGGGGCCATCATTTGAACAAACTTGATAAAGGACAACAAGGCAATGCATCATACCAATCTTCAAGCATCTGAGCCTTGCAGTTCTGAAGAAGAAGATTTTTGAATATTTTTCTATGTAGTTCTATGGTTCAAACCCAGGACCCCCTGGCGCGGGGCCATTTTAGACCCTGGGGTCATCATTTGAACAAACTTGGTAAAAGACTACTAGGCAAAGCTACATACCAAATTTCAAGCATCTGAGCCAAGTGGTTCTGAAGAAGATTTTTTAAATATTTTTCAATATATTTCTATGGTCCAAACCTAGGACTCCCAGTCGCAGGGCCATTTTGGACCCTGGGGCCACCATTTAAACAAACTTGGTAAAGGACTACTAGGCAATGCTACATACCAAATTTCAAGCATATGAACCTTGCGGTTCTGAAGTAGAAAATTTTTTAATATTTTTCTATGTATTTCTATGGTTCAAACCTGGGACTCCCTGCCCTGGGGCCATTTTGGACCCTGGGGTGCCCATTTGAACAAACTTCGTAGAGGACCACTACGCAATGTTACATGCCAAATTTCAAGCATCTGAGGCAAGCAGTTCTGGTGAAGAAGATATTTAAAGTATTTTTTAGTTTCGAACCCAACACCCCCTAACCCAGGACCATTTTGGACCCTGGGGCCACCATTTGAACAAACTTGATAGAGGACCACTAGGCAATTCTACAAACCAAATTTCAAGCATCTGAGCTAAGCAAATCTGGAGAAGAAGATTTTTAAGTATTTTTTAGTTTCGAACCCAAGACCCCCTGCCCCAGGGCCATTTTGGAATCTGGGGCCACCATTTGAACAAATTTGGTAGAGGACCACTAGGCAATGCTACATACCAAATTTCAAGCATCTGAGGCAAGCAGTTCTGGAGAAGAAGATTTTTAAGTACGTTTTAGTTTCGAACCCAAGACCCCTGCCCCAGGGCCATTTTGGACCCTGGGGCCACCATTTGAACAAACTTGGTAGAGGATCACTAGGCAATGCTACATACCAAATTTCAAGCATCTGAGCCAAGCAGTTCTGGAGAAGAAGATTTTTAAGTATTTTTTAGTTTCGAACCCAAGACCCACTGCCCCAGGGCCATTTTGGACCCTGGGGCCACCATTTGAACAAACTTGGTAGAGGACCACTAGACAATGCTTCATACCAAATATCAAAGCCCTAGGCCTAGCGGTTTCAGAGAAGATGTCATTTAAAGCAAATTGTTGACGACGGACGACGGACGACGGACACTGGGTGATCACTATAGCTCACCCTGAGCCTATGGCTCAGGTGAGCTAATAGGTCAAGGGTTGAAACAAGTCAATTAATTCTCGAGTCCATTCAAAGATGAAATTTTTTACCAGGTTTGATGATTCTAGATATCATAGATTGAGACAAATGGACTTAAAGGATATGGTCTATGTAATTTTTTAAGTAAAATTTTACAAAGTCAGCAGAGCATGAAATATGGGTCAAAGGTCAAAATCCTCTCGATCAACCTAAGCAGAAACTTTATATCAGGTTTGATGACTCTAGGTATCATAGACTGAAAGAAATGGACCAGTATACCAGGGTTGATGCAATCTTTGACGTGAAATTTTATTAAGTCAGCAGAGCATAAAATATAGGTCAAAGGTCAAAATAAAGGCAATAATCCTCCAGACCATTCTAAGCAAAACCTTTATATCAGGTTTGATGACTGCAGGTATCATAGATGGAAAGAAATGGACTTAAACACTAGGGTTGACATAATTTTTGACGTAAAATTTTACGAAGTCATTAGAGCATGAAAAATAGGTCAAAGGTCAAAATAAGTGCAAGGTTTCTCGAGACCATTCTAAGAAGAAACTTTGTACCAGGTTTTTATGAGTGTAGGTATCATAGATTGAAAATAATGGACACGAACCTTAGGGTCGACGCAATTGTGGACGGACGGACACATGAGGGTGTTGTTGTGGGTTGCACCCCAGACTTGGGGGTTATCTTTTATGGACAGAATCGTACAAAGTGCTCTTGCGGGTTGATCACAGCTCACACGTGCCCTCTGTACACATGAACCCACAAATTTTGTCCAATCACGGACAGATTGGACAAAACTTGTGAAAACAAATAATTTTAAATGACCCATCTACCCCTCATCATCACACAGAAGGTGTCAGAAAACTTCGACTTATGAGGTGCACCACAAAAGTGCAAATTCACCCCACAAATGGGGTTTGTACTCACAGCTCAGCCCACAAATACCCTCTCATGAGAGCGGACGGACTGACTGACGGATGGACGGACGGAATGACGGACAGACGGACGGAAAAGTGAACTCCTATATCGCACCTTGCTAAAGCAGGTGCGACAAAAACCACGCCTACTTAAAACAGGTATATGCTTTGTACCCATTAAGTCGTGCCCCTAAGACATTCTAGCTGAAATTCTGCTGTATACTATATTGAACATCTGGGTATTTTTTATGAAAGTAGTTATTCACATGTTGCCTTATGATTGACATTTGAATTTGGCTGCTGAGACTTGAAACATTATGTCTAAACACACCTTTCTGGGTCAACAGGTAGCCATCTTTATAAATGACGTATTCTCAGTAAGTCGTGCCCTCTGATTGGCTACTTAAATTAAGCTCTTGGGATTTTCAGCAGTTTTACAGCAATTGACAAAAATAGCATGTCACATGACTGTCACGTGACCAAAGATTCTGCGCATGGGCGGGCGGCCATTTTGAAAGTGTCTGTTGTCAACAAAAATCATGGAAACATGAAAGTTGCTAGGATTTCTGGACACTTTAATGTGAAAATGGTAAATATTTCAATCAAACATGCTTTTTGCACATGGTGAACAACAAAATTGGCTGTGAATTAAGTTTCTTGCCTGTTCCAGTTGCATTTTCTTCAGCTGTACATTTTTGCGACTGTATTGGGAACTTTTTTGGATAGAACATAATCGCGAAACATGCATCCATTAGCAACAAAATCGCGTGAAATTAAAAAAGCACGACCCACCGAGAAGGCACGACTTAATGAGAACAAGCCATACATCCCTCCATTAACTGTAAGGTAAAATCACAGACTTATTGTGGGACATTGAACATGTGCGATTATGTTTGTGGGCCTATGTTACATGCTAAGTTGTGGTTGCATTGGCCAGCCATGCTAAATTGTGGTTGCATTGGCCAGTCATACACAATCAAGTGACTTTTGAGTGACATTCTGGGTGTGTCTTGGAAAGGTGAATTGTATTATGAACTCTTACCTTTCCAGGAAAATCAAATTTTGCCAGCACTTTTTCTCTGTCGACCTGTAAAATATGTCAAAAAGATATAGTCATTGTTCGAAATAACTGGAACAACAAATCATTGTAATTATCAAACATTCTTAACTGGTACTGACATATTTCCTTTCTAAATTTGTATTATTTACACCTGATTGTGACGTAGGTTGTCCACCATGATAGATCACTATCATATAAAATGTCACATTAGATGAAATGTCCAAATGTCTTTAGACATATATTACCTCAAGAGAGAAGTTTTTCAACTTTATTTCATTAATATATACAATGGATGGTTGTTGGGCACTTCAGGAATAAATAATGCATAACAAAAGTGTCAAATCACTTTCCTTTCTGTTGTTTTACAGCTCTTCCTGACAATTAAACTTCCTTTTCATATTATGATTTCTGACAAAAATGACTGCCGTATTTAATGACATACGAACAGTGGTCATTGATGACAACGTCAGTATGTCCAATTTTAGGTCATTTAAGTATAAATAATTAATACCAAAAGTATCAAATAACTTGCCAAACTTAGTTTTACAGCTTTTTTTCTGTTACTGAACTTCAGTTTCTTGCTGTTTTTGAGCAAATAAATGCCATTTTTAATGACCCATGAAAACTAATGACATCGTTGGTATGTCAGGTAAATTTTCAGGCAAAGTTTTTATCGCCCATACAGCCCTCAGGTCGAAGTTTTGCAACCCAAGGCTCCAACTAGAATTGTTTTCCTACGAAAAAACAGATGTCTCCCCCCTTTTTGATGTCAAAAGGATCAGTCATTAAGACTCCAAGGGAAAAACAATATGTTTCCCTACCCTGAAGCAGGGATTCATAATAAGTAAAAAGTATAAATGCAAGAGTTATAGTTGTTATGCTCTGCATGTCATGTAATGTTGACTGATATTCATATTTAGTTTTTGTCAAAAAATATAAATGCAAGAGTTACAGTGCTCTGCACGTCGTCTATTTATATGTTGACTGATATTTGTATGAAGTTTCATGAATATAGCTTAAACGGTTTTCAAGTTATAGAGTTGAGACGATTGAGACACGATTTTGTGAATGACAAAGTTCAAAGGGAAATAACTCAAATAGTATAAATGCTGTGCTCTGCAGGTTGTCTAATGTTGACTGACATTTGTATGAAGTTTCGTGAATATAGCTTGTCCGGTTTTCAAGTAATAAAGCGATTGAGACACGATTTTGTGACTGACAAAGGTCCAAGGAAAATAACTCAAGAAGTATAAATGCAAGAGTTATGGTTCTTGCACTATGCAATTCTTCTAATATTGATTGATATTTGTATGAAGTTTCGTGAATATAGCTTGAATGGTTTTCAAGTTATAGAGCAGACACAACTGAGACACGATTTTGTGACTGACAAAGTTCTAATGGAAAATAACTCAAATAGTATAAATGCTAAAGTTATGGTTTTGCATAATGCACGTCGTCTGATGCTGATTGATATTTGTATGAACTTTCATGAATATAGCTAGAATGGTTTTAAAGTTATAGACGGACTCGACTGAGACGCAATTTTGTGATGGACAAAGTTCCAAGGGAAATATCTAAAAAAATATGAACGCCAGAGTGCATTCTGCACGTCGTCTGACGTTGACTGATATTTGTATGAACTTTCATGAATATAGCTTAAATGGTTTTAAAGTTATAGACGGACTGGACTGAGACGCAATTTTGTGATGGACAAAGTTCCAAGGGAAATAACTCAAAAAGTATAAATGCCAGAGTTACCATTTGTGCACTCTGCATATCGCCTCATGTTGATTGATATTTGTATGAAGTTTCGTGAATAAAGCTTGAGCGGTTTTCAAGTTATAGAACGGACACGATTGAAACACAATTTTGTGATTGACTAAGTTCCAAGGGAAATAACTCAAAAAGTATAAATGCCAGAGTTACCATTCTTGCACTCTGCACGTCGTCTCATGTTGATTGAATATTTATATGAAGTTTCGCGAATATAGCTTGAGCAGTTTTCAAGTTATAGAACGGACACGATTGAAACACAATTTTGTGATTGACTAAGTTCCAAGGGAAATAACTCAAAAAGTATAAATGCCAGAGTTACCATTCTTGCACTCTGCACGTCGTCTCATGTTGATTGATATTTATATGAAGTTTCGCGAATATAGCTTGAGCAGTTTTCAAGTTATAGAACGGACACGATTGAAACACAATTTTGTGATGGACTAAGTTCCAAGGGAAATAACTCAAAAAGTATAAACGCCAGAGTTACCATTCTTGCACTCTGCACGTCGTCTCATGTTGATTGATATTTATATGAAGTTTCGCGAATATAGCTTGAGCGATTTTCAAGTTATAGAACGGACACGATTTGTGACAGACAGACGGACAGACAGACAGACAGACGGACGGACAGACGCCCGGGGAAAAACAATATGTCTCCCGACCCTGAAGGGGGGAGACATAATTTTGCACTAGTCACCCCCTAGTGTGATTCCGGTTTTATAACATTAAATCTTGTAGATAATATGATGTCTGTGTCATGAAACGTCATGTATCGGTACTCCAGATAAGGAGGATTAAGAGGGACAATTTCGAGGTTATTTTCCGTATAGTTCTATAAAAACATATTGTGACCCCTTATCAGAACTGTCTCACTGAGACGATTCTAATGAGGAATCACAATGTATGTTTTCAATTATAAGAAAAACTATCTCAGAATCATCCTCACAACCCCATCTTACCTGGAACTCAGATGCATCTCTAGGATGAAAGACTTATTGGGTATGAAAGACTTACTGGATATGTAAGAGCTGTGGTATCAAGGTAGTGTGTCTTGTAGAAGTTTAACAACGCTGGTATATCAGGAAACTGGTGATCTCCTATTCGGAACATCATAGAATTGCCCACTTGTATTTTGTTTACAATGTAATGACTAATCTTATTGTCCTCTCTGGAACAGAATATTAGCGTGATTATCCTATATATGAGCCGCGACACAACAAAACCAACAAAGTGGTTGTGCGTCCAGCGCAGACTCAGATCAGCCTGGGCATCTGCCCAGTCTGATCAGAGTCTTCTCTATCCACATGGAGATAGCTTAGACTTTAAGCTACCCTTTAAGCAGTTAGCGAGGAGTCTGATCAGACTGGGCAGATGTCCAGGCTGATCTGAGTCTGCGCCGGGCGCACAACCACATTGTTGGTTTTCTCATGTCGCGGCTCATATGTTAAACGCAAGACAGGGTTTCTGATGATAGTTTTTACCCTTAAAATCAATTGTACTAGTATACTGTTCTAATAAATGCCCCTCCTTATTTTTCCGTAAATAATTTATACTGACTTGCCTAAATTGCAAAATTTCTGAAATAACATCCTTAATCCTCAGATATTGAATATATTGTATTTTATATATGGTTGTAACTTTACCTTGTTGCAGGCCATAAGCAATTCTTGCAAGTATCAGCTATTTTTGTGAAACAAAAGAGCACCTTAAAATCCACTATGGTAAAACTTCCTTTATACTCTTTTTTGGAAACAATAACGAGAGTCACTGAGTGGCTGCTGTGTTTCTTTTCAGACCTTAAATATTGCCCCTTTTTGTAAAGGCAATGCCCCTGGGGAATTTAATAAGATTAATACCATATACATGTACATGCAATATAAGCCACAAATTGGATTTTGGCACATTTTTGGTGATGTTGATGTTTCAAAAGCATCAGTACACATTACTGGACTATACAGGAGTATACTTTGTTTTGGAGAACTTAAAAACCATAATATATGAGCCGCGACATGACAAAACCAACTATGTGGTTGTGCGCCCAGTGCAGACTCAGATCAGCCTGGACATCCGCCCAGTTTGACCAGACCATTCGTTTAGTGCTCAAAGGGTAGCTAAGGGTCTAAGCTACCGCCATGCTGACAGCGAAGATTCTGATCAGACTGGGCGGATGCCCAGGCTGATCTGAGTCTGCGTTGGGCGCACAACCACATTGTTGGTTTTGTCGTGTCGCGGCTCATATGTAAATTTGCAAAGCACTCCAGATTGGTATAAATACTAAAATTTGTGACTTTGTCGAAAATGAAAGTGCCCACCCTGCAACTGTCATGTGATATTGTCCTCCATGTTTACATTATTATGATGCACAGGATTATATTTCTTCAGTTCACAACAGAATCTAAGTTTTGTGACCATCTTTCAACTTAGATATGTATGGCAACTGAGATTTAAAACTGTTAAGTGTTTATGCAAGTTAAAAGTATAAATGCTCAGTACTAGTAACTGCTCAGATGCCTGTATAACCATTAAAGCACTAAAAATGAAGGCGAGGAAACTGACATCTACAAGGTTTCAAAGAACATTTCGTCCAAGCTGTATCATACTGAGAAATCAAAAGGGCAAACAGTGTATATCCAGATGAGGCTGCACATTATGTTGAACTTTAAGTGATAAAAGTTTTAACTAACCTCACACATAGTACAAAGTCGCCTCTGATTGACTGGCTATCTCGTACTAAAAATTTACCGTTGGTTGTGACATTTTCAAACATTTCATTGGTTTCCTCTCGACTCAACGGTCCAAAATACCAACTGAAAAGAAAGAAACAACAAATCACCATAAAAAACAAATGATCTTGGTCCACACTAGTCGCTACTTCAAGTTTGTCCCAATATAAGAAATAAACCACAAGAGAACATTGTCTCATTTGAACAAAATGAGTAAATAATTTTCTATTTCCTTGTGGCAGAGATTAATTTTTTTTGCAATACCTATTTGTAAACATTTTAAACATGATTTTTCTGCCAATAAGCAAATTTCAATGAGATTTACAGCTAAACTAGAAAATTGTGTCTATAAGACACAGCTGATGCCCCCATGCTCTCCATTACCCCCTACTCCTCCTCCCCACCCCCTTCAGCCCCACCCCCACCACCAACACAAACTCAAAGAATTCTCTGCATGATCTCGAATTGATTAGTCATAAACTGTTGTATGTCTTGAGAACACTAGCTTGTTACCTATACTGTGGAACAAACACTGAAAATTTCCAAGTTACAAAGCCCACAATTTTACTAAAATCAATTTTTTTTACCTTGAAACATCTTCATACACATTTCTATTATGTCTGTAACATATAAGAAAAGCTTCAAGGCCATCCATCATGAACTGTGAGAGAAGTTGATTACACATCGTCATCAAACACCAGAATTTCTTTTCTAAGTGCTACAGCCCATAATTTTGTCAAAAATCAACTTCTGACCCTGAAAAATCTTCATGTGCATCTTCAATATGTCTGCACATGTGTGCAAAGTTTCAAACTGATCCATTAGAAACTGTAGGAAGAGTTGATTACACAACTTGCTATCCCTGTATCATTGACCAACACTGACAGTATCATTAACCAACATTCAAAATGCCCAAGTTCAAAAGCCTGTAATTTTGTAAAAAAATATTTTTTGCCATAAAATATCTTCATGCACATCTTCAATTATGTCTGCAACAAGTGTGTAAAGCTTCAACTTTATCCATCAGAAGCTGTGGGAGGAGTTGATTACACAAACTTGCAACCCTATATCATTTTCCAACACTGAAAATGCCTAAGTTCAAAAGCCTGTAATTTTGTCAAAATATTTTTTTGGCCACAAAAAATCTTCATGCATATTTTCAATACATCTGCAACATGTGTGCAAAGTTTCAAATTGATCCATCAAAAACTGTAGGAGGAGTTGATTACACAAACTTGCTACACTATATCACTTTCCAACACTGAAAATGCCTAAGTTCAAAAGCCTGTAGTTTTGTCAAAAATAATTTTTTTCCCATGAAAAATCTTCATGCACATCTTCAATATGTCTGCAACATGTGTGCAAAGTTTCAAACTGATCCATCATAAGCTGTGGGAGGAGTTGATTACACAAACTTGCTACTACAAGAGGCCCAAATGGGCCTGATATCGCTCACCTGGCTTTTGTGCAACGGGACCATTCTGATACAAAATTGGTCCAATTCCAGAGATTTTCTCAGTTTCACATTTTGCTACTTTTAGTAACAGAGGCCAACTTGTCTGGTCTTTATATATTTACACTTGAAACAATGCAAGAATCATTTTGCCACAAATTTCAACAAATTCCATTCAGGGGTTACTGAGATATTGTCAGTTTCATGTTTTGTGCTATTTTTAGTAACGGCAGATGGCGACCATCTTAGAATGCCAAAATGCAAAAATTTGAAAAGCTTTCATGCAAGGACCATTTTGACACAAAATTGGTCAAGTTCCATTGTAATTTTCTAATTTTCATATTTTGCTATTTTAAGTAACAGAGGCCAACTTGACAGGTCAATATTTGTTAATTTTTGAAACACGTCAAAGCAAGAATCATTTTGCCACAAATTTCGTCTCAATCGCTTCAGCGGTTAATGAGATGTTGTCATTTTCATGTTTTGTGCTATTTTTAGTAACGGCAAATGGCGGCCATCTTGGAATGCCAAAATGCAGAAAATCGAAAAAGCTTAATGAAAGGACCATTCTGACATAAAATTAGTCCAACTTCACTGAGATTTTCTTATTTTCACATTTTTCTATTTTTAGTAACAAAGGCCATTAAAACTTGTCTATATTTAGTTACTTTTGAAACATCTCAATGCAAAAATCATTTAGACACAAATTTCGTCAAAATCTATTCAGCGGTTGCTGAAATATTGTCATTTTCATGTTTTGTGCTATTTTTAGTAACGGCAGATGGTGGCCATCTTGGAATGCCAAATTGCAATTAATCGAAATGGCTTCATGTAAGGAACATTCTGACACAAAATTGGTCCAATTCCATTCAAGGGTTCTTGACTAATTGTCATTTTATGTTTGTGCTATTTTTAGTAACGGCAGATGTCTGCCATCTTGGAAAGCCAAATTGCAATCAATCGAAACGGCTTCATGAAAGGAACATTCTGACACAAAATTGGTCGAATTCCATACAAGGGTTCTTGAGTAATTGTCATTTTTATGTTTGTGCTATTTTTAGTAACGGCAGATGTTGGCCATCTTGGAAAGCCAACTTGCAATTTATCGAAACGGCTTCATGCAAGGAACATTCTGACACAAAATTGGTCGAATTCCATTCAAGGGTTCTTGAGTAATTTTCATTTTTATGTTTGTGCTATTTTTAGTGTGGCCATCTTGGATAGTCAACTGGCACAAAATTGAAATAATTCCTTTCAAGGACCATTTCTGACCAAATCTGACCACAATTGATTGAGTTTTCTTGAGATACTGACATTTGAGCAAAATCTGTCCTGTAAACGCTAAGTAGGTCACTGTGACCTAATTCTGCTATAGATTTTTTTCATTTTTAAAATTTTTAATCCCAAGGTCCCATTAATGTTCCATGCAAACTTTCAACCAAATATACCAAATGGTTCTGGAGAAGTTGATTTTGTTGTTTTTGCTATTTTTAGTAACGGTGGCCATCTTGGATTCTTGACCTGACCCAATTTTACAATTTTGAAACCCTGCAGTCTGGTCATGCTCCATGTGAAATTTGAGACCCATGGGTGCAGTGGTTTTAGAGAAGAAGTTGTTTGAAGTCGTTTGAATAAGTCGTTTTTTGACATTGGCATTTGAGCAAAATTACACTTGTAAACAGAAAGTAGGTCACTGTGACAAAACTCCGCTACAGATTTTTTTCATTTTTACAATTTTGAATACCAACGTTTCACTGATGTTCCATGCCAAAATTCAGACAAATATACCCAGTGGTTCTGGAGAAGAAGTTAATTTTGTTGTTTTTGCTATTTTTTAGTAATGGTGGCCATCTCGGATTTTCAACCTGACCCAATTTTACAATTCTGAGACCCTGGAGTCAGGTCATGCTTCATGTAAAATTTGAGAACCATGGGACCAGTAGTTTTACAGAAGAAGATGTTTGAATGTTTGTTTTTAGGTGTTGACGGACAAATTTCGGGACGACGCACGCCGGACGCATTGGTATGACAATAGCTCACTATGGCCCTTTGGGCCAGGTGAGCTAAAAATGTGCGATGGACAGACAAACAGACAGACAGACGGACAGACGTAAAACATAAGGCCCCCTGACTATCGTCACGGGGGCATAAAAAGGAAGAGCTAATTACTATACTGTATCTATTCAGTTATAAGACAATCTTTTCCCCTTCCAAAACAATCCCAAAAATCTAGATCCATCTTATGAGATACAGAATTTTGAGTATGTTAAGAGAGATCTAGATAGATCTATCTTGAGTTGTTCTGGAAGAGAAAAACCCATCCTACAGCAGATCACACAAGACTGAATAAGTTATCTGGGGTCATTCTAAGGGCAGACACAAAACATCTAATAACCAAATTTTTATGGTAAATCTAGTCCCAAAATGATCCCTGCATTATGTTAGATCTTTAACAAAATGAGCAGCAGCACAACAAAACCAACAAAGTGGCATGTGCACCCAGTGAAGACTCGGATCAGCCTGGGCATCAGCCCATTCTGATCAGTCTTCGCTGTCCCCATGGAGGTACTTTAGACCCTTAGCTACCATTTGGGCACTTAACAAAGAGTCGGATCAGACTGGGTGGATGCCCAGGCTGACCTGAGTCTCCGATGGGCGCACAACCACTTTGTTGGTTTTCTCGTGTTGTGGCTCAAATGTTGTTGTTTTTCTGGTCAACTATTTGACAATTATTTTCTGAAAGCTGTGGTATTTGTTAACATCAACAGAATATTGCATTTCACAAAAATCCATCTCTGTATGCAGCTTACACCCTTTGTGAGCAATTTTGGCAGGGCTTGCTCATCATTTTATGAAATATGTTGAAAAAAAGCACAACAGTCAAAAGATGACTGGTTCACACAGGTGTCAGATCTGTCAGCTGTGATCAGTATCGTATTTATTCCGTTATAAGATAGGAGTTTATCATTCCAAAAATACAGCATACATGAACAGCAGACTTCACGAAACTCCGTCTGACCGCCTGACATGTCCAGTAAAAATTCATTTGGTCTGGTTAATAGCTTTTGAATTTTCAAGTACATTTTAATCATTTTTTCAGATTCTGTCCTGTAAACTCCCACAGACTTATGTGAACTCTGGAACAGGGTTTTCCCTGATGCAGGATTCTGCATCATTTACTCCCAAAATCATTCCTGGGACTCCAAGAAAAAAATGTTGAGTCCTCCGGGACTCTCAGAGTTAGACTTGAGCATTAACAGGTTACAAATTCTGGCGCCAAAAACTGTTGCAACAACTGGATATGATAGACAGATCAGATGATTTTTTTTTCAGAATATTTAAAAGCACATGATATACCTATTTTCAGATACAGTCAACTACCGATATCTCGAACACTGATATCTCAAAGTATCTTGAACTATCTTCTTATATCAAAGAATGTATTTCCTATTTTTATTTACATTTCAACTCCTGTTATCTCAAACTACTGACATCTCAAAGTAACTTTTCAGGTACCAGAAAAGTTACTTTGAGATATCGTTAGTTTGGGCTGAAGTTTGACTTCCAGATTACAAAAAATTTGTTGATCTACAAATTTTTGGGGCTATATCGTTAATCTTCTCCCGTGACGAAATAAAGTGCATACAAGGGAGGTAATGAATTATGAAAATTGCCATTTATTCCGTATTTAAAATTCGAAATCTATAAGTCAAACAAATCCTTGGATGGACACACAGCGCCTAGTGCGTGCAACTATGGCAGAGCTCCAGATAATTTTTTCAGAGGTTTCAGTATTTACCAAACAGAATTTTAACCTGTTCAGTAACCTGTTGAGTCCTTTCAGTATCGATACTCCTGAGATCCAGTGGTTATTCAGTATCTTTTTAACGCACAAATGGTCTCCCAAAATGTCATTTAAAATGGGTGAGAAAGTGAGCTTCTCAAGAACTGAAATAGTTTGACTGGATTAGGAATTGTTTTTGAAGAGTTTATGCAGATTTGAGCTGATGATTATCAACAGACATGGTCCAGTCTCCCGGAACGAGATTCGTAAATACGGAACAAAACAAAACCACGTGCGTAAGCTGAGAAATGACAGCCGTAAGTGATACGACTGAAATTTGAAAGGCATTCGTATTCTGGCATTTTCAGTGCGTAATTTACGAAAATACGAAGCTTATCTGGCTCTCTGCTATGGTTACGTACACAGACACTTGGGGTCAGTAGGTGCATTTGGTCGAAAATTGATCTCCTGCAGCTTTTTTTTCACTTACAGTAGAACTTCAATGGCTCAAACAGGCTTGGGATCATGAAAATTAGTTCTAGCCAAGAGTAGTTCTAGCCATCCGAGGTTAGTTTCTATATAAAGTGACCTTTAGGGACCGAGGACAGAGTTCTAGCCAGGCAGGGTTAACGAGTCACCAGGATTCGAGGCATTGAGAGTTCTACTGTATTTTTACATTTTAGTATACCTGAACAACTCCTTTCACTGAGATAAATGGTTTGATCATGTATAGAAAACGTTTGCAATTATCGATATTTGCTCCCTTGGCTTAAAAAAACACAAGATATGCACCTCCGTGTTGATCAATTTTGACCCCTCTCTAGGTAAACAGGGCTGCGCCTTCCGAATTCAACGCAATCATCTAAGATACTTACATCCCTCAGTTCGCCAGACATTGGCCTTTAGGTGGACACCGGCATCATTTCAAACTTCTCTCAAAATCTTGCTATTTCTCACCGAATGTGTAGAAAAATAAGGACAAAAATCTTGATTTGCAGCACCTTGGACAATATAGTTGACAGTTGCACGCGACAGGTAGACCAGAGCTCCAGATAACTTTTTTCAGCAAGGAGTTGCTGAATCCTCACTTTGTGACAAGGGAGTTTTTCTGCAATGTCTGGAAGTTTTTTCACTCCCTGTTTTTTTTTTCAGGGAGTTTTTTTATGGCTTGACTGCCATTAGATATTACAATAAAGTCAACTTTTTAAAACAGAGTTCCAGATGCAGCATGTCTGGGTTTTATACGTTTCTAAACAGTGTCAACGCAGGCCAAGAATATGGGTTTTAAGAGCTCTGCTAATGATATCTCTAGCGGATCAGATCGCTGGAAAAACTGAAAAAGCGACTTCTGAACAGATCTTGACTCGCTTTCTGACGCCGAGCGAGCAGCCATGATGAAATTGCCGAAAATATAATATCGAAGACTGTGTCTCAAGCTATTACGTGTAAAATGTAGCAGTCTGTCTATTTGCTGTGTAACCCGTCAATTACGCCCAAAACATGGACTGGGTCACCCAAATTTTAGTCCGGTTATGTACTATATTTTCAGATATATAGTTACCCGTCTGCAGGATATTGAATTATGTCACACAGCACTTTCCGTGCCGAACTGTCGCATTAATCGACTGTCTCATTAATCGCGAGTTCATGTTAATATGTTCGGCAGTTACATGTACTTGTTCAAACTTTTGCAGCCATGCGCACAATACGAGGCGTTTGTCGACGCTTCCGTTTCACAAACTATGCATCAACCAGTATTTTAAAGACGTTTTCCCGACGTATCAAACTGGAATGGAATGCGTTTTTACCCATTTTTCATGCGTCAAAAACGCAAAAACGCCCTTTATCTGGACCTCTGGGTAGACTGAATTTCAAATTTCATAGGCATTCGGTAGTTCTCTTATAGTAATTCTGAAAGAGAACCAGTCTCCTGTCATGCGCAACTGCGGTTCATAAACTGGTCCCAAGTTGTCCTATCAATATTTGTGACTAAATATTAGGGGATGGATCCAGTCAACTGTAAACATTGTCCAAGCACTTATTAATAAATTTGTTATGACAAGAAATAAATAAGCTATAAAAAACAGCATGTTTATCTCTCTAAGTTAGTAAAATTCTGGAGTTTACCGAAAGAATTTCTACCTTGGATTATCACGCACCTTGATAGAGTCCGGTCCCGTATTAAATAAGATCAAATTCTGTGATTTACTGTCGAAATATTTTTTTTACGGTTTCTTAAGTAGTAGACGTCATCCCAGGCCCAAAGACCTCTGTAGACGCATTCTGGTATGTGGTTCTGATTACGCTCCTTTCGCCCGAAGTATAACACCATGGGTTGAACTTATAAGGGTGCCCTAACCAGCAATTATTCAGTCTTGACTTGAAAATGTTGAGAGAGAGTGCATTAATAACGTATGCTGGGAGTTGATTCCAGGTATCAACAATCCTGTTACTGAAGTACTGTCCTCTAATTCTTAGTCGATATCGCTGTTTAAAAATCTTCTGGTTGTGACCCCGCGTTGCCACGTATGTTGACATTTTAAACATAGAGTCTTTATCAATTTTGTCAATGTCATTTAGTATTTTGTAAACCTGGATCATATCAGCTCTATCTCGACGATATTCCAGCGTAGGAAGACCTAGGATTCTCAGGCGATCAGGATATGACATATGTTGTAAACTGATAACAAGCCGTGTCGCTCTACGTTGAACATTCTCTAACTGAATCATATCTTTTTTGTACATTGGGGACCACACCGTTGTTGCAAACTCAAGATGCAGCCTGATAAGAGATTTAAACAGGTTGAGAAACATCTCCCTATCCATATAAGTGAATGTTCTGAAAATAAGACCTAGAATTTGATTGGCCTTAGTCACCTTGCTACTTATATGTTCACTGAATTTCATGTTACAATCAAATACGACGCCGAAGTCTTTCTCACTGGACACCTTCGAGACCTTAACTGGTCCATTTGCTGTTTCCATAGTATATTCAGTATCAGGAAATTTATTTCCTATGTGTAAATGGTGACATTTTTTGTAATTGTATGTCATTTGCCACATATTAGCCCATATCACCGAGTTATTTAGGCTAGCCTGCATATTATTTACATGTTCTACTGATTTAACACGTCCTAGCAGCTTAGAGTCATCAGCATACAGTCTCATTACAATCTGTATAACTTCAGGTAAGTCATTGATAAATATGACAAAAAGGATTGGTCCCAAGACACTACCTTGTGGTATCCCTGACGTTACTTGCTCAAAGCTTGAAAAACGCCCATTTACAACCACTCTCTGAATTCTATTTTTTAGGAATTCTTCGATCCATTTGTAGATTTTGCCTCTGATTCCATAAGCTCATAATTTCTTCATTAGGCGTCGGTGTGGGATTTTATCAAAAGCCTTGCAAAAGTCAAGGTAGATTATATCAACATCGAAACCTTGTTCTATTGCATCGGTAATTTCATCCAAAGTTTCTAAAAGTTGTGTCACACATGAATTCCCAGGGATAAATCCATGTTGAAAAGGACTAAAAAAATCATTACTTGTCATATGTTCTAATATTTTATCCCGTATCAATCTCTCCATAAGCTTACATGCTACTGAAGTCAGACTTATTGGTCGATAATTCTTGGGGTTAGTTTTCTCTCCACTTTTATAAATTGCTGTAATATTTGCCTGTTTCCATATCTTGGGCAGTTTTGACTCATTTAGAGATTTTGTAAATATACACTTCAGAGGTTCAGGCTCAATTAATTGAACGGAACATTCCTTTATAAATTTGGGATGCAGGTTGTCAGGGCCCTGCGACTTTGATGGTTTCAATTTAACAATGGCTTTCCTTATATCATCTGCTGTGGTACTGAATGTTGATAATGTTTCTGTATAATCTCTATCCGGAAAACCCGGTAATGGTCCTGTTCCTTCTATTTCAAACACACTGGCAAAATATCTATTTAACAGGTCTGCTTTTAGCTGGTTATCATTGGTTAGGGTCCCGCAAGCTTGTTTTAACTGATTTAAACTAGTTTTTGTTTTCAGTTTTGATCTTTTGAAAATGAGCGAAAACATATTAAAAGATAAGAGTCCCAATATTATTTTAAAAAAATACCGTTTACTACCACAGAAAAACTGATTTTTGCATGATGAAAATCTGCATTTTACACTGTGAAACATAGACCTGGCCAATAAATTGACGGCCAGCTCTGTGCGCATGCGCCTGATTTACGTCATAATGGGAATCCCTTAAACCTCCTATACATGATCAAACCATTTATCTCAGTTAAGGAGTTGTTCAGGTATACCAAAATGTAAAAAAGTGAGAAAAAAGCTGCAGGAGACAATTTTCGACCAAATGCACCTACAGACCCCAAGTGTCTGTGGTTACGTACCACTGAGCCACTTGGGGAACGTCTAACCCGAGTCTTCTCTGGCTGCAAAATTGGGTCTTGCAGCCAGAGCGATACTGCACTTAAAAACTCTAATTCAGCCGATCCATCGGTGGATCGGCCAAGCAAAATTCTAATTTTGGTTAGTTTTATCAATTACCTGCGCAAAAGATATACAGTGGCTAATTCCTTATTCATTTTTGCACCATTCTGCAGTGTTTGTCACATTTTATTCCATTTTGAACCATAATAATCTTTGATCGAACTTAATGAGGTAAAGAAAAATATCGCTTTTTGTTGATGACCTCGTTTTGATTTGACAGTTCTTGCGCGTGCCGGTGTATAGGTAAAAATATCCAACATCATTTCAACATCACAAATCGGGTCCGTGGAAACACCCAAACCACCCCAAACCTTTACCAAACCAGCCTCCTCGGATTCACATCACCCTCTCACCCTTCCACACTTACACCAGCACTTCTCCCACTCCATTCCAAACAGTATCTAGTCTATATAGATTCAAAATAAAAAGAGTACTTCAATAAGTGATTGCCTCTTGAGCACATTCTCGTGAGCAAAATCATGCAACATCTATCGGACCATAAGATTTTAGTTGAGTCTCAGCATGGCTTCAGAAGTGGTAGGTCATGCGAGACTCAACTGGTCCAGTTCATTCATGATTTGCAGGCAAACCTAGACAGAGCCAATAATAAAGGTCACAAACAAACAGACCTCATTATTATGGACTTTGCCAAGGCTTTTGATAAGGTCCCCCATAGACGATTGATTTATAAACTGGAGTATTATGGTATCCGAAATGATATCCTTCGGTGGATCTCTGCCTGGCTATCTGGAAGGATACAAAAAGTTGTTCTGGATGGTGTCTGTTCAGACCCTCTCCCCGTGTTGTCTGGTGTCCCCCAGGGTTCTGTTTTAGGGCCCATCCTGTTCTTAATCTTTATTAATGACCTGCCAGACAACATAAGCTCCACAGTCCGCCTTTTGCTGATGACTGTGTACTCTATAGAAATATTAGACGGTCCGAAGACCAACAGATACTCCAAGATGATTTAGATAAATTGACACTTTGGGAAGAGGCAAGGCTCATGAAATTTAATGTTGCCAAATGTCACTCTATGAGGGTGACTAGGCACCCCCTCCAAAGCAAATAATCCATGGTTATACATTGCATAACCAAGTCCTAGAGAATGTATCGTCAGCCAAATATTTAGGAGTTGAAATTGCAGATGACCTCGAGTGGGGTCAGCACATTAACGAAATTACCAGTAAGGCTACTAAGACTTTGGGTTTCCTTCGTAGAAACTTGACTTTTGCATCGAAGGAAATCAAGACTGCTGCATATAAAACTCTGGTCCGGCCCAAATTAGAATATGCAGCGCCAGTTTGGATGCCCCATCACCAAGTTGATATTAACAGAATAGAAAAAGTACAGAGGACTGCTGCCCGTTGGACCTGTAGGCGCTGGCGCAATCAAAGCCATGTGGGAGAAATGTTAGAAGAACTCCAATGGCCAGACCTGCAGGAAAGACGACAGCAGGCTTCTCTGTCTCTATTCTACAAAATTCATAATAGTCTTGCCATTGTAGATAAGAATAAGTACCTATCTGAGGTCGGTGAAGGGAGCAGGAGAACTAGGTCCCATCCATTCCAGTACCACCGTCCAACGCTTACACGGACGGTTTTAAGAATTCTCTTTTTCCCCAGGACAATTGCAACTTGGAATGGCCTTACAACCGAAGCTGTCTTTTCGGAGACAGTTGATGGGTTTAAGGCCAAAATTTAATATCCTAGGGTAGAGCAGGGGTTAGGCATGGAATGCCTGCCCCTGAGGACTTCTTGTAAATAGTTTTAATCTGCTGGTGGCTTTGTCACAAATTCATTCATTTATTTATTTGTTATTTATTTATTTTTTTTTGTGTGACAACTTATGCGCCACACCAGAAACCTGTCATCATGGTCAAAGTTGACCGAGGACAGTAAAGATAGAAAGAAAGAAAGCCCCATGATATATATGTATGTAACTTCGAGTTTAAGTATTAACAAAAAATAATAATCACAGTATAATAATAATAAGGTCAATTATTTTGTACATTTTTGTATGTCACGCAGGGTTAGAGGTGGGGGGGGGGGGGGGGGGGACGACCATTTGACCATTTATACACCCCCCCCCCCCCAAACCAGCCACCCTGGATACAACTAGAACCCTACCCCTAGCGCAGCGGCACATTAATTTAAAGAACGAGAAAGGGAGGGGAGAAAAGAAATTATAGGCTGAATTATACTCGCCAATTGACCTGAGATGTTGGTGTCTTGGTGCGGGAGGGGATGGGGTTCTAGTTTGTACCCAGGGAGGCTGGTTTGGGTGGTATGAAAGTGGTTTGGGGTGGTTTGGGATGTTTTGGGGTGTTTCCACGTACCGTCACAAATCCAGACGTTTCGCACTTAGACAATTCGTTCTTTCATTCAAGGAATTCTGTAAAGAAGGTCAACCCGGGTCAATTCAGCCCGGTCAACTCGTCTATTCGGTCCTATATACGTGCCACTGCGCAAGGGGTGGGGTTCTAGTTTGTATCCAGGGTGGCTGGTTTGGAGTGGTATAAATGGTCGCCCCCTCCTCCCCCGCCCCCCCTGCCCCACCCTGCGTGACATACATAAACGTACGAAATAATTTACTTTATTATACTGAGATTATTAATTTTTCGTTAATATTTAAACCCGAAGTTATTAAAAGAGATACGTACATACATATCATGGGTAAACACTTATTAAAGTGTTCTTTTTATTTTGAATCTATATAAACACTGTTTGGGATGGGTGGGAGCGGTGTTGGTGTATGTGTTGAGGGGACAGGGTGGTGATATGAAACTGGGGATGCTTGTTTGGCGCAGTTTAGAAGAGGCTTGGGGTGTTTTGGGGTGTTTCCACGGACCCCCTACGATACGGATAAAGTGACCGATAGTATTTTTTCTTATAAACACCGGACTGACCTCACGCGATCTGTCAACAAAAACAATAATGGCGGAGATATGTTATAAATCTCGACTCGCTCTAAAAAAATTGTTATTTATCTGCTTTTAGACGGGGTATCACATTGAATTACTGTGCCGAGTCATCAAAAGGTATTTTTTGATAGGATTGCAAAGTTTACATATAACTGCAACATAATACGCAATAGAAATTCAACCAGAAACCAAGGGCATCTGTGGGAAATACAATATTAGAGTTTTCACCACTTTCGTTCCTCTGACGTTAATAAGCCGCCAATCAAAATTATAAAAAGGCTTTTTCAGTCAGAGAAGGCTCGGATTAGGGAACGTCGTAAGGAGAATTGAACTGAACTGAAATCAAACAAATCCATTGGGTAAGTGGGTAAGATGGGAGGTGCCTATAGTACAGGGAAGATTCACAATATAGACATTATTTGTTGTTTTGTCAATTTCCCAGACCTGTACATGACATCAATGTTCCCGGGGTTAAGCGAAGAAACACCTTGATGGGAAACTACCCTCAGTTACTTTGTCCAGTCTAATCAGTATACAATGTGCTATGAGCCTATGACTCTAAACAAATCTACTTAAGTGGCGTATGCAAAAATTCCAAATACAACTTTTTACAATTTGTCTGCGAAATTTGTGGGTGGGGAGTAGGAAACAGCCGAAAAGATGGTAAATTTTACTTTAATGCAGCAACTTTACCTGAATTTGTCATTTGGATCGAAGTGTTCCGCCATAACTGATTCAGATTAGGTGAACTTCACGAAACCATTGATGAAAAGGAGAATAATCAGGAAGTTTTTTATTTGACAACTCAAAAACAATCATCCGCTATGGCGGAAAACAGTCTGTTAATCTCGAACTAAGGATATGTATTTCTTTAAAATGTGCATGTACATTTATTTGAGGGTATAAACTATAAATATAAAATGAGAGTATCTATTCAAATGCTAATTTCTAAAAAGATTTTTTATAATTTAGTTCTTTTTGTTAGTTTTGAGATTAACTTATATGATCCCAAATACTCTGAAATAGCGGTCCATCGAATTACCCCAAACCACCCCAAAACACCCCAAACCGCCCCAAAACACCCCAAACCACCCAAAATCGCCAATAAAAACACCCCAAACCACCAAAATCAAATTACTCCAAACCAAATTTGGTATTTTGCAGGAACTCACACTGCTTTAGAAATGTTTGTTCATGTTAAAAAATATTTGTAATTTATGATAATTGATCAATTTTGCAGCTATAGGGAAGAGTTGTCATGACCAATATGTAGGCTATACGTGTATTTATAAGTGTGCACCCATGAATCTGAATGGTATATAACATACATATACATACACTTGCATGTAAGTCTGCACTTGCTGTCAAACATATATGCAGAGTTGCAAGCATATATTGTGTGATCTTGTGTCTGCGTAGACACGTAAAACGGCATACATACATATACCACTAAGTTATTATCTGCACATACTATATGAAAATCACTTTTTGCTAATTAAAAATATATTTCTTTTTTATTTTACGCTTTTGAACTCATGAAAAGCGTGAACAAAGAGGTTTGCAAGCCTATTTTAACCTGAAACAGAATTAAGAAAAGTGGTTTGGGGTGGTTTTCAGGCGGTTTGGGGTGGTTTGGGGTGTTTTGGGGTGGTTTGGGGCAATTCGATGGACCCCTGAAATAGACCCAAATATAAAGGTCTAGAAGAATCACCGTTTCGAGTCCATAGAGCAAGCGTGGCAGTACATATACGATATAGGTTATAGATTGTCTTTGTCACTTTCGGGTTCAGTCCGTTTTGCCCGTGAAAGCAGGGTAGCTGTATTTACCGAAACGTACCGAAATACCGAAACGAATTGGAAATACCGAAACGAACAATTAAATATATAGGCAAATGGCATTTCGGTAATTGATTGTTTATACAGGTATAGAATAGGTGTTAAAGAATGTTTTCACAAGTGCAATACATAAGGTTAAAATTAAAGAGACTAAAGAGGCTGTTTAATAATTATCTCCCAACGCTCATATGCATGCCATAAACAGTGACCTATGTATTTATAGGTCACTGCCATAAAGTATACAATAATTGCAGATATAATTCCATGCAAGTAGTCCTTTCAGAGGCCTCAATTTAACCTTCGCGTGCGTGCATATGTGTGTGTGTGTGTGTGTGTGTGTGTGTGTGTGTGTGTGTGTGTGTGTGTGTGTGTGTGTGTGTGTTTGTGTGTGTGTGTGTGTGAAAGATTATGAGGTGATGATTCTGAAAAAAAAAAGAACTTATTCCTCCTTTAGCATACTGATGAGGTCCTGTATCTAAGAGCGGAACCGCCTCATTATAAAGCATGTTTTATTAGAAATGGTTCTCGCACTTATCAATGAACACTATTATCTAGACAGTACTTCACTTTCCCCAGCATAAACATAACCTTTGACCTCAAATACCAATAATAGTGATTTACAGGCGAATGTGTTTGTTTACTTCCAGAGTGTGGAAGCTGAACTGGGGGTGGGGGGGGGGGAATGTAGGAGTGTAGAGACGCGTTATAAGCTAAACTATTAAGGGGTATCTGAAATATTGCTGATTAAGCATAATGAATATGGGACACTACTTATGTCTTAAAAAGTCTTCTCTCCATAGAACATACAGGACGTCATCTCAAAAGAATCGCCTTGCCAATGATATCACAAAATTAAGAACCAGAGATTACTGTTTTATCTCAAGCCGGGAATATGTTTAAATATCACAACTGGATAACTGAAATATCGTTTAGAGACCTTTCTGCTTCTAGCTACAGTTTCATGTCTATTTCTGAACCACAAAGATTTTAGAAGGACTTGGTGGAAAGGGATTGTTGTAGAGTCATCTGGTGTAGAGTCATCTCACAAGTTTATGGGATAGACTAGACTAGACTAGAAAGATTTCAATTCCACTAACATTTAAGATGATAATCTGTACAATTAAAAAGAAAATAAAATTATCAATAATTTAGAAATAACTTTAAAAGAAAACAATGAATTTTGGCGAAATATGCAATATAATATACAAACAACAAACGATTGTGTCACACATATTAAAGCCAAGCAGGCATAGGACGTCAAAATAACGTCGTACTGACATCTATGCGACGTAATGACGTCGCATCGACGTCAGCACGACGTCATTTCGACGTAATGTGCCTGCTGGGAGGTCAGTGGAACTAGAATCATTCGAGGCGTGAATCAAAGTCAATGAACGTTTTTTTTTATGATTATTATGCTGTGCATGATGCACGAGTTGGAGAATAAACTTCAGAATGGACTATCAAATTAGATAAAGTTTCTTTAACAATTTATTTGGCATATAAGTTTAACGACATATATACATAAAAAGCATTAGTTAGATACATAATATTGCGACTCTCCCTTCGGCACATCCGTAAAGAAAGTGCATTTGTGGCTACTGATTCTAAAATCTTACATCTTGCAATACATAGTGGGTGCAAATAAACCAGCGGAGCCGCAGTAGCTCAGTGGGTTAAGCTCGGACCTGCTAAGCTAGCAGTCCGGGTTCAAATCCGGAACTCTTTGTTACAGTGATCATGGCTTCATTGCACACAGCCTTTCATTATCACTCTTTCGTTTGGCAGATTGACTAACTAAAATACTGTTGAAAGGGACATAACACAGCGCCACATATTTGCACCCTAGGACAACAAAGACTGAGACTGGACTGCGCATACAAGCAGTCTGGTCAGAGCTTTTGCTGTTCACTCTCGGCAAGCATGAACCCTTACGATATGACGACGATACGACGATGTTCCAGCGTTGTTTTTTTCTCTTCTCTTTTTGCATAGTGTTCCCCCAAAAATATATGAGTTGCCATGCGCAAAAAGGTGCTGAACTCATATGCAAGCAGCAAAGGTTCAAACCAGAGTGCGCTTTCATGCAGTCTGGTCAAAGCTTTTGTTGTTCGCACATACTATATATGAATCCTTACGTCATTATGATATGTTGCATCGTTGTTCAAACGTTTTTTTATGCAGTAGCGAACTCTTACTTACGCCATTATGATGATATAACGCTCTTCCAATTTTTTTCTGAATAACCTTTTTATATACTCACGGTAGTGGAACCCTTACGTCATTATAATGATTCAACGTTGTTCCAGCGTTTTTATATATACAGAAGTGATCAAAAAAAAATATATGAGATTCTATACGCATTTATAGAACCCTATTCCAAAAGGGTGCTTTACGTATATGCGAAAAGCTGAGGCTCAGATCAGCCTGCGCATCCACGCATTCTGGCCAGAGCTTTAGCCGTTCGCACACACCATATATAGACAGATTCACAGACTGGTTTGAATCTTCGCAGTTCGAAGATACGTTAAGCTCCCGGTTCTGAGTCTTGCAGATTTGAAGCTGTATTTTTCATTTAAATCCCATATGAAAAAAAATCTTGTTGGTGGTGTATACCTATCTAAACACACTGGTTCTATCTATCTATCTATCTATCTATCTATCTATCTATCTATCTATCTATATATATATATATATATATATATATATATATATATATATATATATATATATATATATATCTATCTATCTATCTATCTATCTATCTATCTATCTTCTGGCTCGAAGTTTATGATTTAGCTATCATCCGTCTTCTATCCTACCGCCCATCTGTCCGTCAGTCCACCCATGAGAGGTAAGCCAACCTGACCCATGAGAGGTCCGCTATGTACTAAAATCTATCTCTATTTTAAAGAAATATTTTAAACACAAAGAGCCACTTTAATCTACCCCTTTAATCACATCAACCTGTATATTATACTTGTGAAAACATCTTCAACACCTTTTCTATACCTGTACAAACAATCATTAACACCTATTCTGTACCTGTATAAACAACCAATTACCGAAATGCCATTTTTCCCTATATATTTTATTGTTCGTTTCGGTATTTCCAGTTCGTTTCGGTATTTCGGTACGTTTCGGTAAATACAGTCACCGGTGAAAGCCAGCACCCATGAGAGCATATGCTGTTCGTCTTGCTGATTTAATTCTTTCTTCAACAAGACACTTATTTGGGTGAATATTTAACTACGGGACTTTTTGACCAAAACTTATCTTCAGAATAAACATATTCCTTTCCAAATTTTCTATGTGAAATATGAAACTTTGACACTAGAAGTATATTATTTTTACATAAAGACAATTTCTGACAAAAACTGTGGTTTCCATGGCAACCGGAAATGCCTAAGATAAGATAAGATAAGATTTATTTAAAGGTAGGTTCCTGTACTTTGGTCTGCATCATAATTTTGATGATCATTTTTCTAACGTGTCGGAAAGCAATTATAACAAGGAAATTAATAAGTTTCACTAAAAAGTGTACAGCAGAAAGCTACAGATAAGTTGTTTCGCAAGGGATTCCCTAACTCTGCTTCGCACACCAGTTAACATTATTTTTAGTTCGTGCCAAAAATAGATTACGTTGCTGATCCCATGCTGCACTGCATTTTTGGGATAGTCGGATAAACCATCCACCATGCCAGAACCTCCAGAGGAGCCCATGGTAATAGAAAACAATGCCCTGTGGAGAAACATCAGGAATCACGCACATATAGACATATGACAAAGTTATTTTTAGAACTGGAATTCCAACACATTGTTCAAGCAAAGAAAACTAGCAAGTGAAAAACGACAATTTTCAACAAAACCGATACTTTTCTCATTTGCAACATATTCAGAAAACATAAGAGTTTTTAATACTACAGTGAAAAAGACAAATTATTTTGAGAACAGAATTGGTATCGCTAGTCCAGGAACCTACCTTTAAAATGTTCTATAAAAGGGTTATCCTTTGGGTACTCGGACAAAACGGACCATGGACAAAACGGACCAGACAAAACGGACCACGGTTAGGACAAAACGGACCACGTTTCAGGACAAAACGGACCAAGTTTCAGGACCAGACGGACCAGGCTAGAAGACAAACCAGACCATTAATTGGTGCCAATTAAAAGATGAAGGATTATATAATTACCAAAGACAATGTTAAATGGTCACAATTATTTGACTACTGTTCATGATCTCAACTATCCTTGGTTGTCGCAACTATCTAATTCATTTAATGGTAAGATTTATATCTTTTAAGCATGCAAATTTCTTTATTAGTGTTGCACCTAAAATAAAACATGCTTTCTCAAGGTTAACGGAAGGTCTGAACGTGGTCCGTTTTGATTTTAAACGTGGTCCGTTTTGTCCTGAACGTGGTCCGTTTTGTCCCAAGCCTGGTCCGTTATGTCCATGGAAGCAAGGATCACACCACAGAACTGAAAACGGTCGAGTGTACAAGTTTTCTGGGCCAGACTAGCTAGTTTCGGCCAATTAGGCCTCATCAGTGACCCTCAAATATTTTCAAAGTTCTACAATGGAATCAATGATCCCAAAGGACTAGAAAATAAAATCTACACTATGATGAAGGGCAGGGAGACTTTTTACGGTGACCACACAGTCCCAATCACCAGCTGTAGTGAGTTCAATATGTTCTATAAAAGGGTTATCCTTTGGAAGCAAGGATCACATCACAGAACTGAAAACTGAAAACTGTCGAGTGTACAAGTTTTCTGGGCCAGACTAGCTAGTTTCGGCCAATTAGGCCTCATCAGTGACCCTCAAATATTTTCAAAGTTCTGCAATGGAATCAATGATCCCAAAGATACAGATACAGACACAAATTATATTTAAAGTCGGATGTGTTTTCATAACAAGTAACATTAGCTATGAATAGCTATTAGACCAAAGGACTAGAAAATAAAATCTACACTATGATGAAGGGCAGGGAGACTTTTTACGGTGACCACACAGTCCCAATCACCAGCTGTAGTGAGTTCAATATGTTCTATAAAAGGGTTATCCTTTGGAAGCAAGGATCACACCACAGAACTGAAAACTGTCGAGTGTACAAGTTTTCTGGGCCAGACTAGCTAGTTTCGGCCAATTAGGCCTCATCAGTGACCCTCAAATATTTTCAAAGTTCTACAATGGAATCAATGATCCCAAAGGACTAGAAAATAAAATCTACACTATGATGAAGGACAGGGAGACTTTTTACGGTGACCACACAGTCCCAATCACCAGTCGGCAAGTTTACAACAAATCAACATAAGCTCTTACGAGCTTTTGAACCGACTGCTATAACCAAGGTATACAATTCAACAAGAGTAAAACAGCTGTAAGACACTTAGCTAATTAGTATGAAAAAAAAAAAGAAACATGTACAATGTTGATACCTACCTGGACAGAGCAAGGTTTGTAACTTAGGTCTATCAGAACATTGTACTGGAGGGTAGTGCTTCACAAGTGGCAGCTCAATTGCTAAATATCAGGCTCCACACCACCCCCCAGTCAATGCGAGGGAAACCTATACCCGTCCTGGTTACTCAGTACAGCTAACAGCTACAATTTAGTGTAATACATAAAAGCTTAGCACAGGTTAAATGAATACATGTATATAATATGGGAACAAACTAAACTAGCATATGCCAGGATAAAGCAGAGTTCACAATTTAGAGCTATCAAACACTGACTAGATGGTAGTGCTTCACAAGTGGCAGCTCAATTGCTAAACATCAAGCTCCACACCGCCCCCAGTCAGTGCGAAAAAGAACTCCACACCATCCTGGTCAATACTGTGTTACCCTGAAAAAGCAATGCAACAATGAAAGCAACAATAAAAGTTTGGCACATGGACAAATACAACGCAGCTAATAAGTGGAGAAATAAGTAAATGCATACAGAACAGAAGCAAATAAGCCAGGCTACATAAAGCAAACAACAAAAGCATAAAAACATAGGAACTGATTAAGAAATAAGACTATGCTGACCCGACCGTGACTTCCAGGAGTTTGGTTAAAATTTGGTGTCACAGGCTGAGCATTTACAATTTTTTCCATTCCAGTTGGATATAAATGATTTAAATTTGCTAAAATCAGTTGTTGTTCTAAAATCATCTGGTAAGGAGTTCCACAGCACAGGTGCAGCATAGCGAAATGAATTCTTACCCTGCCTTGAAGATTTTGCCTGAGGAACATGCAATATATCAGAATATTTAAAATTATATGTATTTTCACGTTTAACTAACAAATTTTTAAGAACAGGTGGTGCTAGATCGTTTAAAATCTTAAAAGTTTCTATGGCCATGGTCCTTAGGCGTCTTATGTGCAGGGCAGGTAGGTTTGCTTTGGCAAACAACTCTTCATATGTACTAAAATAGTCTTCATATACAAATCTGAGTGCCCTTTCTTGAATTTTTTCAATTTTTTTTTGTGTTTGAAGTAGAACAGAAGTGCCATGCAAGTGGGCAGAAATTAAAATTTGACAGGATAAACGTATGAAATGTTGTCATTTTACTAAGATTACAAAGGTTTTTCCCTAGACGTTTTAAAACATTGAGCTGCTGGCCAGCTTTTTTACAAATATTTTGAATATGACTATCGAAAGATAAATTAAAATCAATCTCAACACCCAATAATTTCACTATATCCTCGCAAGCAATTGATGAATTTCCAAGGTTAAAAACAGGTGACTTACTGTGGGTTCTTTTGCCAACAGCAATGGCCTGAAATTTGTCTGGGTTAGCCTTCATACAGTTAAAATAAAACCAATCTATTAAAATTTCATTTTCAGACTGAAGGACACTAACCATGTAATCAAAATTTGGGGAGTGAAATGAGAGGATGTTGTCATCTGCATAATTATATAGTGTACCTCTCTGAATGAAATAAAAAATGTCATTGATAAAAACATCAAATAAAAGTGGTCCCAAGATTGAGCCCTGAGGGACACCCTTGTTTATTTCTGCCCAGTTACTCATTACTATACCTATTTTTATTTGTTGTTTCCTGTCAGAGAGGTAACTAGCCATCAGTTTCACTGCATCCCAAGACAAGCCATAGGCAGACAGCTTGCACAATTAAATATTGTGAGGCAGGCAGTCAAATGCCTTTGACAGGTCCATTAGGATTGCAGCTACGTAGTGATTGCTATCAAGAGCCTCTTTCCAGTCTTCCAATAAACGTAGTAGGGTCGTCTGACATCCATGACCCTTCCTAAAAGCACATATTAAGTAATCATTAAAAATGTCATTGAAGTAACTGGAAAGCTGCTCTGATAGCACCTTTTCATAAATTTTGGAGGGTACAGGAAGTATGCTTAAGGGGCGATGGTTTGATTTTTCCATTGGGTCATTTTTTAAAAAAATTGGAGCAACTTGGCCAAATTTTAGTCTGTCTGGAAATACGCCAGATAAAATGGTGTTGTTAACTAACTCTGTAAAAAGGGGGACAAATGCATAATGGCCAAGTTTTAGAATTTTAACTGACACCTTATCAAATCCTGTAGCCTTCTTTACATTAAATTTGCCAATAATATTTGAGATGGTTTTGTGATTTGTTGGCTTAAACTTAAAATTTTTCTCAGTGAAGCCTTGTTCCCTAATTTTACTTAAGCTTTGGTGATTTTCGCTATCAAAAGAATAATCCCGACCTATGTCTTTTGCTACATTTACAAAAAAAGTCATTAAAAATTTCTGCAACATCATTTTCCATCGAAATAATTTGGTCATTTTCCCTAGGTACAATTTTGTTTTGACTATTGCATGATTTTTTAGACAAGTATGGTTTAATGGTTTTCCAAAAGTCAGCTGATTTACATCCCCCCGTACATCTTTCAATAGAATAATTATTTAGAGATTTCTTTTTCAATTTATTTACCAGGTGTCTTTTTTGCCTATATTCTTCCCAAGTTTTGGAGTTTTTATTCTTTTGATATTTATTATATTGCATTTTCTTACTATATATAGCTTTGCGAAGTTGCCTATTCATATATGGTAATTGATCTTTTTTCTTATACATAGTTTTCATTGGGGCATGCTTATCAACAATTTTTATAACATCCTTTTCAAAATTTTCATAAACTGCATTTACCTGTTCAGAGGTTTGGGATTCTATTGTTGTCAATTTTATGCCAAAGATATCTTCCAAAAATTGTTCTCTGTCAAAATTTCTAAAACTTCTATATGAAAGCTTAACTTTTTCTACACTAGGTCCTCGTAACGGTAATTTGTCCATACCATTACGGGGTGTTCAATGCCAAAAACGTTGGTTTTCTTCATTCAGCTTGTATTTACACTGAATAAATATACATTCACTTTGCAGCGAATTTCTCATACTTATTGAATATCGAACTAAATATTTCTGACTTAATGTTTTTGTTGACAAAAACTATGAACGGTATGGACAAATGTAAATTGGTGAAATTTAGACACAAAAGTTTTCTGTCAGTATTGAAAAAGATGCATATAAAGTCGCAGTTGCTGTGGGCAATATGCTGTTATGCATACTTCTGTTTAATCATGAAACAAAACCTAATAGAAAAGATTTTTACTTGAAATTATTTGTTTTTAGTTCCATTTGTAACGGAATGGACAGTAGTAACGGTACAGGACAGCCGTAACGGTAATACTTTCTGATACCTTCAAACTGGCATTTTGGCATTTAAAACTTGTATGCTTCAAACAATTTTAACTATTTCAAATGATAGAGATTTTCAAAACATTTTATGCATGCTTATAAGAAAAGATTGAGATTGAGATTGAAAGGAACACATGGAGAACTCGGTGGGTCTCACTAAATTGATATTTAATAAGTAAATACTGATAATATACATGTTATAATGTCATAATTTTGGTGTTTTATGTCAAATAATCTCTAAGCAATCAGTTGAAAACAAAAACTGCAACAAAGGATTACAAGAAAATACAAAATCAGGCAAATAAGCTCAAAAATGTCTGCACCGTTACACATTCAAGTAACGGTGTGGACGTGAAAAGTAACGGTAATGACGGTAACGGTATGGACATTTTAGTGTTTTTCAAGCGAATTACGCACATTTATCAACAGACATGGTGGTGTCCGTAGTAAACAAACTTGTCTTTATGCCTTACTACTTCAAGTCATCCAGTTTAAATATGAATATGTTGAAAATTATCATGAGAACTAAAATGAACGGTATGGACACACAATAAATGTATCAAGCAACGTATTTCATTCCTGTTACATTTTTCAGGAGATTGTTATATTGTGTGGCTGTATTTCCACCAATAAACCGAATAATGAAGTAATATAAGTGTAGTGGATGTTCAACCATGTCCAATTCATATGTTGGGGCTTTAAAAAAAGGTCTAGATGAGGCCGTAACGGTATGGACATAATATCTACGGACAGACATTTAACTTGGATTTTATTAGTGTTCAACATATCAATTGTGCTCAAAAAGAACATTAAACGGGCATAAAGATGAAGTATTTTATTACCTGTTTAAAAGAATCTATTTTGTAGAATGGGTTCATGAAAAAAATTAAATCCAATTTTGAATTTTGAAATTCGGATATTTACCGTTACATTGAGTTGTATAGGATACACTTTCTGGACACCTAATTTTTTCCAGACTATTAGTATCCAGTGTAACTGAAACTTTTAGTATAATGAGAGAAAAACTATATTTATGAAATAATACTAAAATCAGAAGTTTGTTACTGAATACTACTAAAAAAATAGCCATCAGAGGAGATGGCAAATCCCCCGACCGAAGACCCCCATGGGCCTTGGTAAAAAGGGTGCACTTCAAAACACATATTAGTAATATATTGTCGTTCTTTTATGCTTCTGATTGACATTAACTGTTAACAGATGCATGATTATCTAACACTCAGACTAAAACAGTATGCTTGACTGCTAAAAAGAGGTAATATCTCAAACAGCCACCATATACACAAATGTATAGCATACGATACATTCAACTTTCAAAATGTGTGAATAACTTCTAAAGTACAAGCCCTACAAATCTAATTTTGAGCTCTCTAGTAAGTGAATTTGGACAAAAAATCCAAATCTGGATTTTTTTTTGGGGGGGGGGGGGGGGGTGCGGGAGGGGTCACGGGAATGTGGAGGGGTAAGAGAGAGTTAGGAACACTGATAAGATATCACAGCATGATCATCAATATTCTCAAAGGTACACGGTTATTCAAATTCTGGAGCTGGCCAGGGTTATACAGTTATGGACCAGAGACTCAAACAGCAGCTCAAACTACCAAAGGGAAATAATTCACTGAGTCCAAACGCAAGAGTTATCATTCATGTATGAGACAAATTGTCATGACCTGTTCTGCATATCTGTGAAGTATCATGAAAATATTTCAAAAGGTATTCAAGCTATGGAGCGGACACCTAAAATCATCAAAGGGAAATAACTCCAAAAGTAAGAAAGCAAGAGTTGTCATTCTTATTCGCAACACATCATCATGACCTGTTCTACATATCTGTGAAGTATCATGAAAATATTCCAAAAGGTATTCAAGTTATAGAGAGGACACGAAATCAGACCTAAAACCATCAAGGGGAAATAACTCAAAAAGTAAGAAAGCAGGAGTTGTCATTCTTGTTCGCGACACATCGTCATGACCTGTTCTACATATCTGTGAAGTATCATGAAAATATTCCAAAAGGTATTCAAGTTATTGAGCGGACACGAAATCATACCTAAAATGATCAAGGGGAAATAACTCAAAAAGTAAGAAAGCAAGAGTTGTCATTCTTTTTCGCGACACACCGTCATGACATGTTCTACATATCTGTGAAGTATCATGAGAATATTCCAAAGGGTATTCTAGTTATAGAGCGGACACGAATCTGCCAAAAAATCACACCTAAAACTATCAAGGGAAAATAACTCAAAAAGTAAGAAAGCAAGAGTTGTCATTCTTGTTCGCGACACATCGTCATGACCATTCGGAACTCATCGGCCAATTCCATGAATCAGACCTCGGGCGTATGTAAGGCGGAGCAATATGCAGCAAAATCCAACATTTTGTTGTTCGGCCGAAAGTATACGCCGAAGCCGTAGATCTCTAGGTCTACGAATGAATTAATTCTCGACCTGCGACCTTTTACAGCTGTTGCACGGACATTCATTTAATGCTTTGCTGTTGTTAAAACGAAATAGTCAATTATTAATGACGAGACATTTGCTTCTTCTCATTTTATTATTTACTCGGTGCGACAGTGCGGCCATCTTTGTTTATATCGTTGTTCCTAACAACAGTCGTGTGACGTAAGTAGTCCCACGTCATACATCCGAGGTTGATTCACGGAATTGGCCGAGCGGTGTTCCGATTGCGTCATGACCTGTTCTACATTTCTGTGAAGTATCATGAAAATATTCCAAAGGGTATTCAAGTTACAGAGCGGACACGAATCTGCCAAAAAATCACCAAAGGGGAGATAATTCAAAAAGTACAAAAGCAAGAGTTACCATTCTTGTACGTGACACATCGTCATGACCTGTTCTATATAACTGTGAAGTATCATGAAAATATTCCAAAGGGTATTCAAGATATAGAGCGGACAAGAAAGTGTTTACGGACGGACGGACAGACGGACGGACGGACGGACGGACGCCAGGCTCATCGCTATATCCCCCGAACCTTTCGGTCGGGGGATAAAAATACTACCGGACACGAAAAGTCCCGTAGTTAAATATTCACCCATTTGCCGTTTTTAGATTACTATATCTAGTTACACCTATGTGCTTATATTCATCTGTTGTTCCGAGGGTTTTTCCATTCAGTAAGATTGTCATTGTTTTCATTTAAATTCATACAATGACAATCTTAATCAAGAGTGCATCCTGAATGGAAAAACGTACAGCTCTGCCTGTGGTCTACGGACTTGTTGGACAATTTCCAATAGTTTGAATTACATAGAAGACAATTTACACTGTTTGGAAATATTGTCAGAGAAAAATGTATTGAAAAGGATCTAGCTTTCCGGCAGTTGGCAATCAAAGATGACAGCTCTCATAGCTGGTTTATCATGATTAAGAAAAACCTGTATAAATATGGACTTCCAAGCCCTTATGAGCTTCTTGAAAACCCTCCTTCAAAACATGCATGGAAGAGAGCTGTCAATGAAAAACTGGTGGAATTCTGGAAAGAACGCTTAGTAAGTGAGGCACAGAAAAAGACTTCACTTCAATTCTGGAATGCTAGTAATATTGAATACAACGTGTGTAGTCAAATCTGGGCGCGTGCTGGAAGAGACACGGTTTCGGTACATAAAGCAAATGTTCACGTAAAGTTATTAAGTGGAACTTATATTCTGCAAAAGAATAAAGCTAGATTTAATCAGTACGAAGTTAGCAGCTTGTGTCCGCTCTGTGGCGTCGAACCTGAAGACCTAGTGCATTTCATGCAGGCGTGTGAGAAACTAGAGGAGGTGCGTCATCCTTTCATCACTAAGCTACAGGAGCTGATCTCTTCTCAACATGGAAGTCACTGGTGTACTCAACTCGGCGACAGAGGCAGGGTTCAGCTGCTTCTCGACAACAGTAAGCTGACAGAAATCAACGAACATGTGAGAATACAGATCTGGGACATCTCGCGGGGACTTTGCTACGTACTGCATTCCAAAAGAAACGCTATTCTTGCTATGCTGAAATGACATTATACGAACATTACGAATATGTTAAGGCCTTCTAGAATGGGAAAAGTTGTTCAGCTGGAGATGTGTGCACATGGACTTTTACATGTATCTTATGTGACTGTAAATACCCTTTACCTGGTGCTGGGACTTGTGTATAAATGTATATATACCCACAATCTTAATGAAACATTTTAATTATACTGGTGACAAGAGTGATGCACACACAGGGGGCCTATGAGCGTTTTATAGCCTAAAAATTGGAAAACTTGGGAGAGATAGCAGAACAAGACTTTTAAAGACTTTTAAATATTACAACAACTATTCACGTCTACTAGGCGGTGCTCCAGGAAGTGGAGGAATCTCCTATCAACATGGAACATAGGTACCGTCCCGGTCCATCGAATTACCCCAAACCACCCCAAACCACACCAAAACACCCCAGACCACCCCAACCCGCCCATAAAAACACCCCAAACCACCAAAACCATATCACTCCAAACCAAATTTGGTATTTTGCAGGATCTCACACTGCTTTAGAAATGTTTGCTCATGCTAAAAATATAATTAATGATAACTGATTTACATTTGCAGCTTTAGGGAAGAATTTTCATTACCAATATGTACGCTATATTTGTGTATTTGTGCTTCCATGCTTCCCGGCGTTGCAAATGGTATATAACAGGCATATACTTACAGTGCATGTGAACATGCATGTGCTGTCAAGCATACATTCAGACATGCAAGCATATTTAGTGTCTACATATGTACATACATACAAACGGCATACATACATATAACATATTATCAGCATATACCATACGAAAATCATTGTTCCTGCATAAAAAGATAATACTGACTTTTTTCTTTTACAATTTTGAAATCATTTAAAGCATATTAACGAAACGTTTAGAAGCTATTTTAACCTGAAACAGAATTAAGAAAAGTGGTTTGGGGTGGTTTTTATAACAATTTAGAAATTTCTTTATTCGATTTTCATACAAATGATAAAAATTTTTTGGCAAGTTATTCGTCATTTTGTGAAGAACAATAATAATTCAGGTAATATTCTTCCACTGATTTCTTCAACTTCCCAAGGTCAAACTACTTATTGTTACAGTGACGACGAGAAAGCAGAGTGTTTAAATGAATACTTTACTTCTATTTCCACTGCAAATGATGTTAATGTTCAGTTACCAGTATTTCTACCCAGAACGCAGAGTTCGATAACAAATATAAGTTGTACAGCTTTTGAAATTTCTAAATTGATTGAACTTTTGAATCCAAATAAAGCAACAGGGCCAGACAATATCTGTAATAGGATGCTTAAAGCAGTTGCACATGAAATTACTGTACCGCTATCAATACTTTTTAATAGATCATTCAGGGAAGGAGTTTTTCCAGATTTCTGGAAGTGTCCAAATGTTTTGCCTTTGTATAAGAAGGGAGATAAGTCAGTTGTGTCTAACTATAGGCCTGTATCACTCCTAAGTGGAGTTAGTAAACTTCAAGACAGGATTGTGTTTAAAAATATTTATAACTTTTTACATGAGAATAACCTTTTATGCAGACTCCAGTCTGGCTTCTTGCCAAATCATTCTGCAACTTTCCAACTGATAGATATCTATCAGCATATATGTCAAACTTTTGACAATAATCAATTTTCATGTATGGTCTTTTGCGATTTATCCAAAACCTTTGACAGAGTATGGCATAAAGGTCTAATTTTCAAATTGAAACAACATGGTATATCTGGTTTATTGCTTGACTGGATTACTGATTACTGAAACAACAGGAGTCAGAAAGTTGTGGTTAGATCTTGTGTGTCTAATGTTATGAAAACAAATGCAGGTGTCCCACAGGGATCTGTGTTGGGACCTCTTTTGTTCCTAGTGTATGTTAACGATATGTCTGACTCACTTTTAAGTCTGACATGACTTTTTGCAGATGACAGTGTATTATTTTATGCAGCTTCATCACTAACTGATATAGAAGGTATTATTAATCACGATTTATGTGTTTTATCTGATTGGGCAAAACAGTGGTTGATTACATTTAATCCTCAAAAAACGGAAGCGGTCCTTTTTACTCTTAAACATATTGACAATTTTCCACAACTACATTTTGATAATACCACAATAAATTTTGTAACAGATCACAAATATTTGGGTTTGACACTTTGTGATAATGGGCGTTGGCACAAACACATAGAAAATATTATTAAGAGTGCAGCAAAAGTGTTAGGTATTATGCGTAAACTTAAATACAGTTTCAATAGACTGGCTTTTTAAATCAAATTTATATCTTAAAATTTCTACCTGTTTTAGAATATGCTTCTGTTGTTTGGGATGGTTGTACATCACAAGAGTCTCAAACCTTAGAAAAATTATAAAATGAGGCAGCAAGAATTGTGACCGGTCTCACAAGGTCAGTATCCCTATCTAACCTGTACCAAGAATGTGGATGGGCCCCCTTAATGGAGAGAAGGAAGGAACCAAAACCAGTTTTTATGTATACGGCTATTAATGGTATTGTCCCCTCATATATCACAGATCTTATTCCACCACTTGTCAGAGAAACTACAAACTATCCTTTGAGAAATAATAATAATGTTACACTTCCTTTCACACGTACCGAAATCTCACACAGGTCATGCATTCCCTCTTCAATATCTCTGTGGAACTCACTTGACGATCACTTGCGCGAGACCAGCAGTGTGGCTACATTTAAGTATCAACTTAAAACCTACGAACTAATTCCAAAGTTCCTTCTTATTATATTAGAGGTGATAGATACCTGTCTGTATTACATGCCAGGATAAGCAATAACTGTAGTAATCTTAAGAATGACTTGTATAATAACCATTTAAGTCATAGTCTAAATTGTGACTGTGCGGAGGTAAGGGAAGATACTGCATGAACATTTATTTTTTCAGATGTCCAAATTTTGATGACAAGCGTATTGGTATGTTTCATTCCACAAATATGTTTCATCCATTGAATTTGCAAAAAATTCTCTTTGGGGATGATACTCTGTCTGATAACGACAATTTTGTTCTTTTTAATGCCGTCCAGAACTTTATCAAAGATTCTGGAAGATTTAACAACATTTAATTACATGGTTCTATCACAGTTATTACCATCTGATATAATACGAAACCACTCTTTGGACGCACAAGCATATTTCGTATATTTTATCCCATATCAAGACTAACCGGCTTCACATATATATATATATATATATATATATATATATATATATATATATATATATATATATATATATATATATATATATATATATATATATATATATATATATATGTGGGTAGGGCTTTTTGTGGGTATATATATGTATATGTATACCGAAAAATATTTTTTGTGTGGGATTCGAACTCACGACCTCGACAACTCCGCCTAGCACTGCACTATCCGTCACCGCTATCACTGCGCCACCGAGACAACCCCCCAAAAAGATTGTTCGAGTAGCACCGATATAGGTAGCCCGATAATGCAGTACAAGTCGTATATGAGTTCTTCGCAATGCGTTGCATCTATTTCGTTCGCAAATGAAAGCCTGCCGGATCCACAGGATACAAGTGAAATTAGATAAATATTAGGTGTTAGAGAAATATAATTTCACACAACAGTACTTTCGAGCTACATAGGATTGAAACTGATACAGATTTATAATGAAGACTGATTTAGAGAGATATAATCAACTATGCCGGTAAATGCTGAAAAATATTTTTATGCCCCGTGTGGGATTCGAACTCTCGACCTATATATATATATATATATATATATATATATATACTTAGCAAAAATAAAAACTTGACGGTCGCTACGGTAGTCGGGAAAAAGTGAGACGTGAAAATTATTTTAATTTAAGAAAAAGTTATCATTTTGTAATATCACAGTCACATACAATGCAAGATTCTTTAAATACAGCAATATTGTGGCTATTGTAAACGTCACGATGGTACTTTTCTGTTTCTATGCTCAAAACCAAACAATTACCGAATTTAAAATTGTTAAAGTCTGCTCAAATGATAAAACTTCTGTTGGCAATGCCTTTCCATTATTAAACCGAATCTGTATGGACTCATTAGCCAAAATTATGCCAATGAACGGTCGACTAGGAGGCCCTGAGGACCAGACGAAAAATCTCAGTCCTTGCCATTATGAAGTCAGAAATTCAGCTTCAGTGGAATTCCCATTACATATTAAAGTCTTTATGGCAGTTACAGGAATGGCTTTCAAATAATTTTAGAAATAGAGACATTGAGCTTGCAAGACAATCAAACAAGTCTCGAAGAAAATAATAAAAAAAAAGACGCACTGGTATAGAAAATACGGCATCTCAAACTTCTTTATATGTTTCGTTCATAGGGAGATAATCTGAAAGTTTTGAATATTTAAACTTTTTTTCAGGTTGGATTACAATTAACATAAACGTTTAAAGTGTTTTCTGTGCGTACTGGATTTACTGTTTATCGTGTACAAGAAAACCTTCTTCTGCGCATGCGCAAATTAATGTGCTGATCTAAATTACTAAAATAGAAATAAGTTAGATAACTCCGTAAAGGACAAAAATAACCAATATGTTTTCGTGATTTAAGTAATCAGACGTCTGCCCAATGCAAAAACATCCATATACACATTACATACTTGCTAGGTTGGCCGGAATTAAGAAATAAAAACCGTGATTTTTTTATTTTTGTTAAGTATATATATATAGCTTTAAATTTTAAATGGGACTGAAATGGAAGTTAAAAATGAGTAAACACTATACAAAGTGCTGTTCAAGTGATTTATTTCGTTATTCAAAAGACAGCATGCAAAAGACTCTTTATTTCATTTCATCCGATGTTGTAGACGTCCAAAGCGCGTTTAATCTTATTCAACCAACAATAGCTTTCGTTCTGCAAACGAACCAGTGGTGACCAAGATGAGTTTTGTGCGTGGCGGTCCAGTATCGGTTCGAATTAGTAGCTGAACAAGGATCGTATGCGCAGTAGTCGGTGGCATGGCAAGACGACGTTATAGGATCGGATTCGGTTCCACAGAGTGCTCCAGTGGCCGCCTTGATGGCACTTCTGTAAGTGGCGCTGTTGGTTCTTTTAGCAGTATTCCACTGTGTGGTGTGGCTCGCGACGTCCAACGTATTGTACTGATGGTGGCTACCATACTTTTGATACACCACACTGGAGAGCGTATTCGGATACCCACCGTGATTGATACGGTTGACGATAGTGTAGGCTACAGCCAGTTGACCCTGGTAGCTTTTGCCTCGAGCCTCTCCGAATACAACTCGTCCGACAATCTCCTTATTCGCGGTAGTGCTGAAATTAGAAATCGAACTAATGTATCCTTTCTTGAGACTATGAAACGCCACATAATGTTTTTTTTTCTTTTTTTTTTTTTTTTTGCAAACTCATGATAATTAATGAAACATGTGACGCATCGTTTTATTCAAAATATCTTTCTTTTCTTTATTCCTAAAATAATTGGTAGTATTAAATGGTTAACGAAATCAACAGCATGCACTCATAGTGCTCATCATTTCATTTTAATAATTAGATAGCAGCAAATTTCATTAAAATTAATACGGCTAGTTATTGCTTTATGTAACTGTAAGATTGCAGCTGTTATTTTCCGAAGCACCGGAAAACAAACAAAAAAGAAATGTAATCGATAGTTAAACATTCTACCATAGCGACCCGGCAGCGGCTATATACCCCACCCCACAGGTGACGAGAAGTGTTAGTATCAGCATGGTTTTTCTGTTGGCTGTGGTTTCTGAAAAAGGAATGGAGTTTCAGTTCAGCAACTGGCATAAGTCGTTTGCGCGAAGAACCGCGGCAGCTCTATTTTGTATGTTTTACATACAGGCCTTGTTTGAAATCGCTCACACCCCTCCCATTAGGGAGAAATCTCCGAGTTGAAGTATAGTCAAAAAGGGGAAAAACCTAGGGTCTATTCCAGTATGACATCCTCCGTAAATATAGTAACTATACACCAGGAAAAAAGTTAAGCACACCCAAGTTTAATCTAAATGTTTCACAACTTTTCACTGATAGTATTCCAGATTATCTCTTTTCGTAATTATTAAGTCATGATATACTGCTTCTTTGACATGAAGTCTAAAGCTTGTAGAGGCTATGTAACTCAACGAGTCGATAAATGAGAGCGTCAAGTTCAACCCCTACATACGATAGGACCATCTTGCTATTCCTGAAAAAAAAGTATCTTCATTTGACAAATGATGGGCCCAAATTCAGCCAGAACATGTTAGATGTTCGGTCTTTGAAACGCATTCGAACTCTTTTTTAATATCTGTTTTTCTTTCAATGATGCTCGATGAAAAAAAAAGAGTTTTACAGGGGGTGATTTTTTGCAGGTGTATAGAAACTCATCAAATAATTTTATACACGGCGTCAACAGTGCTGTTGAGGCACCCATATAACAGTTACTAGGTTTGAGTTGAACATCGTCATACGGAATACTTTTCGGAAGACGATTAATTATATTATGTGTTTTCACTTGCGTGTGTGTTTGATCTAGATCGCACCAACCAGAAGCCCATAAAACCTTATTGTTCAAGGCTTACAGTGTCCTTTATGCACTTTTTCCCCCATATACCCCAACTTTAAGGTACGAGAGGTGTTGATAAACAAAATCTAGACACTAATTTTTCAACATAGTAATGTCGTACTAAATCAGCAAAAAAAATAATAATAATAAAAATAATAATCAGCTTGACTGAGTGTCGAGTTACGCAGTTAAACCAAGAGGTTCGGTTTATGATGACAAGTGGGTTTCTGCCACGGCAATTTAGTAAAGTGAATGAACGTTTGCATTTTACACAAACATACTACACGGAGGAATTTGATTACGTACGCTGGCATGAAAACGAGCGAAAATACTCAAATGAACTCAGTGATTCCAAAAGACCAGAAAATATAGCGCAATCGTTAGGGCACCTGACTCATAAGTCAGAGGTCCTGGGTTCGAAACCCGGTCTGGTCTCCTTCCGCTGATTCAAGAAGGACAGTTGTCAGTTACTGGCGAAAGTATGTGCACTTAGTACTGGTTAACCGCTTAGGAGGTCTAAGCCTGCCCAGGAATAGTATGGTTAGGTTAACTGACCATCCCGACATGACCATAGCTGTTTACCGTGGACGTAAAGCAATAAATCAAT